>CM060861.1:11261572-11387072 GCA_030737845.1 Acorus calamus | reverse complement strand
GCCTAATGACGAAGGCGTACCGGGCAAGATGGGCTCCCACGGAATCAACCGAGTGTGCCTTATGCTCAGGGGAAGTGGAGACCGTCGTACACCTCTTTTGCACGTGTAGAGTGGCTCGAGATTTTTGGGCGATGGTGGGGAGGCAAACGGGAATGCAACATACGTTTCATACATTGGAGGACATGTGGGCGGCGGGGAAAGCGATGAAGAGGTCAGATGACAATAGCATGGGTGCGGTGGTCTCGCAAGCCATAGTCCCGGCCGGAGCTTGGACGATCTGGAAGACGAGAAATGAGGTCGTCTTCAACGGAACGAACGTGTACCAAGAAAACATGTGGGACATGTTTCGTGGGTGTATGCGGGATTGGGGTCGCCATATAGCGAAGGCGGGGGACGTCCACTTTCGCGATGGGAGTTTGCGAGTCGTGGGATGATCACGCGAGCGAGACTCTTCTCGCGGTTAGATGCCTCTTTTAACTTTGAGAAGATAGTTTTTTTTTACTCTTATGTCTTGTTATTTGTAGTGTAATCTTTTCTCCCCCTTTCAGAATTTGTAATTCGAGATCAGAAATGAAATCAGGTAGCAAACTTTCTACCTTTCTTCAAAAATTATTATTTTTTAAAATAATATATATCATCTATTTCAAAAAGAAAAGTAAGTAGCTAACCATACGTGTAGGATTGTAAAATGGACAAGCGTAACAGTGCCCTTTTCCTTTGAAAACCACGTGGGCCTCACATTTATTTCAACTACGCCAGCCCACGCAGCCCAGTTAAAATATCCACTAAACACAATACTCTCGACCATCCATTCCGTGGAAATCAATCAATCCGGACCGTTCAACCAATGGAACCTCGCGTGTAAAACTTCGAAGACCCTGCTCTCTCTCTCTCTAACCCAAAATGGCTTCTTCATCATCTTCTCCGGCTCCGATGATCGCCGAAAGGAGGGGAATCCCGGCGGCGACGTTCGTCGAGGACGTCGAGACCTATCTGACACAGTTAGGGCTCGATGTGAACTCCTCCCTCTTTTTGTCTTTCCTCATCATCCCCTTTTTTATTCTGTTTAGACTATTGGGTTTTCTTTTTTTGTCCAAAATGAGGTCGGAGATCGATCTGGGTTTGAATGTTTTGCTTGATCTTTGTCTGTTTTGTGGTTCAAGTCTGTGATTTGGATCTATGTAGATTTTGATTCAATGTGTCTTGATTAGGCTTTCTGTATTTTTAGTTTTGTTTGTGTGTGAGATCACTTCAAGTGGATTTGGCGTGTGAAGTTCAAACGACTAGTTGAAAGATTTGGTTTTTTTTTTTTCTAAAGAAATTTGAGACTTATATTTATTTAGTTTGTATACATAGGGATATGGAGTTATCTTTGTTACAGAGACTAAGAACTGCTTTTGGAGTTCTTTTTTTTTAAGTGACAGACCATAGTAGTAGACAAGGTAACTGGTTATATGAAGGATGGCTTGGCTTGCATTTGGTGTTTGTTTCATTTGAAGTTGCTTTGGTTGTCATTTGAAGTTTGTAATATGAGATAGTAGTTATAAGCTTGCAAGCATAGTCATGAAGTTCATGTAAGGTAGATATTCGACAAGTGTTCTATTTAGTACGGTAGGTTTTACGTTCATAAATCATATGGTGAGTATGGTAAAAATATGGAGATAATTAAACTCTTTTTTAGATGTATTTTTTCATTAATATTGGAACATACATGCAAAAAACTCTATGTTGATGTGAATGCAGTGGCAACAATGAAAATTAGTTTTTATATTATGAAGAATGTGATAAATTATTCAAACTAAATGGATACCTAGATTTTGAATGTACTAAATGCATGGTTCAACGAACAAAAGTATTCCCGTATCCTATCAGAATACTTTTTCAAACATTTAGAAAAGTTTGGGGTTGCATTAAATACTCTCTGCTTCCTTTTGACATTGATTCTTGTCTAATGTCGCCTCGATGTCTGTTTTAACCTACCTGTTTTCCTGCATGATGGGGGTGTGTCTTGTTAATATGCATTTCCTAGTTTTCACTGTCATTACTTATATCCTTTTCCCCCCTTTTATTTGTGTGTTTATTCATGCCCTGTTTTATATGTGCGCCAACTCTTTTATGGGCTTCAATCTATATCACTGTGGTGTTTATATGTATCAAATGTTGCATTGATCTAGAATGATCTATCCTTTGTATCTGAAAATATTAAGATATCATAAGGCAAGGTTCCATTGTGATAATCAAGTGTGAAATGATTTTATCATGCAGGCTGCAAGAGTATAAGTAAACATATTATTTTGACAAAAAGAGTATGCTATAAAATATATATACATATCGAGGCTTATTCTGGTTAAATGGGTTCAGCTATGGTGCTACCCTGAAACATTAATAATAAACTCCACGTGGTTTGAGGTAAATTCAAAAATGGTTCTTTATGTCTTTATGTGACATCAACACCCTCCCCTCCCCCCCCCCCCCCCCCCCCCCCCCCCCCAACCAAGGTTTTTATGTGAGGAGTCTTCTTTTTATGGTAGTTTTTCTTGTTTTTGCAAAAAAGATAACAAAGTTTATTAAGTAAAAGTTGAATTATTATTGAATTTTCCAAGTATTAAGAAGTATACACAATTTGGTATCTTTTGTCTATATTTGATCAGTCCGGACATTATATTTTATGCTTGGTTTGGTCAGCTCGTCTCTATGGTTGGTCTTCTGTGGATACTATATTGATAAACCACATTGCATCGCATGTGACATTGCAACTTTTGGTCTCCACTGATGCTTGTACATTTGCTATAAACTAATAATTGATAAATGAATGTTTGCAATGGAATGACTTTTTGTCTAACTATGGACATTTGAATTTTCTATAACTGTTGTATAAATTTTTGCAGACTTCAGCAGTACAGATTGGTAGAAATGAAACTTCTAGCTCAACAAAGGGATCTCCAGGTTGTTTTCTTTGTCTGTTTACTTTTCGCAAGTCATATATGCCAACAAGAAATTCGATTTTTCATAGCAAACAAGTCTACTTAGGGTATTTGTGTCCCAAGGCTTGAAGTAATTTGACCTTTTTCCTGTGACTTGAACAGGCAAAAATCCCAGACATTGAGAAATGTTTAGATATAGTTGCCACATTGCAGGCAAAGAAGGGTACTGGTGAGGTTCGTTTATCATTTATTGCATCTCACATACTTCTTAAGGATTTGTGCCCCATGCTAGTATGCTTCATGTCAACTTAGTTGAAGTTTATGTGGTTTAAGTTTTGTGTTTAAAATAAGATATTCTGAAAAGATAAATCTTCAATTCTATTGGACACTTTGTGTCACTTCAAATCTTAAATGGTGGAAACAATATTTAAAAAGTTTATCGCAGTCTCTTATTTATTGATTTTTTCAGTCAATTTTTTCCCCATTTTAGTTCTATTTTAAAGATTTCCAAAATATCTATATAGTTATTTATTGCACCGAGATTTCCACGAGTTTATGTTTCTCAAGGTTGTCACTTTCAGAGCAGCACTATTTTTTAGATTGGGAATTACTGGATAATCTAAATATGTTTGTTTTTATTATGCATTCAGAAGTCTAGTTTCTGACGGACAAATTCTTGACAGTCCAAGAGTGAGATATTGTGGATGCCTAGATTGAGAAATCAATTGTCAAGATAATTTAATTAACACTAAGAATAGATCTCATGGAATGCTGATAGTGAATATATTTAAGAGTGGATTCTTAACTTGGCACATCTGTGTTTTGTGTTGAAATGTGAACCATTTGATATAGCATCAAATTGAGAGCATTGAATGATATTCTATAAAATCCATCAGTAATTGCTGCATTAACCCCATTTATAAAATGGATTTTTAACCAATATGTCATGGATGTGGAGCAGTTAGTAATGAAAGGGTAGCTACAACTAGATGTACCATTGTCTTTTCCAAATCTGAAAAGGATTTCAAGATTCGCTGCATAATTGTTCATTTCTGTGTTTATTATTGGATTGTTATTTACTCTATTTGTTTTAGTATTTTCTCCCTGTGTAACATATTTTGTCTTTCTTCAGATCTTAATAATTGACATGATGGGAAATTTACTTCGATCAGTGAAATGAGCAGATTTTTTTGCTTCTTATCACTGCCCATAGAATCATGTTTGCTATTTTGACAGTTTGAACTATAGTTCTGCACTATGTTTAAACATTTAGGAACCAAATCTGCTCAGAATATTTGGTAGGATTTGGACCAATAGTCAACCAATTTGCATTGGTACTTCAATATTTGCTATGATAGTCTTAAGCTTTTCAAGTGTTTCAAGATTTATAATATATATGCTCATTTGATGTTACAAACACCATTAAACACAGTAGCGTATTCTATGATGTTCTTAAGATACATTGCTTGTATTAAGATGAATCATTTGGGGTTCTGAACATTGATTTCATCTTGTACAAAAATTGAAGGTCTATGGTTAGCAACACACATCTTATATAACATTTTTTCAAGGGATTTTTTTACAGATTTTCTTTAGTAATTAACTAGTAACTAGTAAAAAATAAAAAATTTCTTAACAAAAATAAATAAATAAAATAAAGAGGAGTAAAATGAAAAATCTGAATCCTATAGCCCGACCCTGGATTCACGCTTGATAGTTTCACATTATCGGTTCAACAAAAACGATGAATTGAATTTGAAAGCTATTTCAATGCTTTTGGTTTGTCTTTCCATGATTTGATTGAATCGATTTTGATCTTCATTCAAAATTTGTTCAATTGTTCTTAACTTGTGGTTGATTCATTCAAGAAGCTATTGGCTCAAGAGAAGTTTTTTTTTTTTTTTGCCTTTCAAATGGATAAAATCATGTAAGACCTTTAAGTTTCAGTACACACTGATTAGTACCTTAACACATTGGTCTGGAATGTACATTATGAAACTGATGTTGTATGATAAAATGGTAAAACCTAAGTTGCATGTCCTTGTACAGTATCGATAATTTCTGAAATACATTATACCCTAATATCTGAATCCATTTCATTAGACCATTTATAGATGCACACCAATTTCTGAGGCAGCCTTGGATCTGAAAAGTCTGCTGAGAGAGTCAACACAAATTTCTGAGGCAGCTTTTCAGGAATAATGTTAGCCGCCCATTTCATTAATGAATGAATTTCACAGTGATTTTGTTTTTCAAATAACTCTCCATGCATGCCCATATACATGACGAAATAATGGTTGTCTTGATGAGTTCACTTGGAAGTTTCTCACCTAATGAGATGTTTCAGGTGTTTTCTGTTCTATTTCTTCAGGAAATTGTAGTAATGTTTCAAAATTCTATAAAATTTATCCAGGCACTGACAGCAGATTTTGAAGTTTCTGAGGGCATATATTCACGTGCTTCTATCAAGGACACTGACTCAGTTTGCTTATGGTTGGGAGCAAATGTAATGTTGGAATATTCTTGTGAAGAGGTAATTCTCTAATTCTTGTATGATTTTATCAAAATATTCTGACATTCAAAGCTACAAATAGATGAATATGCTATGATGATCTCAATGAATTTCTACAGGCGAATGCTCTTTTACAAAAGAACCTTGAAAATGCGAAGGCCAGTTTAGAAGTGCTTGTTGCGGATCTGCAGTTCTTGAGGGACCAAGTGACTATAACACAGGTATCATTACTGGATTCCTACCTACTATCTCATATGATAAAAACACAACTCTTAATATTGATTGGCAACTTTTGGCATTGAGGATTTTTTTTTTTTTTTTTTGATGACTATTTTTTAAATTTGATTTGATCAGGTTACTATTGCCCGGGTGTATAACTGGGATGTTCATCAACGCAGAATTAAGCAATCTGCTTAAGGAAATTTAAGGCTTCCAATTAGTAAGCTATTTGAAGCAGATTGTGGGCTTCTGTTCAAGCATGCATGTCTTTTAGTGTTGCAGAATCCCTTTTTAATCTAGTGATGCATGTTCATCATTGACATTGATTAGTTTTGCTTGTATGATTGATGATCACAAGTTAGGTCTTTCTGCTCAATTTATACTTCCAAGGAAACTGCTTGTAATGGGTGAACAGGTAGTTAGATTGTCAAAAGATGTTCAAATGAGTGTTTAGACATTGTGTTTCTGCTCAATTTATACTTCCAAGGAAACTGCTTGTAATGGGTGAACAGGTAGTTAGATTGTCAAAAGATGTTCAAATGAGTGTTTGGACATTGTGTTTCTTAGGTTATCTTGTTGGGGTGGTTGCATTACTCCATCCTTCCAACTTCATTATTCAAACTCATGTGATCTTGCTTTCAACCAAACTGATTTCACTAGGTGTAGTGATCTTTTGTAGAATATGTAATGTCATCTCTCTTTCGACATCCAATCAGCAATGAGAATTCAGGTTTCTATTCAGTCAAATTTTTTTTTTATTCTTGGGTAAATATTTTTTTATTCCTGGTTGAATGTCATCCTATCAGTAGGAGTGATAATCAAATCCAGGACCGCTCACTTGAAGAGGGTTTACCTTTATCAACATGCCAGGAGATAAACACTTTTAAATCTGCCCCACCCCCCCCCCCCCCCCCCCCCCCCCCCTTTTTCAGGGAGTGGGATAGTGGAGTAGAGTTGGCTTGGGGACACACTGAATATACAATTTTTTCTTGTAACGAAATCATAGATTGGAGAAGCTCAATTGCAATGGTAACTGTAACACCAATTATGTTTTACCTTCTACAATTAAGCCAAATGATTTGCAGTGATTTCTTTAGTTTCTTTTTCTTTATTAAATATTGAGCATCATATGTAGGGCCAGTTTGACGTTCATTCTTCTCCTTATACTGAAATACCAAGAAAATTATGTTTGAAATCCCCCCCATTCATGTGTTCATTCTTGGATATCTCAGGCAAAATATCATCTTCCGTGTAATCTATAAGAACTGGATTCTTGGAAAGAAAGAACTCATTCTATACCACCAGAGTTAAACCAGCTTAATCCAACCAACTTCAGAGCAAAAGATGCCTTAGAGGAGCACATTTTCATTGCAATAGGAATCATCTCCTGTGAGAAATACTTTTTCTATTTCAAGCCTTGGTATAAAATTTTGAATCAAGATATTTGATTATCAGCCTGTCATATTCATCCATTTGATCAACCCTTTCATTGGATCGCAAGTTGTGAAATGATCGTGAAAAAACAAAATAAAAGCAAGTGTTGATACATTGAGCCCCACAGGGTTTTGTTACCTTTTGATATATTGAATGAATTAATGCTGAGCTTCTAATTGGACCACCCTATTAGATTCTCTGTTCAACACTACATTCATTATTGTACTGAATGCATTTATTGAAACAGTTTTTTTATTTTTTTAGGATTGACTGAACAAAAACTATGCAGTGGACTTTTGTTATTATTGAAATATTCCTTGCTGAGGTCCACCAATCGGACGCTCAATATTGAACAATTGTATTTCATGGTGAGTTCTCCTGTTTATTAGAACTATCAATTGTTGTCATGGACTGTTGATTGGATCTGCCAATTATTGTCATGGTGAGTGATACATGCTATGAATCTATTGAAACTTAAGAGGGTGATTGAAAACAGTGTGGGTAATTTTGGTTTTGCATAAAGTTATAAAGGCAAAAGTTGTAAATGTGTTTTCAAACGTCCAAAACTTTGAATGTTTTTGGGGAATTACCCTAATGTCAGGATTTTTTTTTTAAAAAAAGGAGCTTTTTCAACTAAAGCATTTTTTTAAAAACACATTTTTTCTTAGAGCATCTCCAATGCTATCAAAGTCGCAGTTGAAAGCTTCTAAGTTATTCTACTATTTAAACGCAGATCCAATTTTAAATGTTGTCTCGTAAAATTTTGAATGTTTAAAAATCTAATAAAATAATGCTTTTGAAAAATTGATCAAATTATGTGACGTGTGTTTGGAAACACAGTTTGAAAAGCAGCATTTGACTTTTGATACTTTATGCACACCTTTTTGAGAGTGTAACGGTGATGACTGCTTTATGAATCATAGTTTTCGAAGCGCAATTCAGAGATAAATATAGTAATGATGATATATTTAAATTGACTTGTTTCGTAATAACTTTTAACATGAACCTGTAAAATAGTTAAAAGCTGTTTTTTTTTTCTTTGTTGCCAAACGGGCCGAAATCAAACATTTACCTGGCACGTTCAAACGCCCTTAAGACTCATTAAACTTCTAATCAAGTCCATTCACAAATCAATAAATCTCTCATCTCTCATCATATAATGCACTGATGAGAAGGAGAGATGGAGGAGACTGCACAGTTTACGAGGCATATTTTTGTCCTACATAGGAATATATATAGCGCAATTTAAGTCAATTTGACCCACTTGTGTTCTGTGGCAAAGACATTAGACTTTGACTTTCAACAAAAGTTTTTTTTTTCCCTCTAAATTTTTTATATAATATTTTTTGTTTTTCGAATTCCTTTGAACAATTAATGTCTCTGAAGCCCGAACCTTCCATGCAATTGCCGCATCAGTATCAACCGTCCGATTGATTCAACGGCTCTGATTTAATCTTTATAAATATATGTTTTTTTAATGGGTACTTGATTAATTAATTAATTAAGGGTCCTGGGAATCTGAGATTAATTGATAAATCTGTCGTGATTATCGCTTTATGATTTTGATTGACTGATTGGGAGGGAATATATAATTGGCCCACTTAGATGTCCCAATCTGCATGCGTAGATAAGAGCTTTAAATAACAATAACAATAACAATAATAATAATAAGAATAATAATAATAAAGTTTAGGATATTGTGATGCATGTAATGAAATCTCGACCACATTCAGATCAACATGTCGACATCAATCTAGAAGAGGAATCGTTACATATAATAAAAAGTTGATAGGGTGTGTCATTGTTCTTTTTTTTATATATTCTTTTTTCTTACCTTGAAGGAAGCAATATTTGAAAATTTTGAATTAATTGAACTTTCAAACATTTGAAATGTCACGGCGCTTTTAGTGATGTGTGGGGAATTGTTTTCTTTAATTTGTTAGGGATGATTATGTTTGGGCAATTATTTGACAGTCAGTCCATTAAAACTAGTGAATATCTTCAGAAGTCACTCTTTTTTTTAATTCAGATTAGGGTTTCATAAATATAGATGATAGGATAACTATTCTTTGGTATTGACTGCATGCCATCACTGGTAAGAGTAGAATGGATACTATATAAACCGGATAGGATGACATCAAGGCTAGCATAACAAGGTGTGTTTTTTATTAGAATGTTACATATCCTCACATCTAATCTATATATATAACCCTTCCTGTGGTGTAAAATAGTTAATACAGGTATAGGTGATAAATAGGTGATTTTCTATCGATAGTTGTTATAACAGTTGTCATTATAATGTAGTTTTTAATGGATAAGCAAATATAATCTATACCTGCTTTTCCACTGTGAGGGTAATTATTTTGATTTATCCTGAAATAATTGTTATTGTTTATCCTCAATAATCAAACATCTATTTAGGATCAAACATTTTCTTGCCTTGATCAATTTCTAGAAACAAACAAGTACTACAGCTTAAAGGTCAAATTCTTCTAGATATGTATGTTTCCTTCTAGATAAATGAAATCTTGATAATATATTGCTGATTTTAATACTCAGTGCTACCAAAGGGACCTGTCTATGTGGTTATGGCAAAGCGATCACATCTACAGTACTGCAGTAGGATTGTGTTGGAAACCTATCATTGACATTGAGCAAGGTTGAATTCTGGTCCATTTACAAGTTTACAACCCATGAATGGATGCATATCTAAATTATGCAGCATCTTTGAATTTTTTTTCCCCTTAAATATGTCATCCTTTTGAGGATTCAAACCGGTATCAACTGTCATATATACTAGTAGCGAGCAAATCAAATATATCTATATATTAATGATGCATAAATATAAGATGTTAACCACTTGAGTCTCTTACCTTAAATAAGAAGCATCTATATATTTCTCGTACCATAGATTGGTCCAACAGAATCATATCATAGCATTTGTTTATTATTTTCCACTCAATTAATTAATGTTGTTTTCAAAAATAAAACGTAGTTGCTGTGATGTGCTTTAATTTGCAAATAAAGAGAGCTAGTTTTTTGTGTGATTGGATTTCCTTATCCATCAATAGGGCACTACTGCATTAGGTTATAATTAAAGAAAGAGACAGACATTAGAAAATAGCATATTATATAACATACAATTTAATTATTTATATTTCATAGCCTCATCACACACAGTATCAACGTTTCACTGTAATACTGTATATGTGCCAGTACGTTATTCAAAATGAATGTCATATATTTGTTTGGTAAGTATTTTTTTTCTGTTAAATATTTTTCTATCAACACAAGAAAACTCAAACTCGATCCTCTAAAAACATAGAAAGCATTACTATCAATCTGACAAAATTATGTAATTATTCATTTATTATTTAATAGCCCAATTTCTTTTTAATCTCATATTATTTTCACCTAGGAAATGTAAGAATACAAAGCTAGAACAGTTGACCCAATCAAGGGATTAGACTATCACCTCCTGAGGCATGTTCTATACTGTCCCTACATAATATATACTATATTCTAGTCAAATTATACTTTAATTATGACTATACGTCCATATATTTTATTTCTTATTTTATATATGCATATATGATCTGTAAGGTGTTGGGTCAATGTCGCAATCAATCTTTCACATCTAACACCTCCCTACCCACATCCCCTTGGAATCTCCCACCCTTTTCCCAACAAGATCCGGCTCCATGTGAGGCCTCCTCCAGATTTCTTTTTTCTTTTTTCATTTTAAATGGCATATAAACCTTTCGTGAGTAATGTATTTTTGAGTCATTGATTAAGAAGGGTGTGCAAAAAAATAATTAGATGTGCAAATAAAGACATCCTCCATAATTATATTTGTTTTTGGGATATGAATTTTCTAAACCACCTCAGCTTCACATGTTCTCAAACTCAATTATTTTGGTAATTTGAACTTCATATTTGATCGCATGTACTGATCAATCTTAGAAGTTGTCGATTGACCTGATCGGAGTGGACAATTGAAGCTTGTCCTAATGCCTTCAAATTTTGAAATCCAGAGACCCCCGTGATATTATAATTGAAAAGCATTCAATTGCCCCAACTAGCCAGAGAAATGTATGTCGTGAACCGCCAATAAATCAATTTGATGCAGGACGATTTGACAAGAAAATCAACCATTATTGAGGAAGGAAAGTTAAAAAAAAGGAAACAATTAATGTGATATAAAATTTGGATACTCATAATTAGGAGAATCAAATTTACTTTGATTTCTCTATGATTATGGATCTATTTTGAATATTTTTAGTCACATTTAATTACCTATTATTTGGGTATTAATTTAGGAGTAATATATTATATTTTAGGAACTATTTTAGTAAGTTTTAATGGTGTTTTAGTGGCTCCATTATAGGGATCCGAATTTATGTATTTTCCTTTTTTTGCCTTAGGTTTTCTTGCTTTGCAAGTCACATCACCCTATTTAATCATGTTAAGGGGTTGTGCAAATAATAAATTAATAATATTTTGAGTTTTTAGTTATTTTGAAAATTGTTTCTTTTATTTCTTCTTTAGTCCTACGGAGAGGATTTTACGGAGTCGACGTTGTTCGTCTTCGTCTTATTTCTCGCAGCGTTTCGCGCTTCCGACTACGTCAAGTGGTATCAGAGCTACGGCTACTCTCCATGGCGACGGAAGGAGAACAAGGAAACCAAAATCTCATCACGCCTGAGCGGTTTCAAGCCTTGGAGGCTGCCGTTCAACGGTTGACGGAGGTGATGGAGCGTGTGACGGTTCGTCAAGATCGGGAGCGTCCGGTGGTCGATGAAACCGTTCCATGGAGGACTCAAAATCCTCGAGTCCCTCGATATGATGAGGATGACTTCTCCGAAGAGGAACTCGATGAGTTTCTCGATTCCAGACATGCGCGTGGTGGTTATCAACGACCGCAAGTTGCGAATCGTACCCGCAACTTCTGGGTGAAGGTCGATTTGCCCGAATTCAACGGCCAACTTCACATCGAGGATTTTCTCGATTGGCTTGCGGCAGTCGAACGCTTCTTCGACTATAGGGAGGTGCCTGACGCGAAGAAAACGAAGCTTGTAGCAATCAAGCTTAAAGGCGGGGCATCAGCATGGTGGGAACAACTCCAACTGTTTCGCACCAGGATGGGGAAGCGTCCAATTCAGACATGGTATTGTATGAAGCAGCTTCTTCGTCAACGATTCCTCCCTGTCGACTATGATCAAATTTTGTTCCAACAATACCAAAATTGCCGCCAAGGCAATAGGGCTGTGAGGGACTATACAGAAGAGTTCTATCGATTGTCGTCTCGCAACGACATCGTAGAAACAGAGGCGCAACGGGTGGCTCGTTACATCGGTGGGTTAAAGCCGACGGTCAATGATTTAGTGTCTTTGCACCCTATTTGGACGTTATCAGATGCGGTGAAGATGGCGGAGCGGGGAGAAATTCTTCATAGTCGTTCAATTACAAGAAGGTATGGTCAAGATATTGTCACAAATTTTCAAATCTCGACGGCATCGTCCGACAACAAGACTACTCTGCTTTCGAGTATTGAAACAAACCAGCCAACCCAGACGTTCTTGGAACAAGGAAAAGGACATGGTGGGGAAGTTACATCGTCAACCACAATGGCTTCTACGATGAATCGAAGGGATCCATATGAGTCCCAATTCGAGCAGAGGATCGTTTGTTATCGATGTGGAGAACAAGGGCATCGATCCAACCAATGTCCTCAAAGAGATCGTCATTTCGTGAATCTAGCACTAAACAAAGATGTCGAAGAAGAGGATGCCAACTATCATGAGTATGTTGGTGACGATGAGGAAGATGGAGATCTGAAAGATGAGATTCCAGCTATATGTCCTCCAGGAGAATCTCTTATGGTTCAACGGTTGATATGCACACCCAAGGTAAATGAATCCTCTCAATGCAACACGAGAAACATTGCTATTGTTCCTATGATGGATGAGAAATCTCCCAAAGCTTTAAAAGTGGAGGGACACTCTTTTCTTTCCATCAAGGATTTTGTGAAAGAATCCATGAACGAAGAACAACATGAGAAGTCCAATGCAAAATTTAGGGCAAGGAAAAACGACAAGCGACACTCTGAAACATTCAAAGAGAAGAATAAAGCAATGGCTATGAACTTGAGGACAAGTTCTCTACAAGTGGAGGGGACTGATGCAGGACGATTTGACAAGAAAATCAACCATTATTGGGGAAGGAAAGTTAAAAAAAAGGAAACAATTAATGTGATATAAAATTTGGATACTCATAATTAGGAGAATCAAATTTACTTTGATTTCTCTATGATTATGGATCTATTTTGAATATTTTTAGTCACATTTAATTACCTATTATTTGAGTATTAATTTAGGAGTAATATATTATATTTTAGGAACTATTTTAGTAAGTTTTAATGGTGTTTTAGTGGCTCCATTATAGGGATCCGAATTTATGTATTTTCCTTTTTTTGTCTTAGGTTTTCTTGCTTTGCAAGTCACATCACCCTATTTAATCATATTAAGGGGTTGTGCAAATAATAAATTAATAATATTTTGAGTTTTTAGTTATTTTGAAAATTGTTTCTTTTATTTCTTCTTCCGTCCTACGGAGAGGATTTTACGGAGTCGACGTTGTTCGTCTTCGTCTTGTTTCTCGCAGCGTTTCGCGCTTCCTCCGACTACGTCACAATTTATTGATATTTCTCTTTTCTTTAGCTCACAATATACTAATTTGAGTATCAAAGTGAACTCATTCATACTTCATGACATTAAATTTCATTCAAAGAACATTCCAACTGCTAATATGATATTTTTCTTAATGAATCATTTGATCAACAGACCCCAAAGATCATCCAGACGAAGAGTCATTTGGAGTCACATACGACACCACATATACGATAGTAAATAGATTACTTGTAAATACATACATAATGTATCATAAATCTAAGTCATATATGCATTTTTTCCCTTATTTGCTTAGTAAACTTTATTTTATTTTATCATTCCTTGTCACATCTTCTTTTATATATGGAGCAAAACTCAAACATACCTACTGTTGGAAAAAATACTTTCGAAATCAGACTAAACAAATAAACAGTGGATCAAATAGCAGATCAAAATAATAAGGGTTTCAGAGATGGCCTGGATGGAGGCACGTAGAACGAGGCACGTAGAATACTGTCTTAAGAATAGAATCGCCCCCTCAATCGCACAGGGCACTCGACGATTTGCTCTCCGGATACAATCACCCAGCCTCGCTGATCTTCTCATCTGGTGCAGCAGGAAGAAGACTATGTGAACCAGTCGCAGACTTGAATAATCGCCAAAAAGAACAAAAGAGAACTTTTTCTAGAACAAGAGAGATAGTGGAGATTGCTTCTAATGGCCTATTTCTGCAGTCCTCCTATAGCCTGTTTATATAGGCGATAGAAGAAGAGAGCCATTTCGCAAACGTCTGTCCCCAATCACGCGTCGCCTTAATTACGACGGTTATAGTACACAACTGTTACAGATTGGTGAAGATTTTCATCTCTTCATAACCAGGAACCAGCGACCAACGACCAGAAAGCAAAAAGCAAATGCAATTCACAAGCCCTTGCCCCCCTTGGGACCCTACCCAAGTAGCAATTTTCTTCCTTATAAGGAAGTTGTGGTAAAACATTTTAACCAATGTGGGATTATGTTTCCAAGCAACAAAAACCAATAGAGGAAATACTTTCCCTCAAAGACATTTTAAAACATTTGATTCTTTATTTGAAAACATTTGAAATAATATGGGAGGAAAACCAAAACAGGAAAAACCAAAATATTTAAAATAATTTTAACACCTACGAACACTTAGTGAAGAGAGGATATCATCTACCAACCTACCAAGAGTTGATTCGATCATATATCTGTTATATATAAAAATTGTGTTTTCTATTTCAATGTACTTAAAGAAGCTCCTTTAGATCATATTTTCTCTTTTTTTTTAAATCTAACTGAAAATTTATTAATTACACTCAATTCACATCAAAGTTTTGTCTTTTTTTTAAAAAAAAATTGGGTAAAGAAAAGTTTGAAAAATGATCATATCGGCTCGTCCACGCCTCCACTGCGGAATCACAAAACCTTGGATCCGATCGGAGACCCTCGGTCGCAGTCAATCTTTTGGAAAAACATTAAAAACAACCCCTACTTGACTTCCAATAATCAATTAAGCCCTCTATAAAATAAAATATTGAAATTTATATACAACAAGTAAAAGCAATAAAAAAAATATTACCATTATTTATATATATTAAAGGCACTGTTCATAAACTTATCCACCAAGCTAACCCAGTCAAACAGACCCAATTATTTAAAAAACAATTAAAAACTTAGGAGAACAAAAGACAAGATCTCAAGAGCGTGTCAGAGAAGCAACCGCGCTTTAGAATATCTTTTTTTTATTAATCTGGAAAACGCGTAATCGGGCACGTTGTCCGAGGGCCCAGACGCGACGTGGGCCGTCCCACGTGTGGGGCCCACCTTCGTTTTACTGGGGTGGGCAAACCGGGTATGTACACGTGTGCGGCCCGGCCCGGTCCAACGGTCGGGCGTCGAATTCCGCAACGATTGTGACCCGGGCCGTGCAGTCGGCAAAACTTTTTTGTCGCGTAATCTCCATTAAGCCCCTGTCTTTCTATCTAATGACATCGTTATCCTATAAGCCCGATTGTGGTATCCACTGTTTTAAGCTTATAAGCTATTACGATATAAATTATTATTTCATTGGAGATGGGTATAATGAGGAAATAAATGATTTTATTTTTGGTTTTTAAAAAAATTTGTAATAATGAAATTTTATTGTTTGGTTAACCGTTAACAAGTTGTAGATAAAATATAAATACCTTGTGAAATATAATTTATACATATAATAATTTGACACAAGATCCTGATTTATAAAAAACGATCTTGACAGATGATTTAACATAAGAGTTTTAATTATTTTAACAAAATAGATGGTATAAAATAATACAATTCTATAAATGACTTAAAATAATATACATTCCTTGGAGACAAAAATGTTAACGTAAGAGTTCTAATTATTTTAATAAAAATAGATGGTATGAAATAATACAATTCTATGAATGACTTAAAATAATATACATTCTTTGTTGGCAAAAATGTTAACGTAAGAGTTTTAATTATTTTAACAAAATAGATGGTATGAAATAATACAATTCTATGAATGACTTAAAATAATATACATTCCTTGGAGACAAAAATGTTTTTGACTTGGCTAGTGTTTGGATTGGGGTTGCAAAACACAACATTTTGGATACACCGTGATGGAAATGATATCAGGTTTCTGTGTGCATTATGTGTTTGTGCACAAATTTGAAAAAAAATGACAGAAAGTGAGAAAATTTGGATAAAAAGGAAAGTGGTGGAAAGTAAAAATTTTTTTCTTTAACTAACTTTCATGGTGTTTGTGCATATAGTGAAAAAAAATTTCATTACTTTCTCTCAAATTCTCACTTATTGGGAAATGAAAAGTTTTTTTCATTTTTTCTAATAAAACAAAATATGAGAGAGAAAGTGATGGAAATTTTTTTCTTTTCCTTGCTTGACACGGAGCGTTCCACCCCAACCCCTCCGGAGGTTTTGGGTGTTTTGTAGCGTTTCGGACGCCTAAATGACATTTTACATATTTGTTCCCCACTGCCACTCATTCTCCCCTATAAATACTAGTGATAGGTGTTAGAATATACCGAAATGTACAAGGATAAATTGTAAAACCACTACAAACACAACCAAATCGCATCCTGTGTTGTGATAAGCGTTGTTTTGGGACGACGAAGAACACGATCTTTTAGCACTATAAACGCAGGTATTTGATGTTAAGGACACCAAGACGCGTTTGGATATGCATCCGGGCGTTTGTGCTCGTCCATGGCGCAGACGTGGCTCGGACACCTATCTAAACAGCGCCTCAAATTCATATCCTATCTTTCATATCCATTAAAGGGGGTATTTTGGTCTTTATGTTGGTTGACATATAAAAAAAAATCTTAAAAAATCTGGAGAAGATTATATTGAAAGTCAATGAGTCAGTCACGAATCCCACCAAAATGGTTTTACCGTTTGAGTGAATGGTGAAGATTGTTTATATTAGATTTGTCTCCATCATCAACAACTTTTATGATTGATGATGGAAGCGATCGAACAAATGGCTGTAGATTAGGGTCCACCATTGGCCTTTTAGATCGGTGGTCCACTGCTTGTGTGGGCCCCACGGTGAATTGGTTTCTCTTTCTCTTTTTTTAATTGAATGGTTGAGAGGTTTTTGGGGGACGGTTGGGGTTTGATTTGATATGAGTACTGGAATTTTTTTATTTTTTATTGAATATACTTAAAATAATACATTAGCCATCGTCTGATTTGAGAACAGGTGCGGAATAAGTGAAAATTAATTTGAATAACCAATAATTTTAAATTGAGTTTTATATATATTTCAGTCAATTTTTAAAATTAAATTATTTTAGCTTATTCAATTAAAAGAATACGTGAACTAATTGTCATATAAATTATCATCATTTTTTTATCATTTATTAATCTTTATTCACACATTATTCACATTTTATTTAAACAATAAATTTTTTATTATTATGTTTTCAAATAAAAATAATTTAAAATACAACTAAACAAAAATTCATTTTATTCTTATATATTTTAAAATATCATAAACCTAATAATAACTTAATTTTCTATATAATCCGGAGCGTAGGATTACTATATGGACTGGTTTGATCAATTGAAAATCAATATGAATTCAAACAGAAGATGAACATCCCAATTAATCAACCAATCCTCAGAAGATTAATTTGAATTCATCCTCCTCAGGTTTGGTTCATGTTCACATTTGAGTTGAGGTTCGATGGAATTTAGATTTAATTATTTTAAATTATTTTAGTATAAAAAAATAGATATTAAATTTTTATTAAAATTAGGTATTATAAAATCATATTTTCACAACGACCACTTACTAGTTCAATCGAAAATTTGAACGAGTCACATTCACGTCTTATCAGATGAAGTATAACCTGTCCATAATGCACCACTGATAATATGAGGCTATCTTGTATAATGGTTCATATCTAACGGTGGAGATCGTGTCAACAAGCGATTCGCGCGTCAGATAGGGGACCACACGTGCGGAAAAACCCTACACCCTTTTCACACGCTCCGCCGAAAAAAAACCGGATCACCGTCGCCCGCTTCACCGACTATACGTACGTGCGAACCAAAATATCCAAACCGCCCCCCAATCAAAATCAAACTCCTCGAACTAATCCGAGGGCAGATACGTCAATTCAGTTTTGAAAGCTACACCTGGTTCGCTTTTTGGAGGGAAAAAAAAATAAAAAAAAATAACGAGTGCAATCGGAATACAATGGGCAGGAGGGAATCACGTGCGAATCATCCATCCATGTTTGGCGCCCGATTGCTGCCACGTGTAAGTAAACCCCGTTCACACAGCCGGTCAAACTCCACCGACAATGCTTGTGCATTGAATGCGTCCGTACATTGTTCACCTTCTATAGCCGGTGGAGTCCAAAATATCAGTCCCTTCATTTTAACCCCAAGAGGGGAAAGAGAGAGAGAAAGGGAGAGCCGAGACTGTGAAGAAATGAAGGTGAAATCGTGACCGTCGAATGGAAATCGAGGAGACAAAGACATGGAGAATTCGATCGGAATCTCTTCCTTCTCCGATCAGATCGGCGGAATGTTCGACAAGAGCTCCTTTTGGAGCTGCTCGGGATCCAGGACTTCGCTCATCCGTCGATCTTCTCTCTCCCTCCGCTTTCACCGCCGCCTCAGCCACCGCCGCCGGATACATCGGAGCCGTGCAATCTCCCGGCGACGCCGAACTCGTCGTCTATCTCGGAGTCGTCAACGGAGGTGGCGGCAGCGGCGGCGACGGCGGACGAGGAAGGAGGAGAGGACGAGAAGGGAAGGAGAAGAAGACGTAAGAGAGAATGAGAGATTCGGTTGTTGGTGTTGATTTTGATTTTTTCGATTTTTTATTTTTTATATTTTGGGGGTTTGTTTGAACAGATTGAAAGGGAAGAAGGGGCAAAAGCGTCCGAGGGAGCCGAGGTTCGCATTCATGACGAAGAGCGAGGTGGATCACCTGGAGGACGGTTATCGATGGAGGAAGTACGGGCAGAAGGCCGTTAAGAATAGCCCCTTCCCCAGGTACTTATTTACCATCCCTGCCACTCCCCCCCTTCAATGAAACAACATTTACAAATCGCTCACTCTTTCAATCTCTTCTGCAGGAGTTACTACCGATGCACGAGCGCCATGTGTGGAGTGAAAAAGCGGGTGGAGCGATCATCGGACGATCCGACGGTCGTGATCACCACCTACGAAGGCCAGCACACCCACCCCAGCCCCGTCGTCTCCCGCGGCGGAGGCGGAGGAGGTGGCGGCGGAGGGGGATTCGCATTGCCGCCGCAGCTGACCCAATCGCATCTGCAGCAGCTCTCTTACCTGCACAGCTTGTCTTCGCCGCTCGATTTGGGTCAGTTCGGTTTGGGTCAAGAGCGGCGGATCCACAATCCTCCGACATCGGCGGCGGCGGATTCGGCGGCTTTGGCGGCGGCGGCGGCGGCGATGATGAGGGATCATGGGTTGCTTCAGGATCTCGTGCCGTCGGGAGTCATGAAAGAGGAAGCGTAGGAGGAGACTCGGTACGTTTAATTAATTATCTCTGGAGCTCCTCTTTTTGGGTTTTTTTCTTTAACTGACTTGATGAGAAGAGAGAAATTGAGGTTACATTTGGGGGGTTATTAGTGAAGAAAACCCCAATATCGTCACACATACACCGCTGAAGATGCTGATGGTCGATCGATCGATGATGGTTCTTTGTTTCTATGTAGAATGACTGCTTTAATTATTTGTTTTTTCCAAGTAGATTTTTTTTTTTAATTTATATTTGGGTCTTTCTGATTGTGAGATTATATATGTGTATTACCATGGACAAATTTTTCTAGTGTTTCTAATGTAAATGACAAATGTATTTTCTTTTTATCATGAGCTTTGTTTCTATGGGTTTTAGGGTTTTGAGTACTTGAGGAATGCATGGATTTGTATGGGGAAGTGTTAAATAGAGGGTATATATTACAGGGAATGAAGCACTTGGAAGTTGAGGTTTTTGAGAGGAAAACATAAATGGGTATTGAAATTAATGTGTATATAGGCTACAAAGTGCAACATCCCAATAGAGTAAGAACCCTTACTTTTCTGAGAAGATTGGATCATTTATTGCTTTTTGTGGCAGAAGCTCTTAAAAGGGTTTGCTCATGGCATCCCCAATTCAACCTAGAAATCTTGAGTTGTTAGGGTTTGGATAGATATGCAGGACATGAGAAATGCACGTATCATATCATGTTCATTCTTTATTTTCTTCTCCTCTATTTTATGAGGGTTTGGTTTTTTTTTTAATTAGGGTTTGTATGAGTACTGGTCCCTGAAGGGGGTGTCATTAATGTAGAATGTTGAGGCAGTACTGAATTAAATGAACCTTCCTCTTTTGGGCAGGCATGAATTGTATGGAAGTGATGGGTGTAGACAGACACAGGCACTCATCATGAATTGTATGGAAGTGATGGGTGTAGACAGACACAGGCACTCATGGAAAAGAAATAATAATAGATACAAGCAAGGCCTATCTGAATTCCTGTTTTTAGAGGTAGATGTATATAGGAAGGTGGTGTACTGAATCTTTAGGCAAATACATGTAATGAAATCGTACATTTTTTGCATTTAAAAAAAAAATCGCATGCATTCTTCTTTTCCTATTATTATATGTATATCTATGTTGCTACCAAAAACACATTTATGTGGCTTTTTTTGTTGCATGTTATGAAGACTGAAAGAACAGTAAAAAAAAAAAAAAAAAACATGATATAGTTGTGAAGTCCCTTGGATGGATCGTTATTTTGCATATTTTTGGACAAGTTTCAAATGTCATACATGCAAAACTTACTGATTTTCTTGGGTCTTTTTTTTTTCATCAACAGATATCATTGCTTGCCCTTTAGTTTTTGCTATTTATAAACATACCTTTTCCTGCGTTTGTATTTTCTTAATATTAGTCATTTTCATACACCATTATCCTAGCTTTCCTTTTCATAGATGCTCCTTCAATCTATAGATCATTATAAATAAATATATTATGATTTTTAGATCCTTTCGAGAGCTTGTAAGTGTATCATATAATTTACATGAACTAAATCCATTTTTATTTTCAAAAAACTTAATAAGTTAGTATTGTCATAAAAATTATGTTTATCTTTCCCTACCATTATTAGTATAACCTTTACATTTTTTTTCAATATTAATTTTATCTTTAAGTATAATGTGCGGCAATATGGTGAATGATTCATCTTTTTTTTTTTATTAACATCTTATGCAATAGTATTTATTGCATTTATATTAGTGAGTAAAAAAAATTCTATCTAAATATACTAGCTAAATCATTGAGAATCAAGAATAACATTATAATATCAGAGGTATTCCCATTGTTAATTGCTATTAGAATATTATTCAATTTTATACTATAATAATTATATCAGTAGATATAAGGTCTTAAGAAACGTAAACTTTCCTAATATAAATTTTTTAAATAAGATACTTCATGTTGCTCTCTTCTTTCTTTTTTTCTCTTTTTTTTTTACAGAAGCCCCTTATGAACAGAGAATCTTCACAGACTAAGGGTCCGTTTGGATGCACGATTTGGGCGATTTTGCTTTTTGAAAAGCTAAAATCCCAAAATCGTGCAGCCAAACGGGTTGGATTCCGGCGGAATCAAAAGCTGGATTCCTTTTATTTCTCTCTCGAAATCCGTGTTTTAAAAAGCTCAGAAACTGTAATTTTCGGTCGGAATCGATTTTTTGAATTGAAAAGCGATTTTCTCTACCAAACATTAAACCACTTTCAAATATTGATTCCTAAATAAAAAAAAGCATCCCAAAAAGGTCAAGGTCTAAAATCATCTTAAAAAGCAGCTTTATTCTAAAATCTAATTTTCAATCTGTGTTTCCAAACGGAGCCTAAGACAGAATCCAATATTAGTTATTCCATGTACATGCAGTGGATGCATATCTGCTCCACCCACATACATAGATCATGCACTTCACCTTTTTTTCTCTTCTTCTTCTTCTTCTTCTTCCTCCTTTTCTTTTCTTTTCTTTTTTGTTTTTTTATGGCAACACAAACAAGTGATGTAGTCAGCCCCAAAAGTTACACTCAACTTGGTCCCTTTCACATGAGACCAAAAGCCAATTCATTCTCACTAAAGCAAAAGAGATGCCATGAATAATGGACTGTTTTGTGTGGGATGAAAGAAAACTAAAAAAAGGTGCCCTAAAATTTTTGAACTTGAAACATGTTTGTTTTGTGAATTGATGCTATATGAGGGTGTGTGCAGGAGTTGCATGTGTTTCAGCAGAAAAAAAATATATTGTTCTGAGACATACATGAATTGAATGCATGATTCCCATGGAAGCTTTTCTTGCCAACCATAATTATGAATGAATGCAATGAAGATGCTATATCCTGTACAAATCATGTGGAGGAAGCAATAGACCAAAGAAAAGGAGTTCAACTAGGGGACCTCATGTACTGTGTTTCTTTGGAAAAAGAAATGCCCATTTCCATGCATGATATATATGTTATTTAGAATTATCCTCTATTTGTTTGGTGGATAATTAAGGAATGGATAGGCTTGATTAATCTTTGAAAAAAACAACCATATTTGTCAAACAAAATAAATTGTAATATTTAAAATTATATCAAAGTATGATAAACTGTGATAGCTAGGTATATCTAGGAGGCAGATATAACTTATTTACTTACCTATTCAAATCTATAACTATAATATAATAAACAAATATAAAAGATAAAAAAAAGTTATTCAAATAATAATAATAATAATCAAACAAAAAATCTAAATATCATTTATCCCTCTATACCTACTTTATGTTTAAATAACCCATTCCCTAACCCCTATTTGGCTCATGGAAAATATATGCATGAGTAAAATAGTTACATGAGAATATATAGAAGAGAATTAGCATAATAATTTTATTCTTTTTTATTTTGACCAATTTTTGACTTCCGTGTTTATGTAAGATCATCTCTAGCCCTTATTTAAATCTATACTCAAATTTCACTTAAAATTTGAGTAAAAGCTTGATTTGATATTATGTATCTTCAAACATCATTTCATGTTTTACTTAAATTTTTTAAAAATTCACATTTCTTCTAGCTATTTTCTATAAACATTTTCAAAGTCATTTTCTCATAAAATTTTACTACTCAATTTTTCTTCCCTTCAAGATATTCAAATTTAAAAATTACAATCATCTAATTTTTTGAAAAAAAAGTAAAAATAATATTTTTTATTTGAGTAAAAATAAGAAGGTTAAAAAAAAGATGAAGATTTAAGAAATAAAATCCATTTTTTTTTGTGGGTTTTAAGATATAGTGAAAATTTGGGGGGGGGGGGTGAAAAGGCATTTAATATAATTCAACTAAAGGTGAAGTTGAAAGGAAAAAAATGTCATATTGGAAGAAAATGTGGAGATAAAGAGAAAAAAGAGATGTTGAAAATTTAGGTAAAAATTTAAGTCCAACTTGATTTGGGTAAAAATTTTAGTCCAACTTAATTTAGATAAAAAATTGAGTAAAAGCATGATTTGGTATGAGTATATGTAAATAGTTGGAGAGGGTTTTATATGACTCTTACTCAAATTTTATTTGGATAAAAGTTTGGGCATAGGATTGGAGATGTCTTAATATATTATAGTTTTGAGTAGATAAATATGAATAAATGATATTTCTCTCTCCTTTGTATTGTCAAACCCTAACGTGGGTTTATTCTAGCAAATTTGATAGCATAGTGGTTTAATTTATCTTATATTAAACAAAATTGCATGTTTTTTGAGAATCAAGCCTACTCTTTTATTATACATATTCTTATTCTCAAAACAAACGTGGGCTAACCAAGAAGAGGTTAAATACATAAGAATTGCAATATAACAAGAATAGATGAAATTGTATCTTTGTCCCTTATCCTAACCCCATAATTTTGTTTGTTTGTGGGTTCTTATCCCCCTTATCTTTGTTTTAAATATATGTTTATTCACCCTTCTTTGTAACTCGAATTCAGTAATGAAATCGGATAGCAAACATCTAACTTTTTAAAAAAAAAACATATATAGATGAAAAGAACCATCAAAGGAACCACAAATGTTCATCTTAAAGAAGCAGATGCAATGTCAATTTTTGTTTAGGTTAAGTAATATTTAGACTAATTTCAGCCATTTGACATTATTTTGTTCTCCAAGGCTTCTGAAAATAAATTCTTCTCTTCACTAATAGTTGTATTAAATTCAATCGTTTCTTGCAAAAAGAAAGGTATTTTATGATAACACACACGGTTTGTGTGTGTGTGTGTGTGTTTTTTTTTTTTTTCAATTCTAGTTCTTCTACCCAAAAATATATTGGATAAAAAAAATGATAGTTATATATGGAAACCTTATTAAAAAAATAATTCATGATGATTCCTCTGATAATTTAGTCAAGTATCTTGATCTAACTTTGAACTTGGTCTTGAATTCTCAATATATGTATAATTAAATCTTCACCACTGAATGTGGTTCCACACACACGTTTTGTTCATCTAATTAGATGGGCAGTGGTTGGGAATACCAAATCTCCTAAGACTACACTGTTTTAATCATAAAAGCAACCTTTGCACAGGTGTCTCAAATCAGTACTACATCTCTGTTTATTTATTCTTCAGAAAAGTATGACCTATAACTCTATAAAAGCTCCCCAAAAAAAAATCAACAAGAGCATATGCAAACCACACACCTTCAACATCATCTAATATACATAGACCATATGAACATAACAAATCTGCTCATATTTATTATTATTAAGTGTTTTTATTCATGGCTTGGAGGGGTACAACGTGTCTGGTTTGATATATATCTAAAAATGTTTGAGTGCGAATCCTTCTTTGCTATCTAATAAAAACAAGATGATCTGAAAGTGACTTCATTATAGTTGCCTTTGTTTATACTTAAAGAGCCCAAAAAATATAAAGTTTCGGCTTTGAAGATTATGTTGTCCTTTAGTGGGCACTCTCAACCACTCCCCCTCAAATGGTTTTGAATTCCAAAAAAATAAAATTAAAAATTAAAAATAAAGAAGGTACACTTAGCTTTATCACCCAAAGTTCACAGAGTTTGGTCCATGAATGCTTTGGCTGGGTTTGGAGCCAATTAATTTCACACACAAAGTTGTGTGTGGGGTAAATTTTTTTTCATTTTATGCTTTGCAAATTCTTTTATTCTTTTGTTAGGCAGAAATTTAAAAATAACATGTTTCACGTGGTTTTTTATATATAGCTATTCAGTAGTGTTTTTAACATTAAAAAAAACCTAAATCACCACATAAGTGAAAAATTGTTCATACTTTATTTGATATACAAACTAAAATCAAATATACATAAATAAAATAATTTTGCATTATTTACGTGACAGTTTAACATTGGTTGACACAAGAATTTCATCTCCATTCGTACCCTATTGATGAATATAAATTAGTCATCTCAACATAATAGAAAGAAAAAAAGTTACAAAAGAAGATACTGAAATTTTGATATATATTCTTATCATCTAAAACATTAATAATATAAGGGAAAAATGCTGAAATTTTGATTTTTTTTTTGTTTTTAAATGAACATGATTATAATATCCATCCACCAAACCACTCCTTAACATACTTTATTCTAACTCTGTTGGACACATCCCATGGGCATGCCGATTCTGATTCTAACCATAAGTTCAACATTTATATTTAACAAAGACATAATTTGTAGGAAAATGTTAGACAAAACCTCAAGCCCTCACAGCCCATAGTCTACACATCTTTTTTTTAAAAAAATAATGTTCCTCATATGATGAAGTGCAAATACTTTCATAAAAATGAATTGTGTATTCAAACAAATTGCATTTAACTATTTACAGAAAATTTGAAAGCTTTCTAGTTATGGGTATCTCTAATTATCTAACCTAACGAGATAGATACTTTATTAGACAGTTATCGAGTTATATGTTATAATTAGACCAACATAAAAATAAACTGAGAAAAGAATAACTACTTGAAGAGGCGTTTTCCCCCTCCTTCTTGAATCCGGACCCGGTTGAATGTGGATCATTAAAAAAGGAATCAGAGGGACATCGGTGTGGTGTTAGCCAAAGGGGCTCTGAAGAGATGTATCACTAAGGAATTCAAAGAGTAATCTTACTTTTTTGATGGCTTCTAGGCAAATGAAAAAATTATATCTCTTGATTTGTTCACCACCTTTCCTTTATAAGGTTCTCCCACTTAGATAGCTGTTGTCACAGGTTTCATAGCCGTTATAACAACTTTCCCTTAATGACTATTTAGTGAGCGAGTTTTGTGATAACACTACCAGAAAAGTCATTTATAGCTACGGTTTTAAACCGTCGCCATTATTTCAACGGTTGCTAACCCGCCTTGGTTTCTAAAAAATGTATGTAATTTTATGAAATGTGAAGTATATAGTCTAATGAATTGACTAATATTATTTATAGAAAATATATTACTTTTTTAACAAAGTACATATATCGACGAGGGCTATATATAATACTGTATTTGTAACTAAAAAAAAGTGAGTGTAACTTCTTAGATATGGCTTTTGATCTTGAAACAGAGGGATTGGGCTGGGGCCCAACCTAGTGAATCTCATGTCCATTGAACAAAACCAATTGGGCATTCTCATTGCAACAAAAAAATAATGATGAAGTGCTTGTATGATGTTAATATTAGATGTATACTTCAAAAAAATGTTTCAAATTTTGAGTCCTGTCTGCTGTTAATCCAAGATGTATTGGGTTCCCAATCAATGGAAGATGTAAATACTCACTGTTTTGATCAGTTAATATAAATTAAAAGCCCTTTGAGGCCTCCTTTTACAAAAAAAATATATATATAAAAAAAATGGTGATAAATTTCGGTACCACCACTCGTTTGGCGAGTTCATAGATGTATTCATACAAGAAAAAAATTGATAAATTTCATATCTTTTGTTATTAGAGTGTATATATATTGACGACATTATAATATATATATTTCACTAGTGGGATGTTAAAAAAAGTGACTGATTGACCATAGGGGTGCAACTTGCGCGGGTTAAACCCGACCCAACCCGACCCAATTCGGTTCATGGGCAGGTTTGGATTGCGGTTTTTCTCTGCCGGGTTCAACCCGACCCGAACCCGAACCAACTTGAACCCAATTTGGGTCGGGTTCGGGTTGGGGGGTTCAACCCGCGGGCTCAATCCGAACCCGACCCCCCAGGTTAACAAATGTTATGCTGCCATAACAACATACCTATATCTAAAACCCTAAATTCCTAAAACACAATAAACAATTACACAAATTAAAGTATCACTATATTTGTTGTGTTTGGGTTAATTATTATAGATATTCACTTTTAATTATTTGTATATAAGGTTTAATTAATAATTAATTAGAGTTTGTTTTGTTGTTTATTAAATATTTTGTATGATATTTTAGGTGTTAAACCCGACCCGAACCCGACTTGAGCCCGAATTCAACCCGAACCCGACCCAAACCCGACCGAACCCGAATTCAACCCGAACGCGACCCGAACCCGCGGGTTGAGGTTGGGTTCAGGGTCGGGTTCGGGTTAAACCCTTCGGGTTGAGGTCGGGTTCGGATTGGACTCTCTGCAATGCGGGTTAAAGTCGAACTCAATCCAACCCGCCCGAGTTGTACCCCTAATTGACCATACCTAAAAAAGAATCGCTCATGCCATCGTTCTGCTTTGCAGTCCTGTCTACAACCTCAAAGAACAATCATCCGTCTATACACTATGTTATTATAGAGTATAATGTGACAATACAATATATACTTTATTAGAATAGTGTATATAAATTTAAAGTTTTTATTTTTTAAAAAAAGAAAAATATGCTAATTTATATAAATTTATATTTCACTTTTTATAATGGCATATACTTCAATAGGTATGGCCCGCATGATTTGGTGTACAAGGGTTATGTATCCAATTAAAGGTCCATCCACCTAGCAAAAAGGATACATTTTTTTTTAGGAAAATGATGTCTACCTGTCAGTAGTCCACACAATATAAAATGTTGGACTTAGTCCTTCATACATTTTAAAATGTAAATCATAGCTGTTTTCATTTTTTTTAAATAATAAGCATCATCTAATGATGTATATATTTGATAAAAAAAATTGTATATTATTCAAATTTTGATAAGTATAAAAAAAAATTAATCGATATATATGTTTCACTATATTTTTAATTATATATCATATATATAAGACTATGTTTTGTTCTATAAAAAGTTTCGAGTGTAACAGCCCCGCCCTACAATTAACCATGGATCGAAGGCCCACTTGACACATTATAAGTGGGCTTTAAGATTTTGTCGGCCCATATGTCGTGTCAGAGAAGTCCACTAGTTGCTGGGCTCCATGAGCCCACCAAGACAAGTTTGCCCTATCTTTTTTTTTTTACAAGTTTGCCCAGTCTTGAGTTTGTGTTTTGAGCAAGATTATTAGAATTTTTAACAGAAAAAATGACCATATTGAATTGTCACCCAACGATCATTGTATCAGACCACTGTATCAACGTAGGATATGGGGTGGTGCATTGGGTTATTCGCACCTGATAGCTATACTATGATAGATAATAATTCAGATTGAATAAACAATTTTTTGTTTAATTGCATTTTCTGTTATTCCATTGGAAAACGTAAAAATGATTTTTTTGTTGTTTGATTTATCTTAAATAAAATGATGATAAATAGTTGATAAATGATGAATAAGAGTTTATGACTTTTTAAATGACAACTATATCCTTGGGAATAGTGTGAGAAATGTATGATTGATTTGATAGATGTGACAGTTTTTGAAATCTGTGTGAGACTCTTAGGTGAGATAAATTTTTAAAATGAAAGAGAATGATATTTTTATCCATTTACATAAATAAGGCCTGATAAGCAATTCTAACGTTTTCTTAGAATAGCTATCAAGCCTTATCCTAACTTATCCAGACATAACTATCAGGGTTTATTCTATAAAAACAAACAACTTTTTTCACTATTCTCATGTATTATTTCTTATTTTGGGCTTATTTCTCACCCCATAGGGGGGTTAGGTTTTGAGCAAATTTTTTTTATTTTTTAAATATATACAACTTGATGCAAACCAATATATTTCTTTTACTAATATATAAAAATTGAAAAACAATAAAATTAAACACAAAAAACTAATGTGGATACCGATACTACCCAACATCAAGGATTTTAAAATTTTCAACCCAATAAAAGCCACATTTGAGGAAATCCAAAGAAAATAAGCATAAGATGAAAAAAGGATAACCACAACTACATTTTTATCATTGATGCCGGAATCACGAGTAGTCACGGCTATGGCGACGACAATCTTCATATATTTTTTTCCGGTAAGACAGAACATTTACGAGAGAAAAAGGTCAAGGAGAGATAAACTCTTTTATATTGTTTTGGTGGGTTTCAAGGGAGATGAATCAATTTGGGAGATAGAGAGAAGAAATTGAGGTAATAAGCTTTTATGTTTGATAAATTTTGTGGGGGAGATGAATCAATTTTGGAGAGATAAAAATAAGAAATTGAGAGAAATGTAGTTTAGATTTGATGGATTTAAAGGGAGATGAATTAATACGAGGAAAAGGGAAAAAATTTAAAGGAATGGTAGTCTAGGGTGTAAAGTATGAGGTGCCATTGGTGAGGGATAAAAAAATTATGAGTGAGAACTGCAGGGGTAAAAAAAATTGAAAAGTATGGGGATAAAAAAAATTGAATAGTTAGTCTACGAGTATTTAAACAAAAAGGAGGTTTTTTTTTAAGTCTTCATAAACCATAAAATTTAGTGATTGATCCCTCAATTTTTCATATTTTGGTTTTAGTTCCCATATTTAAATGATATGTTTCTTTTTAATCCTTGTGAAGGACATATTTCAAAATTATTTAATTTTTTTTTAGTTTCTCACATAGAAAAAAAGAATATATTCTTTAAATTTAAGAATTAAAATAAAAATATGAAATAGTGAGGGATCGATACTTAAATAGATATGTTTACACGAAGAAAAAAACTTAAAAAATCCAAAAAAAAAAAAAAAACTCGGTGAGTGAATCACCGGCACACGAAGATAACCGACGTACGAGATTAGATAAAAAAATAAAAAGATTCTCCCCACAATGTATATTTCCTTTATTTAATGATACAAAATGTCACTTCATAACATAAATGTACTCCCACCCAAAGATAACCACTGTTTCACATCACCTCATCAAAAAAACAACCAACCAACCAATTAAAAGGACTTTGAAAGACATGGCGTCAACACCACACCCTCTCCTCCATCAACTCACTTACCTCAACCATCAAATCACTGTCTCTCCATGTTTTCATTTTATTTAATTATAAATATATATATATATATATATAAATACACTCCCATTGTTTCCTCAAATAGAAATACCATTGATTTAACTAGACATGATTAGACCATCATCAACCGTTAAAAATAATTGGAACCCAAATTAGGGCTTGCACGTACTGTGACGAACTCATCTGATTATCGGTAGATACAAAATGGGAACATCTATCCCCACCCATCAATTTTTTTTAACCCGCTAGCCTTAAAAAATTATATTTTGTTTATTTTTTTCACTAAGAAAATCATTAATCCCACCACCCTCCATTCTCCAATCCTTTCTACTGGGATGATGATGGAGATGGTGAAGAGGGGAGGAGGAGCGGAATTGGGGAGGAGATAAGTTTCAGAGCTTGTAAAGATGGACGAGCCACGCACGTGAGGGTGACGAGGATGAAGATAAAGAGGAAGAGGAGGTTGTTGGGGATCCGATCCGAGTATTGGAACCAGGGGTGGAGCTAAGAAGAATTAGAACAAGGGGGAGCGAGAGGGACAAGTGAGTAAAGACTTAGAATAAGATAAGAATAATAATTATAAATATATGGTAAATTAAAATAAAATTAAAATAGTTGGATAATCAGTGACAACTTCAGAAATTATTATAGATAGTGTAATTTAAAAAATATAAGTTCCACAATTTTTTTTTAAAATCTACTCTTATAATATATTTATGAAAAACATAAACATTTTTTTTTGAAAATTGAGCAACAACTTACATTAATTAAAAATATACAATTGAATATATCAAAGAAGAGACAACATAAAAGAATTACTGTGACAAAGGTGTTTGCCCTCCACAGTAGATGACGAACAGAGGGAGGGGTTACATGATTACGGAGGGTGGCGAGCGGTGGACTCCGCAGATAGGAGAGAAAGATAATTTAGATCTAATATTTATTAGAGTAACACTATAACACGGGCAATTTGATAATTTTAAATATAAAATATAGTAGGGCAGGGTCAATTGAGTACTGGTTGGATCATTAGTGGGTTGGGTTGCGATGGTTTAAAAGGATGACAATAATAGTTTAAGATTTTTTTTTTGTAAATGTAATAGGTCAATTGATCCCATCACATTCACATTGGACCACCCTTGTGGATAATGACTAAGTCCTTGGATTGGACCAAATATAAGAGCATATATAACATTGTCAATTTCAACGAGGTCGAAGGATGATGCGAAGATGAGATAGTGGTGTGGGCAGACGCTGCGGAGGAGGACGTGGAGGGAAGGGAGAGAAAAGAAGAGGGGTGGTGGGATTCGAAGTTTCATTAAATGTAGTGGCGGGGTTAGAATTCTCATAAAAGGTAGATGGTGGGTTTAATCGGGTAGCGGGGCAAGAAAAATAGTTGGTGGGAGCATGTTACCACACAAAATCCATGGAAATTGATTTAAAATAATATATATTATATTGGTAATTATATTACATACATTTTCACAATTGATGTATATATACACTTAAATATATTGACATATTTTTTAATAAAAAATTTGAAATAAAGTTATTTTTCACACGCTACAATAGCACTATATATACTGTGTTATCTTAGTGTATCGGCGGTAAGGAAATGTTTTTGAGCTGCAGACGGGATCACAAAATAGATTGACTATATCTGCGCTCTAATACAACGAATGAAATGGATTTATCCATTTTACATGATCTCTTATAAAAGAATTTGGTGGACAGTGACAAATTGTTGAATTTGAGGCGCGAAGAAGAATCGCTATACTTAAAGTGATAATTGCCCCTACTCGTTGATAGTTTGCTAATGGGTTCTCATGCAATTCACTTCCAGGATAAACAAACTTAGAGTTTTACAGATAACAACTCTGAGGAAGTCTCTCACAACACTGTAGAACTAAAACTGATTTTGATTGTCAATGAACACTCAATAAATAGTAGTAGAAGGGATGCCTTGAGCAACCTTTCAAACTTCAGTTAAAGACAAAGAGATGCCTTTTATGAAATGATGCATTCATTGGGGAAGTATCTCTTGAACAGGTAATTTGAATTTCAAAAAATTTGAAATCCAGTAAAAGGTAATCATCTTATTTTCGCACACGCACACGCACAAGTGCTAAGTGCGCCTAATAATGCACCAAAATGCGCATATACGAGTACGCGCGCGCGCGTACACATGTAGTATGTGTAGTCCCCCCTTTGTCTTTTTCAAGACACCCTTCTAGAAGTGGGTTCACTTATTAATTGAAAATTCTCTTCCAATTTTCCGATGTAGGACTATTCACCAAACACCCACTTTGCATATTACAATCTTATTCAACAATCCCCCACTAGATTGTAATATCTATAATATCAGTTTTAACAATATAATCATGCATACATAAAGGTATCTTTCGACTTAAACATTTACTTAGTGTAGTTACTTTAAAGTTCTATAGAGACATTGGTGGCATTAGCTTAAACCAAGTCTTTTATATTAGAACCGGAAATAACACACACATGAATATAATAAGTTCTTTAATGAGTGTTAATTTCTCATGTAAGCACCGTTATGGCCTTGTGCTACATCCTGTTTTCAAGAACATTTACAAAAGTAAACCCCAACTTTGTTAGAAGCGGCACCACTTCTATGTTCACATAGATGAAGTTTCACTATATGTTTCTGCTACTTTGGACATTTTATAATTTGAAATTCATTAAGAGTTTCACACTCAATCTCATCAACGTAGTAGTTTGCACTACTCATTCTGGAATGGTTAATATCAATGCTCACAATTACATTAGTAACTTGTTATTACCCATTAAACCTGATACAAGATTTTATTCTAGATCATGTTGGGTTCCCATTACTAGTGATTTAAAGAAATAGTTTTAATCCATTCCACTTGATGTACCTTTTACTAAATACTTCTCTTTCATTTCAAAAATAGAGAACCATCTGATTTAGTTAAGAAAAAATAAATATATGCATAGGATCCTAATTTTTCCTAGATGATGTTCGAATCATTTGTCATAAATAATTTTATGTTAAGCATTTGTTTGAGTACCTAATTTTTAGTCAATTTTATTTAATAAAAATAATAATTTGAAAGTCAAAAATGTTAAAAATTCAAAAAAGTAGAAATTGATTATATGAAAAGTGCTTATATTGAGAGAAGATCAATTTGATAACGGGTTTCACATGATAGATAGTTCCACATGGAGTCTACCAATTTTAAAACATATTTTTTACATGAAAATTGATTTCAAGTAGCTTTCTAATAAAAGTCACTTTATACTAACTTCTGTGCGCAAGGTCATTTGTTGATTTTCAACAAATAAAGCCAAAGTCCAAAATTGAAGTCCTCAGTGATCATAGCACAATGGTTCAGGGCTTAATAGTGTTACTGATAGTTACTGGATTCGAGTATTGACGCTAACTTACTCTGTTTATTGGCGATTATTTGAAAGAATTTTTGTGGGACCGTTACAAACAAGCGGAGGTAGCATTCTCAGCTCGACCGTAAAGTCAGCCATGAGGGGTTCCTCCAATGTCAATAAATAAATAAAGCCAAAGTCCACGATATAAAATTTAAGTTTTAAAAAATAATTTGGATCGATTACTTCAGAAGGCAATTTGGTTGAAAAAGTCAAGTGTAAATTTTTTTAGTAATTTTAGAGAACAATAAAATATGTTTTTTTATTCATAGGATAATGTTCTTCAAGAAATTGAAATTTTATACATAGTTTATCATGATTTTTTTTATTATAAAGATTAGTTGTTGTATGATAATTTATTTCATCACTTTTTTAAATTATTATTAAATCTTTTACCATGGTTTGGAGTGCAACATAGATTTATCTGGGACCTTTGCTGTTGGTATTTATGTGTATATAATTTCAGTATGATATCTTCTTGTTTCATAATTTTTATTTATTTTTTTAAATTGACGTCCTTGAGATTTGATCATTTGACATTCTTATTGGATAGAGGGAGTGCTAATCTGCTTGCCGCATAACTTACTTTATATTTTAAGTTTTACACTAGATACATGAAAAAAATGTGCAATACTTTTAGCATCACTATCAAAACTATTAAATTTTATTCACGCGAGTGAAATAGTACAAAGTTATTATTACTGGTGGCAGTTCCATGAATTTTTATAGATGGGTCATTTGAAAAAATAAATTCTACAAAATTCAAAAAAATCTACTCTAATCTTATATTTATAAAAAACATAAAGTTTTCTTTTGATAAGAGAACAACTTACATTAATAAAAAAATAAACTATGAAATAAAGGAGATGAATGATTTCGAATATATAAACTTTACAGTTGTTCGCTATGAGATTCATATTTTAAAATTATTACATGATAATTTCATTATTAATATTTTTAAATATGTCTTTTTTAATGTGTGTCACCAATCAATCACTCATCCAGTGGATCGAGCAGGGACACTATAATAGTTTTGGGGTTTTGATTGAAAATTTGATGGAGTTAATTAACCCCACTACATAAAATCTGTTGCAGCTCTAGGAATTTTTATAAATAGATTCATTTAAAAAGATAAATTTAATAAAAATTTAAAAAATATATACTTATTATAAAATTATTGAACAAATGACAAAATCTGTAAAATAAAATTTTTATAAACATAATACATAAAAAAATTAAACAACTAAACAACTAAAGACTCAAATCAGATCCATGATTATAACAATAGTGAAAGAAAGAAGAGTGTAATGTTGAGGGGTTTTGTTTATTATTCATACAGGATCATATATGCAACGATGAAAATTTTTCAACTTATAACATACAAAAATGGTAAAAGAAATAAAAAAATAAAAAAAGGAAAAATAAGTGATCAGCGTTCAGCAACATCGGTGATCGGTGGATAGACGAAAATTGGTGAGTCCACCAACTGATGGAAGACAAAGGTCCCCTAGGATTTTTTTTTATAAAGTGGGATAAGGTTTTAGGTTAATGTGAGAGGTATAGTTTGATTGTTTTAAAAAAATTGATGGACTCCATTACATCATGTGTCACTTCAGTCAGTCCCACTTTTTTTTAAGTGGTGTTTTGGGTCATGTGAAATAATGTTTGATTTAAAAAAAATGGATGGGATTAATTGACCCCACAACCACACATGTGGCGTCGCCCATGTATATAATGTGGTGCTTCCATAATTATCAGAAGTTAAATATTGCAAAATATAAACCAGTTTAGAAAGTTGTACATACAAATTTGATCTCGCAAATCCCGCTATTGTAAGACTCCATCACTTCGATGGGCATCACATGAAATGGATTACATATATTTCATAACAGCGGCCCATACACTTACATTGTATAGTGTATTATTATAGTGTATGAGTTTCATTCATGGAAATGCAAATTTTAATTATTTTTTAAAAATGCAGTAATTTATCTCTGTATGTACGTGATTGTACTCCGATAATGATAAGATGTATTCCAGGACGTGCCAATTATGGAATTACAAACGAATCATATCCGCAGATATGCCTGGAATATGTGATATCAGAATAATATTATACAACCATCCAAACAGGACGATGGGATAGCAATACGAGTACGTACAACCGAGTGGTCAAATGACCTCTAAAGAACTCCGAGTCGCGTCATATCGGACGGTCATGAAAATATAAAGCTAGAAAATCTCATCAAAATAACCGTACGATTCACTAACAATGGTGGACCCCATAAAACATCACCACCGTTGGTGGGTCCACCGATTCATATCCGGTCCTTCCATGTCGTCCTTTCTCGTTTTTTTATTTCACCGAAATGACAGTACTGACATCTGATGTTTGATTTCTCGAATAACAATGTCGCTACGCCAAAAATATATATAAATAAAATGATGATAATATTTTTTACATATATGTCCCTAAAATATTTTTATTGTACAAAATTACTTAAATATCACTAGGTATACCATTTCCAATAATATCCCATTGTACATTAATATCATTATGTGGAGTATTTTTTGAATAAATTAAAATATTTATTTTCTGCATACATGTGCATAATTTAATTCATGCTAAAGGATATTGATGGCCATGGCACTCAGTTTGAGGTGTGACATTAAATTTTTATTTAGGTATTTTTTGTTATCCTTTTGAATAAACGAAAAAATGTTATTTTTGTTTTTTTGTTGACCTTAAATATAGTGAAGATAAGAGATAGATAAATGTTTACTATTTTTTCAATGAATAAATATGCTCTTCAAAATTTGTTTGTGTTTTAGTATAAGTATGAAAAATGTGTGTGATATGATAGAAACAACTTATTTTCATGATGTTTATGAGATTGTTTGGTGAGTTAATTTTTAAAAATGACACATGTTGATTCATTGGTATATATAGCTAAATCATGATAAACAATTAAAACATCTCTCTAAAATAATATCAGATTTATTCCTAGTTATTTAGCTATGGCTATTGGGGTTTATTACTTTATTCATTTTGAGGGGTATTTTTTGAATGAATTGAAATATGCATATATGCTAGACATACTTGTGCATAATTTAATTTATTTTAAAGCATATACTCTTCCATAAATATTTATGGCTGGTCATTCCTCTCGTATTTGACAGAGTTATTTATATTTAATTGCTATATCAGAATATATAACAATCTATACATATAAATAATTTTTTATTTGATTATATTTTATGTTATTCTTTTTTTTAAAATGACATTTTTGTTATTTATTGACCTTAAACATAGTCAAAATAAGAAGTGGATAAAAGTTTATTATTTTTTAAATGATGAATATACTCTTCCATAAATTGTTTATGTTTTGGTACAAGTATGAATACTGTGCCTAATACAGTAGAAGTAACTTATTTTTGAGATGTTTGTGAGACTGTTAGATGAGTTAATTTTTTAAAATGACACACAAAAATATTTTGATTCATTGGTATAAGTAAACCCGATAAACAATTAAAACATCTCTCTAAAATAGATATCAGATTTATTCCTAGTTTATTTAGCTATGCTTTTTGGGTTTATTACTTTATTCTCACAATTTTTTCTTTGTTTTTCTTCTTATTCTCTCTTTATGCTTCACTCCAAATAGGGGATAAAGTGTTAAAGAGGTTCTAAGGGGGGTATATGCAAAAGAACCCATAAAGATGTAATAAAAAATAAATCCCGGAATCCGAACATCCACTCGAATTTTAATACAAAAAGGGGGTTCCCCGTGAGTCACGCAGCCTCTGCTCAGACCGTCGTCGCCAACACGTATCTCCTCAATTTCCGTGCAAGTCATCAAACCCTACTCATCGGACGGTTCAGTTTTTATGATTGTTTTAAATACATCGATCGGACGGACGGGGACGGCCCCATCACGTACAAGGAAAGCCTCGAGAGGAAGGATTACGTCGTCGCGATTTCCAACACCAGTCGGTTATGATTCTCAAGGTTACGTTGCGTTCGCTTTATTACTACGCTGTCTAATAACTAGGTAACTTGAATATTTCTGGCCAATGAATGAATCTCTCTCTAATTATTATATAATATTATATCAAAATGACTATACAGTTTGGGATCACATCAAATCAAATGCATTATTATTTATAAACTAAAAGCTATTATTAAACCAATCAACTTAAATATATCGTAATTACTAGATTTTATTACTAAATTGTGACTCAAAATATGTGTTTTATAAAGCAGCTACCATCATTATACTTTAAATTATCATCATTACACCCTCAAAAGGTGTTAAAAAGCTACAAAATCTAAAAATAGTTTTCCAAACTTTGTTTTAAATGCTACCAAAACTATCATTTTCATATCGTTATTACTTTCTCTTTGACAAAGGGTGCCTTTGACATAAATTTTTAATTTTTTTACATATTAGAGCTAAAAACAGTTATTAAATATGTAAATTTAAATGCATCATCATTATTTAATTTTCTATTTGACATATAGTGTTCGAAATTAGTATTTCATAAAACAATTATTATCATTGCACTTAAAAGATGTGTATAAATCATCTGAAAGTTAAAAGTTAATTTTCAAACTGTGTTTTCAAATGCACCCTAAACTAAGTTTAAATAACAATATATATGGGTATTTTAATTTTGGATTTCGTATTGTGAGATTCAAATGTTTCACAAAAACTATTTTCAAATATCACAACGGTTCTGGTTTTTTAGAAAAAAATAGTCATAATAAAATAGGTTTTCAAATATATGTTTCTTGAAAAATTTATTGAAAAGTTGATTTAACTATAATTGTTTAAAATTTATTTTAAAATACCCCCCAATAGATCACGAGTTCAAATTTTACAACCACATCCACTGAAATGATAAGAATTTTTTGAAAGAAAAACTTTAGTGTGACTATAAAAGGTTAATATGTTTAGTTGTAGTAATTTCATGTGATGGTGGAAAAGATTTTGTCTATAACTTTTTCATTTACATGTCTAATTTTCAAATAAAATTGATTAACAAAAAAAACTTCACAGTTGATTTATTGAATGACAAACCTGTACATCTACTTAAAAAAATCCATTCTATATAAAAAGTTTAATATTCAGACACATGATCTATTATTGTAAAAACAATCTACATTTCTATTCAATTTAATTTAATTTGTTTATCAAGTCTTGTACATTTCTAGGATACATAAAATTTAAATTAATTATTGAGATGAAGTTATATAAACACTATTTTATTTTATTTTATTTTCATTCCGTGTCTTGTAATTGTACATCAGTATTAAATCACCATTTAAATAACCTATATGTAGGTTCACTCAAATAAATAAATTTAAAAATTTACCTTTTGTTTTTTACATCAATGGAGGAAGTGATGTTGAGAGACACCAGCGGAGGAGCATAAAGAGATACCAACAACCAAAGCCAAAGAAATAAATAAAACCAAAAATAAAACTCTCTCTGTTTGGGAGGAAATAAAAGCCACTTTCAATGATCTGCCCAATGTCATCGAGAAGAGACACATTTTCTAGATCCACATTCAATACACAAAATGCCTTGAAAATTGAGTTTATGAAAGAGACCTTCCCATCCCATCCATCAATCCCCAAGATACCCACAATCAATAATCACCATTTTTTAAAACTTTCTTTTATTATAATCTTGGTTGTTCCTTATCTCATTATATTATTGTTTGTCATTTAATTAATCATTCATTGAAAACCTCAATAAATAAATAAATAAATAAATAAAACTAAAAAACAAACACTTTCATAGACACAAAATTCCCATCCACCACGCCCGCAACCCAATGTTCCCATCATCCATCATTTTCCGTTTTAGACATCAAAGACATGTTTGAAAATATAAGCAAAGTAAGCCACATTTTTAAGGCTGATGAGCATGATTTTAGAAAAGCTACACAGTACCTAGAGATGGGGGTGGGGTATTTGATATTTATATATATTTTTATTATATGCTTTTTTTATGGAACTTCACAACTTATAAATTTTTTACTGTATTTATTAGTTACAACATGTTAAAAAGAGCAGAGGTGGCAGCAAGCAAAATTTAAATGCATTAAATATTGCTTATTAATTGCATTTTTTTTCAAACGACACAACAATTTACTTTGCTTTGAAATGTTATTAGTTTTATTATTCCCCTGGCTTATTTGATTCACACATTTGTGGGTGATTATGTGTAACTTATTTGTCTTAATATTCAGGTTCACCATCACAAGAAAAATATGAGAATTAATAATATATGAAATTTATTTAATTTGCAAATAATTACTAATTAGATGATTTGGAGAACATCCTTCCTTTATTAAAATACTAGTAATTATTTATCAAAAGGTGGTCTTAAGATTATCTGTTTCACTTTTAATTTTGATCAATGAATTAAATTAATTACTATATAAACTAACTTTTCTTTTAAATGCCTATAAAATAATTTTTATTATGAATCTTTCCTCTTAAAAATTATATTACAATGATATGGACACTTCTACTAGTCTCCGACCATAAGTACAATACATATGCAATTTTTCCATGTTTTTAATTTTTCAAAAGTGTGTATTTTGTAGATAAAAAATAATAATCAAAGTTTACGCACCGATGTAGAACTGACATGTGGGACTACAAATATATTATATAATTCATCCAGTGTATGGTTCCAACTTATAAACACATGATGCAGAGGATTTGGACCTAAAGTATATGAAATGACACGAAATCATAATTTGGTTTCTCACGCGCATATGTCTCTCCATCCAACATAGCTGACCCAAAACGGGGTTCAGAGAGAGTTGGGACTTGGGAAACTAAAGTAGACATGGAAATGCGTGAAGAGAGTACCGAAGTTCAAACTCTCACTCACTTCATCTGTCCATGTTTTCGCAGTGTGTCAATAACAGGTCTTTCACGCTTTGGGACCTCTCACTTTCAACTCATTCAGACTCTCTCTCTGACTCTCTCTTCAACATTCGTTGAAGTTGAACAGTCACCCACCACCCCCTCCATGACATTACATCACCACCTCACATTCCCTTCTCAAAGTCCCTTCCTTTTCAAAAGTGAGTGATTATCAAGAGCCTTTCTTTCTTTGGTTGGGTGTCACATGACATGAACCTGTCTTTCAGACACTGATATCTGATGTCCCTCACTCTCTCTTTATGTCAATCCCCATCACTGTCTGTCTGTCTCTCTCTCTTTTAACTAATGTTTTGAAAGGGGAGTGGTTGAAAATGAAAGCTTAGGGAGTTTGGTTTCTTCTTTCAAGTTGTTTTTTTGGAGTTCGGGTTCTTCTTTCAAGTTGGGTTGTTTATGGGTTCACTTGGAGGATCAGAGAAGCAGAGGAAAGCTATGTGGTTGTATCCCAAGGTGTTGGGGTTCAACCCTTCTGAGAGATGGGGACACTCTGCTTGCTATTCTGATGGTGTTCTTTATGTCTTTGGGGTACGTACTTTTTTTTTTGTGATTAGTGTTTTGTTTATGTTATGATGTTGGTGGGTCTGTTTTATTTTCATGGTGATGCTTAACACATTATGTTTCACTTTTGAAGGATCTGGAGCTACTTAGATGTTATATGAGTCTTTAGTATGATTAGTGTTCTTAAATTTTATGTGGCTTTCATACATGCATAGTTTGTTTTTTCAGGATAACCTATGTGTACTTGGTTATTTGTTTTCTGTATTTGTTGCTATTAGTTTGTCTTATAATTTTGGGCGGTGGTTATTGTTTTTCAACAGAGGTAAATTTGTTTAAGTTTAAATGACTTGCTCTGTTCTACTGGATACTGGATGGTGTAGGTCCTAATTGATTTTTATCTTCCATGTTCTCTAAATCTTTGGTTTGTTCTGTTTTGCAAATCTTGAACTGCCTTTTTTTGTCATTTATTTCTCATATTAGATGCTCAACTACAAATTGGTTTATCTTACATGTGTTCTTGTATGGATTTATAATCATCACCATCATATATGTTAATCCAAAAACAGGGCTGCTGTGGAGGATTGCATTTCAGCGACGTCCTAAGGCTTGATCTCGAATCAATGGCGTGGAGCTCTCTTGCCACCACGGGCCAGAAGCCTGGCGCCAGAGACAGCCATAGCGCTTCGATCGTGGGGCACAAGATGGTGGTCCTAGGGGGAACCAACGGCTTGAAAAAAGTTAATGATCTTCACATACTTGATTTGAGAACCAAAGAATGGACTCGCCCAATTTGCGAAGGAAATCCACCTTCGCCTCGCGAGAGCCACACCACCACAGTCATGGGCGAAGATAAGCTTGTGATATTTGGCGGGAGTGGGGAAGGCGAGGGGAACTATTTGAATGATGTGCATGTTTTGGACCTCAAGACGATGACATGGAGTTCTCCAGAGGTTAATGGAGTCCTCCCCGCACCGAGGGATAGCCACACTGCGGTGGCAGTGGAAAATAGGTTGATCATCTATGGTGGGGATTGTGGGGATCGATATCATGGAGAAGTTGATGTTCTTGACATGGACACTATGAGTTGGTCTAGGGTAAAACTTCCTCAAATTTTGAATTCATAATCACTTATGGAAAATTGGATTTTGGTCGGCCTTTAGAGATTTTGCTTTGTAAGAATAAAAAATCGTTTCCAAATGCCCCCAACAGTCCAGTTATACAAAATAAATTTTTAAAAATCTAAGAGAAGATGTTTATTGGAAAACGAATATTAAAAGTTGCTTTAAGTGAAAAGTTGTTCTTAAATTTCGTTTTCCTTAATTCTATAGTGTTATTTCTGCAGCTGATTATTGATTATTCATGTTTCAGTTGGCTGTTCATGGATCTTTGCCCGGTGTGAGAGCAGGTCATGCTGCTGTTAATATCGGGACCAAGGCAAGAAATCGAGCATATTAGAAGTTTGGGATATCCGATCAGTGAGCATGCTTGACTAAAAATTCTTATAATCCATGTTGCAGGTGTATGTAATAGGGGGTGTTGGTGATAAGAACTACTACAATGATGTTTGGATTCTTGACGTGCACACTTGTTCGTGGACTCAGCTCGACATACGTGGTCAGCCACCACAGGGGAGGTTCTCTCACAGCGCTGTGGTCACTGATTCGGACATAGCCATTTATGGAGGGTAAGCCTTAATTAAGTCTGTTGATGTCTTACTTTTTGTAATGATGAACCCCCAGCAATAGTCCGAAAAAAACCCTGAACGCACAGAATCACCTACAAATCTTTTGAATCTGGTATGCCTAGGGTGGTTCGAATTTGAGACCCATGAGGAGCAAACACATGGCTCTAGAAAAAAAAATCCAAACCTTGTGAGGGTTAGTTGTTGATGACTACTTGCACTAGCAAGGAAGATATTTATCCCAATTGATTCTTTGGGACGTTTTTCTCAGGGAAAAAATAGTTAACGATCATCTACTAATAATTTTGGTTACATGTTGATACTTAGTTAATCGGGGCATAGATATTACAATTTATGCATGTAAAAGGAACAACTTCTTGGGTAGGTAAGCCATATCTACCTATCTATGCTCAAAACAAACGGGTTTAGTGGCATAAGTATTCATTGAGAAATCTGAAAACTTTTAAGCTAATGCAATCCATCTGTATCTCTAGTTTTGCTCATATTACAATGTGATGATAACATCAGATGTGGAGAGGACGAACGCCCGCTCAACGAACTTCTCATCCTGCAATTGGGAGCCGAACATCCCAATGGACGATACAACATCTCCTTGTGCAAGATTTTTGGCAACCACTGGAGCCAAGAAAGTCGGAAGCGTTCGAGAGGGGCAGAGAATTCCCCGATGGAGTCCAAGAATTCTCTCATATATGGTACAAACAAATCTCATGTGACACACTGTGTTCCTATGCAATATGCTTTCTTATCATTTGGTGTGTGTTAGATAAGATGCAGTGCAAGAAGAGGAAGCCCATTGATCCAAAGCTGTGGGAGGCCGTGTCCGAGCAGGAGGAGCACTCACTCTCGCTCTCGCAACACTCATCTCCATCCCAATCCGATCAGAACACCACACGCAAGCGCTCCCCTCCAGCAACAGAGTCCACCGTACCCTCTCACGCATTTGGTCCTTTCAAATCGCACAATCCGACCGCCCAGCAATGCCAGCCGAGCGAGCTTCCGAGACAGATGAAACCGAAGCAATTCATCCGCTCCATGCCTGCTTCGGAACCAAAGTCCCCCACACAAGGCTCTCCTCTGCCCACCATGGTGTGTAAGCTTTATAGCTTTTCTACATTAAAACTCTGGCATCCCGTGCTTATAATATATCTTTTGATCGAATCTCTCTAGATAGGAGCAGAGGTTCGAGGGACAGTCGATGGAGCTTTCGATTCAGGACTGCTGATCACAGCGAATATCAACGGGCAGATACTCCGAGGCGTCTTGTTCTCTCCGGTATGATATTGAACTACATTGTTTATGGTCATCTTATAACATTTGGTACTTCAAACTTTCTCAAAGGTGTTGAAAAGTACTCTGATTAGATGTCTATTTGTATGTTTCAGCCAAAAACATACTTCTCTTCGTTGAATTTTGTGTTTAGTACATAAAAATCGGGGTATTCATATAGTTTGAATGATTTATCACATTCTTTATAAAGTTAAAAAATAATTTTAACTATCTCATCGCTTTTGCACTCAACATAGAAGCTTTTGTGTATTTCTTGTATTGATGTATAGAATGCATCTATACATGGATCATACTTATAAACCTAATTATTAAGTTTGGATAGATTCAAATTTCAACGGAGTTCGTTAAGTAAATCATTCAGTTGATATTTGATTTTCTCCTATGACAACTCAGTCAAACTCTTTATCTTAATAGATTGTATTTTCTTAGTTAATTTTACTTTACTATATGTATCCCAAATGATATATGAATATACATGTACTGCACTGAAAGAAACCCTGTGACAAGGTTATCATTGGCTAAGATGAAAGATGTTGAGCTTACGTTGAGCCTTCATGTCATGTAGGGACCTGGGTTCGTCGCGAGAGCAGCTGCGGGGGTGCCACAAAGTCCGATCATGGTAGCACAACACCACCCGTGCCGTGGCCCGCTCAGTCCAGTCTACATCAGGCCAATCCATCAACAACAGATGGCCTTCATGGTGCCCGAATCGGGTGCGCAAGCACGGCAGCAGCCCCATGCAGCCCCAGTTATTAAAGCAAACCCAGCTCTGGTTAAGCCTGTTGGGGCTAACAGTGATTTGCAGGGGGTGGTTCTGACATTGGGAGGTCCTTGAAGTGGGGGGAGTTAGAGTAGTGGTTTTTGTTTTTGGAGTGTTTGTTGTTGTTGTATGTGTGTTTTTTTTTCTTTGTTCTTGTGGGCTTGTATTTTGTAAATGCTAGATAGGGTATAAATAATTGGGTTTTTGAATTTTGAGCCTGTGATGACTGATGAATGTTACAAAATCGCTTTTTCAAAAGTATTCTTTTTAACTTCAGTGCTTCTTCAATCGAATTAAAATTAAGATTAATTGTTTGTATTATTTTACATCCAACCAACAAAAATATTAAGAGAGAGGGGGGGGGGGTTGTTCATGGAGAGAAAAAGTTTCAAAATATAATCTTATATGCGTTGTTAAAAATTCAATGTAATATACACAGTGTTAGATGAGTTATATACATTGTTAATGTTTTTTTCTTTTATTAAAAATTGATTCATTTAATTGGAAATAGAATGATATTAAGGGCGACATCAACTTTTAATTGCAATTTATTTATTTTTTTGAAGAAAAACAAAGCAACCCCTCCCACAATTAATACTAATATATGTCCATATCAAATTAGGTGGGACCATTAAAAACCATAACATTTTAACCTGATCCAGAGTTTTGACTATTAAAAACCTTATACTCACATAGTGGGACTCTAAAACAATACAACAAAACCCTTAAACACTACCCTATTTTTTTTAAAAAAAAAAGTGGGACAAATGGAAAGGGACCCTTTAGTGGACTTGTCGATCACCAACATATTGACAGACTTGCCGATCACTGATGGACGGATGAACGTGTATCACTTATGGACGGATGAACATGTCAATTGTCTCTGGTTACGTTGTTGATCTCCTTTTCTTATTTTGTTTCAGGTATCTAATCATGGATTTGGTTTTGAATTGTGATTTTATTTTTTTTCTTCACGGTTTTTATATGTTAATTTGAAATCTCTTCCATCACTCCATAATCGTACATCAATAATGAACGAAACCCCAACATTTCACGCTTTTTTCCTTCACCTGTTGGTGTATCCAAATATAATTTAATTTAGGGTTAAAGACATTTGCATCCCTGCAAACATGTGTAATCCCATATAATTTCTTAAAGTTGGGTCACATTTATAAGTCCCTCAAAACTCACAAAAATCTAACATCAATGTGTTAAATTTCCATCCAAATTTAACATAATATTATCAAAATATTCAATCACCATGTAATTGTGTGGACTTTATAGTCATTATAAGCAATCGTAAAGACATTTTAATTCATGTAAAGAGCAAATTACCCTTGTACAAACTTTTATGTTTCTTCATTCTTATAGAGGTACTATTTGGAAATGGTAAAAAATTGAAGGTAATTTATACATTTCATGGTATATATTAGGGTTAAATATGATTGGTTGAGTTAGGGTTAAACTGTGTTGACAACAAAGACGTATATGAGTTTTTGTGGGTTTTCAAGGACTCGTACATCTAACTCAATTTTGTCAATGACTTGTATTGAATTACCCATATTTACGAGGACATGAATGTCTTTCCCTTTAATATATGCTTGGGGGGGGGGGGCATCTGGAGAGTGTTTTGAAAAAGTGGGGTGGGTCTTCAGTTGATTAGTTGTTTAATTTTTTATGCATCTATGTTAATAAAAAATTTATTTTACAGATTGTACCAATTGTTCAAGAAATAATTTTTTTTTAAATCAACTATAGAGCAAGATTTTTATCACACCGAAAAAAATTATGGCGTTAAACAAAGTCATGTTGATGTGAACAATCTTCTTTCAGATCTAGGATTAAGAACAAAATTTATCACCCTAATGATCGTAACGAAATAAGAAAAGCATATATCCTAGAAGGGTCCATGTCAACCTTTTAAACACCAATTCCCTTAAGAGATATTGGTGGAGTTGATTTTTTCAACTTATCATGCTACTGATAGTACTATTTTTAAAAGAAAAATTTATATTTTTTTGTAAATTTATGACAAGTGTATATTTTTTTTAAAATTTTATGAAATTTATTTTTTTAATGACCTCATCTATGAAAATTCCTAATGCTGTCACTGAGTGATTACACTTTTTATCAAAATATATATATCTTTAGATGATATTTATTATTTTTAAAATATAAAAATATATGTGATCTGTGTTTTGGATTGTAATTAAAAAAGACTTAGTTTAACATTTTCCTTTTTGTTTCAACAGAAGGATGAAAATTGTGATGGGTTTTTAAAAGTGTGCTCATATAGTGTAAGGAAAATGGTGTCCAAATCTTAGTGAAACAAAATTATAAATTGAAAAGGGAATAAAAATACATCTAACATGAATGTGATTTTAATGGATAAAGTTTTGGTAGGGCCAAAACCTAGGTTGAAAGAATGGTTATATCAAAGCTCAATTAAAGTTGGAAAGTTTTTAAGAACTATCTCTATCAAAGCTAGTATCATAGGTAAAGCATCTAAATCTTTACTTTTAACTTTTTTTGAGCAAAGTAATCATCTTTACTGTTAATTTATTATCATAGATAGAGTTTATGCATAATATCTTTTTGAACCTTTCACAAAATATTCATAATCATCTCTCTTGGATTACAGGCCCCTCAATGTTCTTCTTTGTCAATAAAGATAAGTCTACAAGAGTCTTATCTGTTATCCATCCTTGAAATTCAAGGTTCTAAAGATGGTGGCCTTATAAAAATTGAACTATACAGAGAGATAGAGAGAGGGAGAGTGGGTTTTTCTTTCTCTACGCTGAGAGAGATGTAATGTCTCTCTCTGCAATTATTATAATCCACAAGTCTGTGCAATTATTGTAACCAATTATTGTACTGATGGGGGTGGCTTGGTAACCGTCTCTCACCTGTTTCTCTCTTTTTTTATTTTAATTAATGTGGACGAGACATTAATTTGACCAATCCAATCCAATATCCAACATTTACTACGAAAGAGGGGGGAGGGAGACATTCAATTTTTGTTCACATCCAACGTGAAAAAGGATTACAGAATTTTCATTATTATTATTTTTTTCGCTTGGTCATTAATAAAAATATAACATTACAACCCTTACACTCTGCCCATTATACAACCAGTCCAAAAAAATTTTAACATTGTCTATACAATTCATTAAAATATGTATTTTATTAAATTATAAAATACAAATTTCATTAGACGAGAGAAGCATGTATTTTATAAAAATAAATTTTTTTAAAATGATTTTATTAAATTTAAAATAAAATAATATAAATTTGTTATGATAGCATATATTTAATTAAAATATGTTTACTGTATAGTAATTAACGTAGCGAATGCTATCCCATCAAAGACGTCCAATCTAACAAAGCGTGGGCTGTATGTGGTCTCTGACGACACTTTAGACAACCAAATCCAAGGTTAGGTGATATTGGGCCCCATAAATAGGCCCATGACGTGGCAGCCAGTCAAGGGAGATCGAAATCACCCGCCTTTTAAGGGCGGTGTGTCCCTTTTGACTCAGCTTACTCACGTGCAGTTTGATTGATGCATTGTCACTTGTCACTCTCAATTAATATGGACACACTGAACACTGATTGTAATATAATATAAGAAACTACATGCGATGATGTGGTTTGCATCTGGTCCATCAAAAAAAAAAAAAAAAAGTCCCTAATGGCTACAAAATATGACCACTTCATATTAACAGGGTGATCTATCTATGAAAATCAGTTCGGATTTTGTGCACAGTTTTTTAATGGTGATAATAGTTAATATTCATATCTATTTATCTTCCACCTAATAATCAATTATTGTTATACAAGATGATTAAAAGTAACATTAATATGATAGATGAGAATAATATTGTTCAAAAATTATACATGATAGACAAGATATATTTCACGTACGTGAAATAGAATGACCACTTGGATAAATAGATATCACAGTCATCCCATGTTGAAAACGAATTATTTTCGCACAACAAAAATTTTGACATATCTCATCAAATCCCATATATTATTGTTGCTCTAATATCTACAACACAAATCAATGTAACATCCAATCCATGTCATGGGTACACACATTATATATCTCTACTTCATGATGATCTTCGTTACACATAGTCGCATGTTAATATCTCATCAAATCCCATATCATTGTCACTCATATGTGTGCCACACAAATTAATGTAACATCAATCCATGTCTTGGGTCCACACATTATCTAGTACTCCATGATTATCTTCATCTTCCATATATTTCACACGATACATGCAATTACATGTTTATATAATTTTATAACTAGACCTTTTACACTTAGACTATATTATATCAGTGGAATAGATTATGTGCAATAACACAATTGTAAGTAGGACTTGAAATACAAATACCAGCTTATTCTCACATATGTTGACATATCTAAACCCATATAATCTTTCCAAAATTAGCCTTTTAGACTTATTCTTCCTTTATTCCCTCCTATTATCCCCCTATTCAACTACCCAAATGAGGCTTGTATATGAGATGATAAACGTGACATAAATGTGGCAGAGGGGAACAATATTGTCCATGGATCCAAACAGGATGGACGAGGTGCACTCCACGCGCATAAATTAAATGGTGTGGCCACTCGGATGAACAGATGTTGGAGTTGCTTCATGTCAGAGTCGAATCACACTCACACTACAAACACATCTTATCAAATCCCGTACCAATGTCGCTCTAATGTCTACACATAGTTGCATGTTACAGTTACACCATATATACTTACTATCATTGGTCATCTATACTTACTATAATAATATATGTGCAATATCTCAATTGTAAGTAGGACTTGAAATACAAATACCAGCTTATATATATCTCACATTAAAAAAAATTTACAATTTATCTAAATTAGTTCCCATACAATCAATTTCCAAATATTTAGCCTTTTAGACTTTTTTTCAAAAAAATATCTTTATTAGATGATACATACTATTTACAAAATAAATTAAAAAGAAAATAAACTTTTTAAGGTTGAAAAAAGAGTTGCGTTTAAGTGACTGTTTGGATGGGAGAATATGAGAGGAATAGAGGAGAATACGATAAACAACTATTTGTTTGCAAGGAATAAGATTTATATGTTAAAATAGATGAAAATAAATTGATATTGATATTCTAAGTCCACTTAAAATTTGTTATTCCGCTATTCTATTGTTATAGAAGATACTCAAATGTCCAAACATTTGTCATCACATTCATCAAATTATTTTTTTACATTATAAAAATTATTATTTATTTTTTATCTGCAACTTATTTATTATCAATCAAATAATAAAAATTTTATTATTATATTTTTCAATGAAAATAATTAAAAATAAAATCAAACATAAAAATGAATATTTTTATGTATATTTGAATAATTATCTATCTACTGACACGTAGTTATAAATGGGGCAAACATTTTCTTCCCATCATTAGATCTCAGGGTGACCCCGTTCGAACCCGTTAGTTTGAATCTGGCCCGAACCAAGTCCAAGCCCATGGGCCTCCAGGTACGGGCTTAAGCCATGTTAAAGTGGAGGGGTGGTGTGGGGTGGGGATACCCATGGATACGTCCACCCCACCTCCACCCTAGCACTAGCAGTACCCCTTACGGCCTAGTTTGGCACTTTTGCATGGGGATAAGGGGTTGGGATAAGTAAAAAATTGAGTTAAATCACTTTTTATCACATATGACATTAAAAAAAAGGATAAAGTATAAACAATTGTCTACATTTTGATATAAAAATGAAGATAGTTTGTTCTCGGTAAAAGGTGGAACAAACTTTATCCCAATTTTATAAATTTAGGATAACAGTCTTTCCCAAAAACAAAGAAAAAAATGTGTTCAACCAAATAATATTAATGCCCCATTAATAGGAAGGGTAAACCTGATATTTTTTAAAAAAATTTAAAGTTATCCCAAGTTTGAACCAAATACAAGATTGAGGATAAGAACACAAAAAAATAAGGATATTAAAAAACATTATCAAATGCAAATCTGGATAAAATAGTAATTTTTTATCCTCATAAATTAGACTAACCTATCATAAAAAATTATCCTTTTACCAAACTAGGCATATACGTGGGTCCAAATAAAGGATAATGTTTGCGTTGGGTTACACTATTTTAGTCATACATGGAACAAATGAGTTATTTCATAATTTGTTTTATAATACCAAGTTTAGCTTTTGTAACATTAAAAAAGATATGTTTAAAACACAGAGAAAAAATTGTTTATTTAAGTTGAATTTGAAATTCGGTTTTAAGTCAAATGCAATTCTTTAATTATGCAACTAAATACTACAACATAAATCATTCCGGAAGTAATTAGAATTTGAAATTCAATTTTGCAGACCATTTTTTTTTAAGTATATGCTTGTTTCATGAAGTGCATGCTTTAACATTTGAATGCATATAATTTTACATTTTCCTTAGTGACGTGATAATTTCATATAATGTTTTAGAACCGCTGAATCGAAAATAATTATAGTACTTAGTATTTTAGCAATCCAAATAAGGGAAATTAATTAGAGGTCCCCCAGCCTATCCCTCATTATTTTTAGGTCCCTGGACTTTTTTAAGATATTTTTAGATCCCTAACATCTGATTCCATTATTTCTAAGGGTCCAACTTAACAGCTGTTGTTTCATCCCCCATGCGAAATGTCCATCCTACCTTCCCCACTTAATCTTTCTCTTTCTCTCCCAATTTTTCCCCCAAATTTCTTCTCTCCTCGAAAATCCCTCTTTGTCTCTTCAAGACTCTAAAAGACCTCCAATCGTCCTCTCTCCGTCGACGGAACCGTGAATCGACGGTGACACCCATGATTTCTGCATCCATCGGCAGCGACACATACGAACAAAAAATCCATCGACGGTGACGGCGACGAACTTAGAAACCTTCGCGACATCATCGACAGCGACGCCAACGATCATTCGCGGCCGTGACATCCTCCTCCTCAGAGTACGTCAAACTTATCCCTTTCATCACCTGATATATAAAATTAGTATATATTTTAGAGGATCTGCTGATATGGATTTACAATGTGGATACTTTGTTAATTTATTTTAGTAATTTGTTATCATGTATGTATATGACCTTATTTAGGCTTTGATAAATAACTAATGTATTTGATGCATAAGCCTTGGGTGGATTTGCTGCTTTATGCTTTACAAATGCATGATTGACATCTTGGCTTGCATTATTGTGTCGGTTAGTTTATTAGTACTCTGTAATATCCTAATAGTACACTGTTAAGCTTATTAATACACTAGTAAGTCATTGTGGTACATTGCTAAACTAATGATAACATGTGTTCAAGTAAAATTACTTTAACAATTCATATGAATGAGATGTGTGGTTTCATGTGTTGGTTAAGAGGATGTGACACATTCATGTAAAGAAGAGGAAGAGTGTGAGGATGAGGGGTAGGTGGAGGAGGAGGAGCTGTATAGCAGGGCAAAAAAAGAAAGGACTGGTCATTGGAGGATTTCTGAAGAGAGAACTTGACACTGTGAAGCTTATGCACATAATGTATCCAGATCTAGAGGTTAAGGCAGGAAAATGAGAAGTGTGGATTCATGTGTGGGCTGATGTTCATGGTTGACATGTTTTGGTTCATTGAGTTTTTTTATTATAATTTATTGTTTATTTACTTGTTCGTATTTAAAAGTAGTTGTAATGTTTAATTCCTTATTTTTATTTGTTTATGTGATTTTTATGTGTTTACATTTTTATTTTTGCACATTGTATATGATTGAAAAAATGGTTATACATTTACTCCTGAGCTCAGATGAATTGTATCATAGCTGACACCTTCATGATAACATGAATGATATCATTATTCATACTCTAATTGTGGATTTTATCATATTACAGAAAAACCTGAACAACACAAACCCTTGCTACGTCGATGGAGGTTATTATGCTATAGCACCTTGGAGACAACATGATGACATTGAGAAATTCAATTATAGATTGAAGAATGAAGTCATTGGTCCGAATTAAAAAACAACATTTTGTTTTAATTACATTGTCGTATTGTCATGTATGAACATCTGTTTGTATTAAATCAGATTATTATATATACTTATTGCTTATTCAGTGCATATTGATCTGATGACTCTCAAACTATTGTGAATATATAAGGATAGTAGGTAACAATGTGCCCAGATGATTTAACAATGTACAAGTAGTGACTAATAGTGTACCCAGATAGACTAACAATGTATTGATAGTGAATACATGTAAAGTATTAATAGTATCACATAAATTTATCATTCATAAAACTATTATCATTCATAACATCACTTTTTATTCATAACATCAATTGGTCAATAAATGTACACAAGATACATTCATCACCCAACTTCCATTTTTAATGAAAAACACAAGTTATATAATACATAACATAATTCATGTTCATTTATAACACACTTTCTTGGATAAAACAATTATCATTTACAAAATCAGTTCTGTTCATAACATCAATTGGTTAACAAATATACACAAAATCCATTCTTAACACAACTTCCATTCATAACATTTTCTTTGGATCGTCTTAGGATTTTCGTAGCATATTCAGCTCTGAATCTTAGAATGTTGCCTTGTCCGAAGTTCATGTCCATCCTTTTGATAAGATGCTCATCAAATTTATTTACGAATATGCCGCAATTCACCCTAAAAATTATAACAAAACTATATTATATCATAGTATTAAAACATTCTTAAATGAAGAATAAAAGAACAATTATTCATTCGTCTGATATGATGCACAATAGACATAAGTTATATATATACCAAAAGATTAAGAATATATATGTACCAAGAGACTAAGACTAGAACCAAGTAAAAATCAACACATCATTCTTCCATATGTACAAAAATAATGTACCTAATAAAGACATGCTAACTAACAATCAAAATCACATAAATAAAATATGAAACTCACAAGTAACATATACATACATGATAATAGTGTACCCAAATAGATTAACAATGTATCCAAATTAATTAACAATGTACCCAGATTAATTAACAATAACAATGTGCATTGTCATAAATCTATGTATTTGATAAATATATTATATCTGATAAATATAAGATAAGCATACATATCTGATAAACATATATATGACTTATACTGATACACATGCATAGCTATATTATATAATTGACAAGATGGAAAAACACCACATCTTTTGTTAAAAGACGTGTGTCTCGTGCCAGGTTCCTATAACAATCCAATAGAGTACGTCCATCAAGCCTTCGATCATTAGTCTTTGATTGGTTCTTTTCTTTCTTTTGTTCTTAATTGAGTGATTCTGATCTTCCTAACTTTGTTATTTGTTTACAATCCCTACATATAAAGAGGGGGGTGATATAGGACAATATCACAACATATACCTTTTCACAATATATATAATAGCAAATAAATTGTACAAATTTTTTGGGGGCATCTATCCATTATTAATGTGTATAGTCAAAGAGGGGGGAACATACTTGCCTAGGCTTATCGATTATATGAAAAACAAAACTTTTTAAGTGTGAATTTCTATTTAAGTATTACTTCATCCATGTGGTATTGTTAATCCCAATATGAAACATGGGTTATTAGTGTTTAAGACTAGAAAAATCTCATGGAGTATAAAATGGTTAATAAACTCTATGTATCTAATAAACATTCAACAATTAAACATGAAACTCAAAACTCACAATTAACATATACATACATGATAACAATGTACCCCGATAGATTAAAAATATACCCAGATTAACTAACCATGTACTCAGATTAATAAACAATGTACAAAGTACATAACAACATATATTTCGCAAAATCAATAAGTAGAACACAGAGAAATATTTACATCTGCTACCTTCGATGGAAGCCTTGGATGTTTGAAGTGATTCCTTCTTCATTTGAAACAATGTAATCAAAAGCCATATTAAAGTACCAAAATGGATTAAGATAGCTTACAATGGGGAATCCTTGTGGTTCCATCCCCTCCTTGCCGCCGCCGCCGTTGGGTTAGGGTTTCAAAGTCGGTAGCGTGCGTCTCCTCCTTTGTCACCTTCATCGTCGGAAAGTGTTTGACGGTGTTAATCATTATCGTCGTGGATTTCTAGGTTCGATTTAGGGTTTTGAAGGCACGATTTTGGGTGGATCAGCCATTGGTGGTTTCTTCTAGGGTTTTTAAGAGAAGGTTTTGAACGATTGAGGAAGAAGAATGAGAGGAATAGTTGGTGTGAAAGAGAAATGGGTTTTAGATGTTTCATGGAAAATTTGATTGTTAAAGGGGTATTTTCGGTATGCTAACAGAGGCATCTGACGGAAAGTGTTAGTTTGGACTTAGAAATAATGGGATTGAAAATTAGGGATCCAGAAATATCTTCAAAGAGTCCAGGGACCTAAAAATAATAGAGGGGTGGCTGGGAGGACCTCTAATTAATTTCCCCCCAAAATAAATATGTTATTTAATTTTTCGTTGCATATATACAGAAAAAATCATTATCTACATAAACATTCCCAATCGTAATTTTAAGTCCTCGTAAACTATAGGGGGATTTTTAATTTTAAGTCCTCGTAAACTATAGGATTTAGCTATCAATCTCTCACTTCTTCATATTTAAATTTTAGTCCCTACATTTAAATGATAATTTAGGAATAGGTCCCTCCTAGGGACTAAAAAGTAAACTAAATAATTTAGGAATAGGTCCCTCCCAGGGACTAAAAGGAACATATCATTTAAATGTACGGACTAAAACCTAAATATGAAGAAGTGAAGGATCAATAGCTAAATCTTATAGTTTACGGGGACTTAAAACTAAAAATCCCTTTATATATATATATATATATATATATATATATATATGTATATAGTTATCATGTCATTGATACAGTTTATGTAATCGAGTACTAAAGCATATACTTATATATTTTATTATGATAAAAGTATAAATATATGTATTCACTTTATATGTGTGTGTATTTTTTTTAATGGAAGAATATGTATCATAAAAAGTTATAAAAAAGATTGAATGTATAACATTTTCCTTTTATTAAATGCATAATCTCAATCGTCCCCATGGCTTTGAGCCGGTGGATCAGGATGCTGGCGTCCTTGTGATCCCCCCATGATCAATTCTTGCCGGGTGAGAATGGAAAAAAATCAGCAAAACCCTGTTGGGCTTGGTTGTTTGGGCTTCGACCCATTTTTTCCACCCAGTTGTTCTGGGTTGTGTTGGGCTTCAGCCCTCTCAATATATGTATGGGGATGGTGTCGCCCTTGTCCAGGGTCTCTTGTAACAAAAATAAAAATAAAAATGCATAATCTCAATTGATTTTGGGCCACCCATCCTCTTAAGCAGATGCGCATGCAATGCACTTAAAAAATCTCTAACAAAACCATTCCAACATTAGAACTCACAGAATGGGAAGCTAAAGGACCTCTTCAATCCAACGGAAGCTGCAGAACAATAATAGCCCAATCACATGCTCTCTATGATGTCAACCTACCAAAAGGGTTTCATGCAAATTCAAGCAATGAGTATATGAGAACATATTGCACAAATTATTCCCACCACAAGGTATAGTATCATCAAAAGAGTATTTCCATGCAGGCTTCATTAAAGCTATGTCTGTTCACCCAATATAGAATTCTTGGTGGATCTCTCATATCCCTCAACATTTTTAATCTTAAAACATTGATACATCAAGCATCCAACATAACCCCAAATGAGTCTCTCTCTCTCTCTCTCTCTCTCTCTCATATTTTTGTTTTGGTTGGTGAGCTTTGATGCCAACATTTGATCTCCTGTAGCTTTAATTTTTACTCAAGTCTCTCTTAGTCTTGATCATAGTAACAAAGTTGTGTATACCATAAATACTCAAGAATTCCTTTTAGATTCAATAAATGCACATTCATGAAATATACTTGAGAAGTAGTACAAGAAATACAAATATATATTTTTTCTATATGTACTATGATCATCAATATTTAAGAGAAAAAATGACAGCAATGAAAGTTAGGATGAGTTTTTTAAATTACAAAAAACTTGATAAATTGTCCAAATTAAATAGATATCCAGATTCTGAAAATATTAAACATATATACAGTAAATAGAAGCATGTTATAGGAGGTATCAATTCTCCGAAATTCTGATAATACCACAAACTATTTTTTTGTTCTCCCAAACTATACTGACATTGTCTCAATTGCACCAATCATCCTTAGCAAAAAGAACCGACATAATTCTAGAACAAATAAACAACAAAAGTCTTGCCTTCACATAGAGAGAGAGAGACTCCCCATTTCACATGCCCCACTCAGAGGGTCTAAACAGTAGCTTTTGACTTACAGAGAGAGATCCCAATTCATATAAGAATGTCACATTGCAAGAACAAAAAATCGAATTAAAGCATTCCAAACAAAGAAGTAGGTCTGTCTCTCCTACACCCAACTGATGTCTTTGCGTTGTGTGATTGTTGGCCTTTGGTTCTCTTGGGGGTTTATATTTCTTTCATTTAATTATTATAATAATATGGGTGTTGATACACTTGGAACATTTTGCAGCATCATATGCAGTTCAAAGATGACCTCTTAGTCGTCTATACACTCTGTCGTGATGTGCATACTATCCTATTAAAATTTAATTTTTTTCACTTTACAGAAAAATGTGTATAGATTTATTAACAAAGTATATGTTTTATTTTCATAAAAAATATATTTTAAGAAAAAATTAAAAATGGTTGAGGGGCTACAGATGAGGCTACATGCAAGAACAATAACAAGTTCACTTACTTTTGCTAAAGGGATTTAGATGCAAATTATATCAGTACTCCAAAGTATCATCCCTTACAATCTCTCAAACACACTCTTTGATGATTCTTTCGCACCCTTTAGTAACAAAAATTTCCAACTGATCCATTAAGGACAACTGTAAAATATCGCATTAAACTACATTCAATAAAAACCAAAGTTTGATTTCTCAAACATCAGCAAAACCTGGCAGACCTGAAGCGTAGTGGGTACATGAAAGAATTTGAGTAGGTGAAGCGGATGGTCTGAGAACTCCTAAGAGGCCTCCCTCCATTGACAAGGCAGTCATCAAAGGAGACCCTCTTGAAGGTCCTTGGGTTCACTATCCTTGCTGAGGCAAACCACCCACAATGGAGGTGGATATCCGAGGGAGCGCATCCAAACACGCATGTGTTCACTATCTGGACTATGTACTGTGGTATCCCTGGTGCCCCTGTGTCCCTGCTTTGTGATATGCTTATGTCTCTGTTGGTGCATCTCCCTGTCATGAACAATAATATAAAGTTTACATAGAACATAAAAACATGACTGGCGTTGAAAGGAAGTTATTTATTTATTTATTATTATTATCATACCATGAGTTCTCAGAGAGTTGTTGTTGTCTTCTTGAACTTCATGCATGGTTGTGTTTGAGAGACCTGCAGCAACAACAAAGACAGGAACTTTCATTAACATAGAAATCTGTCAAGATTACTAGGGAATTCTCAAATATTGAAAATAAAATTACACAAATTCACATAAATGTGTGGTACCTAAGTAGTGTAATTCAGCATGGCAGACTGAGGTGAGTAGCATCATCAGGTGGAAGAAGAGCAGAAGAGAAGAGTTCATGGTGATGATGTTGTTGTCTTTTTCTTGTGTGAGTCTCTTATGTCTTTTGATCCTCCCCAAGTTCCAATCTTTCCAGTCAAAATCAACTTTTCAATGATGAAATATGTGTTTGAGAGAGAGAGAGGGGGGGGGGGGGACATGGGTTCCTTGGGAGAGGAGGTTGGTGCATGTGGAAACCTTTGAAGTTCTTTCAAGTACAAATTGTTAAGGCAGAGGGGGGGGGGGGGGGGGCGCTTAGGGTGGACCATCACCTACCTATGATTTAGTTCTAACAGGCAAATTTATTCCAGTTCAAACAGAAGAGAAAGACAAGACCCATTTAATGCACTGCATGGAAGCATAGTAGAGGGGGAAAACATCTCCTTTTCCACAATTTTTCAAAGTTCAAAACATTGTTGTTTCAGGGTGTGTGATGGAAAGACCTTCTAATATGCTTAATTGTTGCTGCCCATACTTCAGTTGATCCAGCTTAACAAATTCTGATAATATGTATTGCAGTAGTTCTTAACCTAGTTACTGGTTGTCCCATGACCTCTCACCGAGTGGTCCCAAGCTGGTGTGAAAAAATGTTTCACACCTTTGTGGGATGGGTTCTAAAGGATTTTATATAATAGTAAATGATACTGCACGCGAGATTAGAAATTAAGAGTCGCTTGTTGTAACAACACATCTTTTGGCAATCAATGGGGGCATCTCCAATACTTATACTTCATTGAATGGAGTTTCCATGGACACCCTGATTTTTTTTTATTGTCTTTCACCATAATCATGCAAAGATTTGTAAACCATGTCAAATGAAATACAGACTTTTATCATGTTCATCTATACTAGAACAATAACGAAAATTATTTGATTGAACCAAAATATGATAAGAAAATTGATAACAAACTAATAAAAATATCACAATTTATCCTCTCGAACTATTTCCAGAACTATATCCAAAAGCAATAGGATGACATGTCATGGTTTTTTTAATTGATTTAAAATATGTTGAATTAGAAAACCAATTAATTTTTTTGTCACGGGATCCTAACCAGATAAACAAATAATGTAATAAAGAAAGAAAAGCTCAATATTTTTCACATCACATCCCTCTGATCCTATTATTGCCTTTTTTTTTAATCATCTCTCAAAAAGTTTCCATTGCTTTTCACACCATACAAGTCCCACTGAACCTCTCTTGAATGAAAGAGATGAAGCCCATTTTCTTGCTGAAGCTGCAGCTCTACAAGACTATATAGAAGAGGATCCTATAAATATAGGTTACCTCCACCTCCTCCTCCTCCTCCTCCAATACAGATTTGGTAAATGTGGAGGAACTGATGCAGAACGGGTGGTCGACGCGTTTCGGGAGCGATGAACCCGAAAGGGTCCATTTGAAGATTTTCAAATATTTACAGAAAAATCGGCTAGTAGAAATAAATGACGCTCTGAACTCGGAATTGCCTGAAATTCTTACTGGAGGTAGATGTTGAGGAGATCTTCAAGAGTTATCGTTATGCTACAACACGTCCTTATTTTTCCATTTTTTTCCATTTTTCGGCCCTCAAAATGGCATTTTTGCTATTTTTAGTAACTTTTTAGATTTAGCGTATCTCCTTCATAATAATTCGGATTTGATCGAAATCAAATCCCCCGATCTTCTAAGATCCCCTAGAATTAGTTATAATAAACTTTCATTTTTGCTATTTTTAGTAGTTTTTTCCTATTATAAAAGGGAGGCTTGTAATCTAGGGTTTTCAACTTTTATTAATATATTTTCTGAGTTTTAGTTTTCTCTTTGAGAATTGTGTTTGTTGAAGGATCTCAACTCTTGTTATATCTTTATTTTAGTTTTTTGCTACGTTAGTTGGTATCAAGCAAGGATTTGCCTTGTTGTGATGACAAATAACAGAGGGGGAGACGACCAATCTAGCGACGCTGGTCGTGGATTGGAGGATTTGTGGAAGGCGGTCGAGGAACAATGTGATCAGATGCGGGAACAACGAGATTAACTGCAGGAGATCCGCACAATGATCGCTGACCTGAACCTCAACGCCAATAACACACGTCCTGAAGGTGATAGGAGACGTGCCGAGGGAGTTGTCCAAGGCCGACCTATTGCTCAAAACACCGTTCGACGTCCCACTCGTTATCAATCTGATGATGAGGAAGACTCGGAGGATGAAGGAGAGTTTCAAGTATATCAGCCGAGAGGGCGGCGTATGGAGTACAACGATTATTGATTGAAAGCGGATATCCAGTATTTCAATGGTAATATGCAGATCGAGGATTTTCTTGATTGGATCTCGGAGGTTGAAAGATTCTTTGAGATGATGGAGGTTCCCGAAAAAAAGATGGTTAAATTGGTGGCTTTTCGATTGAAGAGCGGGGCCGCCATTTGATGGGATCAACTCCACAAGACTCGGCAGCGACAAGGGAAGGCGCTTATTCGTTCCTGGAGGTGGATGAAACAACTTCTAATGGAACGATTTCTTCCACCAGATTATGAGCAATACCTATTCCAACTATATCACAACTGTCGCCAAGGTAATCGATCGGTATTTGATTGTACTGCTGAGTTTTTAAAGCTTTTGGATAGAAATAATTAACATCACAGAAACCGATGGACAACGGGTGGCCCGATACCTTAACGGGTTGAAGCCTTGAATCCGAGATCAGATTGATTTACACGTGGTGTGGACTATTGAAGAAGACAACAATATGGCGTTGAAGGCCGAACTCATGGACTAGAAACCCGGGAGTTCTTCAAACTTTCACAGAAGCAACCCAGATTCTAATCATTCCTCTGACAAAGGAAAGGGTCTGGCATCTCAAACTTCATTCAATCAGACGAGAACCCAAGGAATACCATCCAAGGGAGCAAACAATGAACCGGGAGGAATCAATTAAATACTGCCCCAACAAGTCGTACTACGCCAAAAAATCCAAACCCTTATGCTAAACCTGTGCCAGGCAATTGCTATCGGTGTGAAAAGCCAGGTCATCGTTCTAACGTATGTCTAGAACGCAAGATCGTGAATCTAGTAGAAGGGGACGACAATGATGATGTGGGAGGTGAAGAATTTGATGAAGATTTCACATATGAGGGTGCTGAGTTCGTAGAGGAGGACGAAGAACGAGTCAGCCTTGTCATACAACGATTGTTGTATTCTCCGAAATGCGACGATTCCAATCAACGGCACACTATTTTCAGATCTTGCTGTTCCATCACTAAGAAGGTCTGCGATTTGATTGTAGATAGTGGAAGCTGCGGAAACTTTGTAGCGAAAAAGCTGGTGGATCACATGAAGTTGCCAACAGAGAAGCATCACACACCTTATTCTATAGGCTAGATCAAGAAAGGACCAACGGTGAAGGTAACAGAAATTTGTAGAGTTCCTATTTCAATTGACAAATATTATCAAGATGAAGTGCTTTGCGATGTGGTGGACATGGATGCTAGCCATGTGTTGTTAGGGAGGCCCTGACAATACGATATTGACATCACATATAGGGGACGAGACAACACCTACATGTTCTTCTGGAAGTCACATAAAATTGTGATGGCCCCCTCAGGACTCCTGCCAGCTAACAAAAGCCATAAAGTCGATGGTCGATCACTATTGACAATCGCCGAATCTGAAGCAGAGTTCATAGCAGATGCGAAAGAAGCAAAAGGAGTCTATTATATGGTTGTTAGATCTCTTGTGGTGGAGGGACGAGAAGAAAGTCCAGTGGTGATAACCCCTATCATTAAATCCTTACTTGAGGATTTCAGAGAACTTTTTTATGAAGAGTTACTGATAAGCTACCACCGTTGAGAGATATTCAACATCACATAGATCTTATTCTTGGAGCAAGCTTGCCTAATCTACCCCATTATCGGATGAGTCTGAAAGAGTGTGAGATTCTGAGAGAACAAATAGAAGACCTGCTACAAAAGGGGTTCATCCGTGAGAGCATGAGTCCTTGTGCCGTTCCTACCCTGCTGGTGCCCAAGAAAGATGGAAGTTGGCGCATGTGCGTGGAAAGTCGAGCAATAAACAGAATCAACGTCAAGTACCGATTTTATATTCCCCGTTTAGACGACATGCTGGATATGTTGGAGGGCTCGAAGTTATTTACGAAGATCGATTTATACAGCGGGTACCATCAGATTCGGATCCGACCTGGAGACGAATGGAAGACGACATTCAAAAGCAAAGACGGATTGTACGAGTGGTTAGTTATGCCCTTCGGTCTGTCTAATGCACCTAGCACCTTTATGCGTGTGATGAATCAAGTATTACGACCTTTTGTGGGTAAATTTGTTGTGGTATACTTTGATAATATACTCATATACAGTCGAGCTGAAGGAAAACACCTAGGTCATGTGCGATAGGTGTTAACTGTTTTGTGAAAAAATCAACTATTTATTAACCTGAAGAAGTGCAGTTTTATGACTAGCAGCATTTTATTCCTAGGGTATATAGTCTGTGTTGAAGGAATTCCTGTAGATGAAGAGAAGGTGCGAGCAATTAGGGAATGACCTACACCTAAGACCGTTGGAAATGTTCGTAGTTTTCATAGTCTAGACACTTTCTATTGTCGATTTGTTTGAGATTTCAGTACTATTTGGCGCCAATTACAGAGTGCACGAAGAAAGGAAAATTTCTATGGGGTGAAGCAGCAGAAAGGAGCTTTGCATTAATCAAGGAGAAATTATGCACCGCACCAGTCCTTGCTCTGCCCAGTTTTGAAAAGATCTTTGAGGTGGAGTGCGATGCTAGCGGAGTCGGCATAGGAGTTATTCTTTCACAAGAGAAGAGGCCGATTGCATTCTTTAACGAAAAGTTGAACGATGCACGACAGAAATGTAGTATTTATGATCAAGAGTTTTATGCCGTGGTGCGTGCCTTGAAGCAATGGGAACATTATTTGATTCAGCGAGAGTTCGTGCTATATCTGATCATCAAATCTTAAAATTTCTGAACAACCAGAAACACATGGACAAAATGCACATCAGGTGGTCTACTTTTTTTCAAAAATTTCCTTTTATTATTCATCATAAATCTGGTGCTACTAATCGAGTTGCTGATGCATTGAGTCGTCGATCAAACTTATTGATGACGATATCCCATGAGTTTGTGGGATTCGAAAGCTTGAAAGATTTATATGCTGAAGATGATGATTTCAAGGACATTTGGGCTAAATGCGAACAGAACCAAGCCGTTAGTGATTTCCACATCACTGACGGATATCTATTTCAAGGAAATCAGTTGTGCATCCCAAGATCTTCTCTGAGGGAAAAATTGATTCGCGATTTACATGGTGGTGGCTTGAGCGGACATTTGGGCGGAGACAAGATCATTACCAGTCTAGAAGAGAGGTATTTATGGCCAAAACTGAAGAAGATGTTGGGATCATCGTTAAGAAGTGTTATATCTGTCAAATCTCGAAAGGTTAGTCCAAAAAGACTGGTCTTTACATGCCTTTACATATTCCTAATGGTGTTTGGGTAGACTTGTCTATGGATTTTGTGTTGGGTCTTCCTCGTATCTAAAGAGGCGTAGATTCTGTGCTCGTGGTAATCGACAGGTTCTCGAAAATGACTCATTTCATCCCATGTCGCAAGACGTCAGACGCCTCTCATATTGCAGGATTATTCTTCTGTGAGATAGTTCGTTTACATTGAGTTCCTCAATCCATCACTTTTGATCATGATACGAAGTTCCTTAGTCATTTTTGGGTGAAATTGTGAAAGATGTTCGATACTTCATTGAACCGTAACAGCACTGCGCATCCCCAAACTGATGGCCAGACGGAGGTAACAAATAGAACCTTGGATAACATGATTCGTAGCATTTGTGGGGACAAACCGAAGCAGTGGGATCACACACTACCACAGGCAGAGTTTGCATACAATAGTGTTGTTCATCGTTCGACAGGAAAATCTCCTTTTACACTAGTATATATTTCTGTCCCAAAACATGTTGTGGACTTAGTACGTCTACCTAAGGGTCGCGGTATGAGTGTTGCAGCGAAGGCTATGGCAGAACAAGCTCATGCCATGCAAGAAGAAATAAAACAAAAGCTCGAGCAATCCAATGCGAAGTACAAAGCGGCCGCTGACAAGCATCGACGCTCCAAATTATTCGAGGAAGGCGATTTTGTCATGGTTTTCTTGCGCAAATAGAGGTTTTCAGTGGGAAGCTACAACAAACTGAAGCCCAAGAAGTACGGCTCATACAAGGTTTTGAAGAAGATCAAAGATAATGCATATATCATTGAATTGCCAACAGACATGGGGATTTCTCAGACTTTCAATGTGGCAGATTTATACGAGTATCATTAGGAAGAACCTCTCTATTCAGAAGATAACTCGGGGTCGAGTTCTTTCAAAGTGGAAGGGATTGATGCAGAACTGGTGGCCGATGCGTTACGGGAGCGATGAACCCGAAAGGGTCCATTTGAAGATTTTCAAATATTTATAAAAAAAAACCAGCTAGTAGAAATAAATGGTGCCCCGAACTCGGAATCGCCTGAAATTTTTACTGGAGGTAGATGTCAAAGAGATCTCCAAGTGTTGTAGCTACAACACGTCCTTATTTTTCCATTTTTCTCATTTTTCGGCCCTCAAAATGACATTTTTGTAATTTTTAATAACTTTTTAGATTTAGCGTATCTCTTTATAATAATTCGGATTTGACCGAAATCAAATCTCACGATCTTTTAAGATCCCCTAGAATTAGTTATAATAAACTTTTGTTTTTACTATTTTTAGTAAGTTTTTCCCTATTATAAAAGGGAGGCTTGTAATCTAGAGTTTTCAACTTTTATTAATATATTTTCTGAGTTTTAATATTATCTTAGAGAATTGTGTTTGTTGAAGGATCTCAACGCTTGTTGGATCTTTATTTTAGTTTTTCGCTGCATTAGAAACGGCGCCCGGTACCCCAATGTTGGTATCCCATGTTGTGCAGCATACATCAATCTTTTGATGGAAAACCTGTCTTCATGGATGCATGGAAGCCAACTACCAACATATGAGTACCTACTATATGTACTGATTTTTTTTTTTCAATAGATGAAGCTTATAATTTTTTATATAAATGATGATTTTGTATAATAAATAAATGTTTGAAAGTAAAACAGTAAAAGGATCATAAATACATGCAAACATTTTTTAAAGGGTAAAATCCATATAACCCCCTGTAAATTGACTAAAATTCATATAACCCCCTGACTTTTCTTAAAATCCATATAACCCCCTGAAAACACCTAGTATATCCACATAATCCCTGAATAAAATTTACGTTTACAGATGATGAATATTTTATCAATATTATGTTTAGTTAGCCCTGATAGAAAACACATTATACCAAATAAATCCTACAATGTGTTAAAAATGTGAAAATATTTTATAAATGATGATTTTACCCATTTGAATAGAGTTTTATAATATATCAAGAGAAGATAAAATCATTTTTTTATAGAAATTTTTACATTTTTAACATATTGTAATAGTTTTTTAGTATATTGTATCTTCAATCAGAATAAATTAAATAAAATATTTATAAAATATTCATCATCTATTAATAAAAATTTTATTTAGAGGGTTATTTGGATTTTTAGGTGTTTTTAGGGGGTTATATAGATTTTAAGAAAAGTCAGGGGGTTATTTGGATTTTCTAGGTGTTTTTAGTTTTAGGGGGTTATATAGATTTTAAGAAAAGTCAGGGGGTTATTTGGATTTTCTAGGTGTTTTTGGCACCGTTTGGGAAGCGGAATAGGCGGGAATAATGGTAGTATAAGGGTAGTATAAGAATGGATAAGGAAAATGGTTGTTTGTTTGCAGAGTATAACTTGGTATTACTAAGCCAGTTTAAACGAGTATAAGAGAGTATAACAATTCTAAGCAACCCCTAGGATAAGCTATACTCACCTTATCTATTCCCATGGGCCCACATGTCAAATCAACTTTTTACACATCATCACATCAAATCACCTATCAACACCTCTTATACATCAAATGTCAAATCAACTTTTTTACACTTTATTTATATTTTATTATTTATCAAACAAACAACTCAACCTTTATTCTTACGTTTTCCAATAAGAATAAAAAAAATATAACCAAACAGAAAATCTTTTATTCTTGTAGATTTGTTATCTATACTGGCATAGTTATCTATCCAGAATAACTCAATTCCGCTATCCAAACGGGGACTTTAGTTTTAGGGGGTTATATAGATTTTAAGAAAAGTAAATGAGTGATATGAATTTCAATTAAATTTCAGGGGATTGTATGAATTTTTTACTTTTTAAAAAAATAAAAAAATCACTCTTGAAAATATTTGACAATCTCAAGACTTTTTCGGACGGCTCCAGGAACTGGGCCACCTGTTTTGCATCAACTTTCTTACCCCTGTGGGCAAATCCGTCATTCCACAAAAAACAACTTTTGATACGGAGCTTCTCAGGGTCCAATGACGACGGCGCGATGAACAGGCGCTCGAGGGTTTTTCTTTTCTTTCGCAACAATGGCGAGTTTCACTTTCCGCTGCCCGTCTCACTTGGCCCGGAGTAGGGTTTCTCCATCATAGTCTAAACCGTGCTCCGCTTATTCTCCATCGGCACAGCATGGAAGACATGGACGACTTCGGGGACCTCTACACGGACTTCGACGTCCATGCGAGCTCGGGTGTCGACGAGAAGCTTTACATAGGTGTCCCCGATGATCCGATTGACGAAGAAGACCACATTGGCGATGAAACGGCCGATGATGAGAAGATCACCGATTCTGGGGACATTGGGGACGCGAGTCTCGGTTACGGGAGCGATAGCGACGACGATGACCTCCACATTGTGTTGAATGGGGAAGATATCGGTGATGAGTCGGCGCGGAGTCTTGCGGTGAACGGAGGGGGGAACGGAGCCGGAGATGTTTGCGTTTCTCGGTTTTCTCAATTTAAGGTGAAGAGCCGGTTGTGCTTTATTTGATATATCATGATTTTTTTATTCATGTGTGAAATCATGTATCGGTTTGTGTGGGGTATTCACACGAATTACTTGTGCTATTGGAACCAATTATCAAACAGATTCTGCTTATCTAAAATCACTTCTCAAAAGTTTTTTTTTTTTTTTCACGGGTCGTTTGGAAAACCATTTGAAAAATATGATTTTGTATGAAGTAACTTAGATTCGAGAAAGCTCACTTCCTTTGTTTTTTAAAAAGCTTACTTTTTTACTAAAAGCTAAAACAAGTTTTTTAATTATGTTTTTTCAAAACTGTTTGGAAACATGTATGCGCTTTTTGATTTTTACAAAAGCAAAAAATGTTCAAACGGGTTTCCTGGCACCTTAAGCTTTTGATTTTCTGAATTTGGTTTTTATGTGTTAAAGTCAATGAGATATTTTTTTTAATTAAAAAATGGCTGAGAGCAGCTTTTTAGGATAAAGATGTTTTTGCAATGCTGTTCTTTGGCTTATAAATGGAGGCATGAGAATCTTCAAATGTCTTTGCACTATGTTCCCTTTTTTTTATTTAGATCACTATGAGAAATCTCTGTATGTATAATTGTATTAACGTCCAACTCTAATTTTATTTTATCGGTAATGAGACCCAACTTTCGTTATTATGTGGTGTTGTGATCTATATATAAGATATTTCAGTTTCAATTTCTGTTATGAGAGTGTCATATTAAATGGAAAGTGCATTATGGAAGAACTTTGTAGCTTCATGGGCTATTAGATCATATCCATTTATTTAGGAGCCTTAAGGGTGATTATTGTGGTTGTATACATATTTTTCTAGTTGGAGTAAAGATGCCATGCCCATATGTAAGATTACTTATATTTTATTTGCAGTTTGAACTTGTTCCATAATACATATGACATGTGGTGCCTTTGAATGTGGATTTTTGTCTCTGGATGCACATAGTGAAAAACAAATGTAAAGAATGACTGATTTTTCTATTATATTTTCAGCTCAATTTTCGGTTCAGTTTTACTGCAACACATTTTTAGATAGACGCAACATGATATTGGTTCTTACTTTGAGGTTTTGTACAGTATGGAAGAGCATTTCCAAGTAATGCACCATTGCTTGATTGGGGTGGCGAGGATGTTGAAGGTGGTAACCGACAGAAAATACCTTGCCTGGCAGTTGCTGCCTCATGTAATCTACACACTGCTTCTGTATCTCAGAAAGAATCTGATTTCCATCTACCCTGCAACTTGTAAGTATGCTGAATTATCTGGTGTAATATACTAATATGTGGTCCAATTGAAGGAACACCGAATTTAACCAATTTCTTTAGTCTTTACATTCAACTTCTGGTATAGGTGGGCCAGGCAGGATTCTAGCTTTTGCAATTTGGTCATTGTCTGATCAATGTCAAAACTGTTTGAAATAATTTGCATGCAATACTAAATTCTATTTCATATTTCTGTTATTTTTTTATATATGTTTCATGATTGCAACTTTTTAGATGCATATCCAAATTCCTTAATGATGGGGACAATGATTGACCTTTTAGGACCATTCTAGATGTTGGCATTGAAGAATTTCAGTGGAAACCCTGGAGGAACCCTGGAGTTGATCTAACAGATTTTTTCAATTTTGGCTTGGATGAGGAAAGCTGGACACACTATTGCAATTGTCTGGTAAATGGAATTCTTCTCCTGCCATATTTAATTTGTCATATTTTTCCGGTTTCATAGATAATATCCTTGTTTTTGTTGTTCTTGGACAGAAGCAATTTCAGCAGCAAGCAGCCATGAATTCCAAGCTTGTTTATGAGTCCTCAAAGCCAAAGCAGGTGAATTATCTTTCTACTTTAGAAATACTTGATATGTTGGCATAATAAACAACAGTAATTGACGAGTAGCATTATGAAAAAAGGCATCTGGTGCTGATCTTCTTATGAAGCAGATGCAGTCTCCAGTGAAAAATCCAAATATATACAAAGTGATAGGAATTGCATCACTGAAATTGAGAGAATTAAAAAAAGGTAGCTTGTACTTGAATGTAGAAGATGTTGCAATTGCAATTTCAAGTGTCTTTTTTGCCATTGAAGCAATTTGTTAAGAACATCTTCAAACTTGTTTGAAAGTTACTTACTGGTAAAGCATATACTCTTCAGCCAAAGGGCCGAGCAATTCAAGTCAAGGGCGGTAGTGGTGAGCGTATACCATCAATCGACAAAAGGCACTCAAGATTCTGGGACACCGATTCTGTTATACAAGTAAGCCATTTTGATGCACATGTTTAGTCTTTTTGCTGGTTGTGCTTCTTATGCATATGGAATTTCATGGTTGTTTACAGATCAAGATGGAGGAGGCAGCTGAGAAAGACGATCTTGTATGCAGCAAAGTTAATCAACATATAGTGGATGGTTGTTATGACAGGTTAGATGCACCAGAGTTGCATCAGAGTGGCTTCATTTTATATCATTCTGATGCTTTTGCCACTTTCTTTCTCTTCCCCATTTCATTTTCAGTTGGAGAAAATCATCATCAGTTGTAATTGATAATCATAGTTCTTATGCTTCTGCAAACACAAATGCTAGGTTCAAAGTCCTTTAGTATTCCCATTACATTTCTGAATTAGAAACTAATATATGAAAGTCTACTTATGCTGTGTAATGGAACATTTTGTACCAGGATGTTTTTTTGATGAGTAACGCCAGCAATATTTTTTTATAGTGTTGGGAAAACCCTGGATTCACATTATCCCCCAACAATCCCTGTGCCATGGATGTTACTTAGTTATCATTGCTTTTATTTATTTATTTATGGAATTTTTTTGGTTGATGTTTGATGTTTCTCTTCAACCAATTCATTTATTTTCATCTTGAGTGCAGTGTGATTTATCTAGTGCTTGCTTGCTATTGGTTCTTTTTGATAATTGGAAGTGGCTGATAGGGTGGATCTCCATTTGGTTATGTTTTTAAATATGCTCTCCTTAAGAATATGCAGCCATGGAAAAACGTGAAAACATGGATATGTTTATGACATTATATTTTCATGGACATGTTTGCTTGATTGGATGTTCCAATGTCACCTTGAGTGGAGATAATATGCTGATGATGGCAAAATTCAAATTTTCTGGAAGGAAATCTTGTTTACTTTAGTTGTTTTGCTTGTGTTTTTTTTATGGAGTTTCTGATGTTCAGTTCACCATATATATTGTCATTGTCAACATCCACAGAAAGGAAAAACAAAACAGAGAGAAGATATTGCAACAAAACAAACAAAAATAATCAAAAAAAGCCCAAAAGGATGACTGCCCAACATTGAAATTCCATTCCAACTCAGAGAACACCCCCCCCCCCCCCCCCAACACACACACACGGAAAAACAAAACAGAGAGAAGATATTGCAACAAAACAAACAAAAATAATCATGAAAAAAAAGCCCAAAAGGATGACTGCCCAACATTGAAATTCCATTCCAACTCAGAGAACCCCCCCCCCCCCCCCCCCCCCAAACACACACACACGGTTCCCATTCCAAAATTTCACTTTGGATGCATTATGTATCTTGATTATTTGTCATGGAATTTTTTTTTTTTAAATTTTATTTTGCTTGCTTCAGCATTCATTTATTTATATTAAATGGCTCCTTACTGTGACATCTTAAGTAATATCGATTTAAACATTGATCAGGTCCTCCCTGCCAAATAAGCCTGATTCGAAGGGACAAACTGAAGCACATGATAGTGTATTAAATCCTGAAGATGCAGATTTTACTGATTCATTGGATTGCGAGACTTCTCTTTCAAGAGCTGAGTTGGGTGATTGGTTTCATCGTAAGGGAAGTCCTTCCTATATTGAATACCAGACTGGAAAATTAGAAGATCAGGCCTGTAATGATATGGACAAAGTTCTAAGTTCTGCAGAAAAGTTGTTTTTAATCTCAGATGTTGATATACAAGAACGTAGCATCTCCAGCCATTTCCAGTCTCCAGTAAGCAGAATTTGCACCAATTCAAGAGAAGAAAATTGTAGTAGAAATAAGTGTGGTGAGCAAAGCACCATTTATGAAGAGGAGGGAAACTACAACAGCATGAAACTTGGTCGAATGGCCTTCAATGTTAAGGAAGATTCTAATCAGGCTGATAGGGAGTGCCATCACATGAAATTAAGCTGGAGAACAAATGAAAGGCAGAATGATTGTGGTTCTAGTGATGAAATGAGTTCAACTTTGCTCAAGGAAACTGAATTATCATCCTTTCCCAGAAGCAGAAGATTAGTTGATATGCACCTCAAAGAAATTTCTTCTGATAGTTCTTTTCACAGAAAGAAGGGAACATCTTTCAGAGAGGACAAAGTTGATCATTCCAGAAGAAAATGTGTTAGAAAAAATCATGCTCAAGGGCTAAAAGATATTACAAGAGAGAATGATATAACACAAAGAAGAGATTGCTACTATAGTGATGCGGGGCATTGTGGGGATAGACCTAGGCTCAAGCCTCAGAAAAGAATCAAAAGATCTATGGGATCCATGTTAGAGTGTCCATATGCAGAGAAGGATTCTTATCTCTTGCGAAGAAGTGATGACACTGATCGCCTGCTCATTGATGAACCTATGAATGTCAATGGTTTGCCCAGATTGAGGCAAAAGGGGCAGTTTATCCTTGGTAGGCATAGAGAAAGTAAAACTCTGCCTGAGGGGAAGAAGCACAACTCTCAATGGAAGAATGATAGACATGTAATACATGTTTCAAAGAAAACAGAAGGCTCTGTAAGAAGAGCAAATTATAACCACAATCTAAATGTTTCTTTCAGATCATCGGGTCGTGTTGAATGTGATGCAAATTATGATGGACATACTGATGATGAACTTCTGCCACCCCAAATCCATAAAGAGTCTCATGCTGCATGTGGAAGAGGGTTGGCTGATGCTAATCCACCCCAATATTGTAACAACTGGAGAGCAAATGAGCTGGCTGTTGATCACCAGTTGCATAACACCAGAGACACGAGGAATGCCAGGCATAAAGAGAGGGGGCAGATCATTCTGAATGGCAAGAAAAGTTGTGTTTCATCTTACAGGGAGAATAATTATTTTGGTGAATTTGTTGGTTGTCAGAGAAGGTTCATGAATCCTGACGAACATGGTAATCAGGAAAATAAAAGATACTACAAAGCTTCAGAATGTGTTGATAAAGATGTGGGGTTTGACCATCAAGGGCGGAATAAATCTCATTCCCTTGTGGAGTTATTCCCTTATGAAAAATTTTCAAAGCATGATGGTGTAGGTTGTGATCATGATTTGATCAATGGCAGAGAAGTTTTACACGAGCAACTGTGTTGCAATTTGAATAGAACAAAAGCAAATAGACATAGTTCTAACAGTGAAGTGAGAAAGTGTGTTAATGAAGCCAGGCAAAAGCTAAAAACCTTGGATTGCAGGGATTTCATTCACTTGCATTCACATGGTTGGGAAGGCAAGGTAACTTGGGGGAATCCAAGACTAACATGTCTTGTTGCTGTACTTAATGATGTAACTTTGTTCTGCTTCTTTTACAATAAGAGCATTATTTTTTTCTTGAATGATTTTAGTTTTCTTAACCCTCACAGGGTTGACACTTTGGCTAGATCCATAGGTTTTCTTCCATATAGGTCTCGAGTTCAAATCCCTCTGGGCTTACCCGATGCACATGGTTTATGGGTGCTTGTGTGCATCCGGGGTTTTCCCAACTAATTTTGGGCTTTCCTTATCACCCCCCCAAAAAAAGTACTCTTCAGTCATGCCATATAATTATTTGTTATTTGTCAATCTTGAGCATGCACTGCGTTCAAGAATACATCAACATTTAAAGGCCTGTTATTGCAAATTCAGGCAAATGTAAAAGAATCATAAACCAAAAACCGACAACATGCATGCCAAAAATAAACACGAATGCAAATTTGTGTAAAAACTGTTTCTGGTAATTCAAGTTGCTAGTGGATCTTTAGATTTTTTTTTGTTAACTGCTAATTTACTTGAAAAGGACTGCATGTCTTTATTGAGTTTAGTAGCTTTTTATTTATGTTCAACATTTACAAAATTTATTTTTTATTTGTGCATGTAGCTTAAGTAAGTTTTGTTCTGAAACTACTGCTTCTGTGCTATCAGGTTATCCGTTAATTTGAAAAGAAAAACATTGGAGATTTATGTTTTTTTTTTCCTTGTGTGGTTTGGGTTTTTAGCCCATTCAGGATTTAAATTCTCTGCGTGTGTCCAAGACATGGGTACACATGATTGCATCACCTACATACATCTGTGTTCCTTGAAAGACATAATTTGATTAGCATATAGTGTTGTTGCTACATGTAAAATCTTCATGGTTCAATGGTTATTGCTATCAAATGCTTGCACCACCATCACCACAAGCACAACCAGGCCAACCCCCACACAGATTCCACTATTAAAGAGTTCTTCAGTTCTTTTAACCTGACATCTGAATTTTAGTTCATGGTTTTCTATTTAATCACATTAGTCTACATCATTCCATCTATGTCTGCAACATGGATATAATGTGTGGTTCATGCATTTGCAGGCTAATTTCTGAAGAGTAACTTTCCAGAATCTTGAGTAAAGTGGTTATCTGGTTTAATTTTATTTTCCTGGCAGCATATTGTACAATTATTATATGTTTGCATTTTGGAAGTCCCTTTTATCGAGCAAACTAAAATAATTAATACTGCGTGACTTGTTGAAATGATGCCAACAAGAGTTAAATTGTTATTGAATCTATATCTATAGATTACCTATTCAAAACAGTTAGTGGTTCTTTATCCCACTGAGGCCTAAGAAAGTGAATTATTCCATGTTCACATATAGTTTGTTTCTATGTTGTGGTGAGGTACAACGCACACTCACACTAAAGATGAAAAAGTTTAAGTTGCAAAGTGTTCTTTTGTTTATAAGTTGACCTATAGAAAATCCTATGCTTCAAAAAGTGCATTCAATGGTGACATGTATTAGTGATATCATTCCGAATGAGTAATGCTGCAGATCTGTTCTTTTTTCACAAAATAATTGTAGATGGTGTCAAGAATCTCTTCACATCCTAGCTGTTTTTTTTTCCTTGATGGACTTGTTTCTGTTGGTGGTCGTGATGCTCTGTAAATAATCTGTCAGAGTAATGAAACAAAGTTTGCAGATGGAGTGTCAAGGAAAACAAATAATGATCCTAAGAATCTTCAGAATTCTAGGTTTTGGGATAAGATTTTGATGCAATATGCTTCTCTGACTTTTTGGCGCAGTACCTTGACTTATAGTATGTAAAAATTAACCATCAAGACAGAATTGTCAGAATGCAATGTCGCCGATTCATGTTTTAAAGCCGGTTTGGTAATTTCTCAGGAATGACCACAAGAATGAGGATTGCAATTTACTTGGGAGGAGAATGAGAATGAACACCAAACTGACCCTTAGTCCATCTGTAGTAGTTGACAGGCTTGTCCAATGAAAATATGTATATATTATTAGAATTTCAAATTGAATTAGCAAATGCCATACATGATTGTTCTGCAAGAAGTTTGAGAGGATGCACCAACCATACATCTTTTCCGGCTAAGCAAAATGATAATCAGACTGGAAGTTACTTCCTCGTCCTGTCAGCCTGTCCAATATACTGGATTGCAAGATCATGCCTCTTTGATTCGCCTCTTCCTAAGCAAGGAATTCCACTTATTTTCCTATGTCTGGAGCTGCTGGGAAAGTTTTTATCTATAGCAAATATTTGAATATTTTTTCTTCAACTAACGTCTATATATTTGAAGTAACCACACACTTCTGCTGTCTCTTATCTCTGTTTTTGCTTCCTTTGGTCACTTGGTGCATAGTGTTAAAATACTTCTGTATTCTTTGCCTTCAAGTTTTGGCTGTTTAAATTTATTTGCATGAGTATAAATTTTGATAGCCTTTTACTTTTTTTCTGAAGAGAAAATCTGAAAGTGCACAACTTGTTATGCCTTAGTTTGAGCATTTTGCACAAATGAAGTTCGGAGGTTATATCTTTATATTCAAGGAGAGGTCTTTCATGCCTTCAATATTCTAGATACTGAGCAACACATCATTTACAGTAGAATAATGTGTTGCTGGAGCCCATGACTGGATGTTTCTTTGTTATACATGAAGTGCAAAAGCAAATATCTCTTAGACAATCTTGTGGCTCATAAATGATATTTTTTCTTCCTTTATTTTTTTTAAATACTTGATTTGTGTGTGATAACAGAGCTGAAGGGGGTGCCATGCATTTGCTTAACTAGTTATAGTCACTGATGGAGTCATTTTGATGTACTTCAAGTTAGCTTCTTTCCTGCATTCGGATTTGCTCTAAAATCATCTTTGTGTTTTGGAAATTAAAAAATTAGGCAATTTAAGGTATGGCCTGGATGATTAATCAATTAGTGACTGATAACATGATAACTGGAAGATGATTTGTCATCTGAATTCCCTCTAACTCTTGTATGATTTATCTCTGCTTTGGTGCTTATTTCTAATTCTTTCAATGCTCAATAAAATCAACTTTCCCAAGATGAAATTTTAGACATGAGTGATATCTGGGATTTAAAAAAATAAATGCATCGCTTGCTGTACAATATCAATTGAAAATGTTCGCATATTGCATTTAGTATTTACATGGCTGATGTGATGTCATGAGAACTTCTTTGGTGTTCATATATTCTATCCCTAGCCATTGTCCAGGTTGTGTTGATCATTAGTTGCAGGAATGCTATGTCAAGTTTCATTGGAGTATTTTTTTTTATCTCGGATCAGGCTTAACCATCATTTGGTCATCTATATCAATATTTGACCTAGCATGGAATCCTCTCTTACTCCATATGTAATGTGATTCTGATGGTGCAAGGAATATTTCTTGGGCAAACAATAATTTAGCCTATTTGTTTGAGTATCCTTTAACTAATGTCAACTAATGTCAGATTTCTGCTTATGAAATTGTTTTCATTGTTCTTCTTCCAACAAAACTGCAGTTCTCCAGAAGACGGAGCAAATCCAGAGAAAGACGTGCCGTGGATGAGGAACAGAACCATTTTAGGCAGTCCATTGGCGTTGACGTGCGCAAAGATGTCCAACACCAAATTTCAGATGGGAAGATTATTCAGGTTCATTATGTTCGTTCAAGTGTTGATAAGGTTAGTCATCATGTTACAGATCACTGTTTGGGTCACAATAATGAGAATTGGGTTGACAAATACCCCGTCAAGCCGCATGAGGACAGTTCCGAGATTGAGGAAGGACAGATTATCGAAGATGATGAAAATAAGGAAGTTCCTTTGGAGGACAAAAGGGAGGATTTGAAGAACACTACTAGGTCCGATAAGCTGAAAACAGTCTATGGCAAAAAAGTTCTTGCGGAGTTTGACAATGATCGCATTCTTGAGACACTTGCAAAGATGGAGAAGCGAAGGGAGCGATTCAATGAGCCCATGGCTTTCACGAAGGCACGTGCTAGTGTGACAGAAATACCACCGCCCGAACTTGTGATTGATTCAATGGAGGCCAAGCAACAGAGACCAGCACGAAAGCGACGTTGGGGAGGCAGCTAGTTTTTCACGTATCTGCTTTTGGTAACAACAATACATATCAAGGTATCTTTGATGTTTAAACTTTTCCCATGCATCATTGGATGATTCTGTGCATATTGATCCAAGATTTCATGAAGGCAATTACTGCTTTATTCACATTGTTCCTTACATGTAATGATGGACCATAGTTAATGAGAACTATTAATGATATATTTAGGCATGAATTTATGGAATGTCTTGAAATTTCAAATGTTGATAAATCTTAATGTTCTTTTTATTAGTAAATGAATTTATATTCATATGCATGACTTGTATGAATGCAGGACTCTCCAGTGAAGATGGGATGTCTCTACCAACATTTCAAGAGATGATTCACTAAAAAACAGGTTTATATTTTAACCTCCTTTGTGTAGGTTATGCCTTAATATTCCTTCCAAAGGTTAAACTTCTTGTTAATCTTTGTTTGAAAGATTAACTAATTCTTGTTGGTATACACTCAATTTTTTTTTTTTTTTAATTTAATCTAATTTGTTTTTTTGGGGATTAATGGATATTTTAAATTCAAACCAGAGCTATGAAGTGATTTTTTTTTTGTCATGATTCATAGTATATGCCCAAACCAATTATCTGGCATCAACATTATATACATTATAGTACATGATAAACAGAAAATTTTCATACAAGTGCATTTTGATGGGAAGTTTATGATTACATGGATGGGTGATACGTCAATCAAGGATCATTTATTAAATTTTCATATGAAATTTTTAATTGTTGAAAGATTTTTAAGTCTTTTCGATGGACACGTGTTTCATCCAAGCATGCAATGATGAAATTTTCATTAGTATATTGATATAAAAAAAATCTCTTTCTTTTGAAATTTTTTCATGAGTATGTTATGTATAGATGAGAAATAATACATGTCTGGATGATAATACATGTTCATTAATGTGTCATTTGAGTAGTGGAATAAGGGAGGATGGGAGGGAACAAGGGGAGAATGGTTTTAAAAAATTGTTTGGGTGGAAGAATATACGAGTATATAGTTATGCTAGAATGAATGAGAATAAATTGATATTTGTATTTCAGGTCCTTCTAGAATTATGTTATTTTACTTAATCCATTATACTAATATAAAATGATTTTATTGTCAAATTATTTGTTATCACATTTTATCATCATCTCTTATAAATCAAAGGCTCGTAAGTCTAATCATTTTTTTCATATTTTTTAAATTTTTATCCATACTCCACAATTTATTCACAGCTAATTTATAGTTAATTAAATAATAAATTTTTTATTACTACGTTACTCACCGAAAATAATTAAAAACACTGTAAAACATAATAGGGTTATTCATGCACGTTTTTGGTGTATTAATTTGCTTTTCAGCCGATCAGATCGCGCATTCACCGGTTCAGATTGTTTTAGCTCAACCTCCATTGGCCTTTACACGATAAACTCTGCAGAATATCTATTCAGGTCCGGTTATTCCAGCTCCACCAATGCAAATGAAACGCGTGTTCCCTTTTGTACTTTTGGATCACCCGCGCTTTACGTGGCGAGTTCTCCCCCATTCACATTCCGAAATCCCGAAACTACCCCTCAACAACAGGCTCACCAAACAAAACGCAGCGAGGACAAAACGGTAACTACAGAGCTTCATCATCTCTCAGACCGAGCTCCTCCGCCCGCCATTTTTGCACTCCTCATCTCCGCTCGAGCTCCTTCAAAAAAATATAAAAAATGCAACAAATACTCACTTCGACGAAATCCCAAATCCCCTCACTCTTCCCTCCACAGTCCCCCACCAACATTTTCACTGCCCCTCCCAAATCTTTCCCCAAAATCCCAATCAAATCCCCCCTCCACGTCACCCTCCGCACCTCCTCCTCCTCGAACGGATCCCCTCCGTCCGTTCTCGACGAGTCCCTCCTCTTCGACGAGTCCGACGACGAGTCCGATAGCGAAGATGGGAGGAAGTCAGACGCGGTTCGGGATGGGCTTCTCGTGGTCCGTCGGCCCCAGGCGAATGAGGTGCTCGCCGGCAGATCCGACGGCGGTCGAGGGGATCCGGGTCCGATTAATGCCGGCCTCTCGGAGTTCGCGAAGAAGATGCCGATGTTCGAGCCGCCGCCGCCGACGGACGCGGATCCCAAGGCGAGGCCGCTCGAGGTGAACAGGGAGATCGCGTTGTACCGCGCGAAGGTCCTCACACGGAATTTCAAGTTCAAGGAGGCCGAGGAGATCCTCAAGAAGGTCCCTTTTTGAACACTTCTCTGTCTCCCTCTCTTTCCCGGTTGGTTTTTGATACAAAGATTGAATCTTTTTTTAGTGTTTGTCGATTTGGCCGGAGGACGGAAGAGCCTACGTGGCTCTGGGGAAGCTCTTGAGCAAGCAGTCGAGGACGGAGGAGGCGAGGTCGGTTTATGAGATTGGGTGCCAAGCCACACAAGGGGAAAACTCTTACATTTGGCAGGTTAGGATTGAATTTCGATGTGTTGGAGATTAAATTTTAAATTGAAGTGATTTTGTTTACTATTTTGATGTGGAACAGTGTTGGGCGGTTTTGGAAAACAAAGCTGGCAATGTGAGGAGGGCGAGGGAGCTGTTTGATGCTGCCACGGTTGCTGACAAGAGGCACGTGGCGGCTTGGCATGGGTGGGCGGTGCTTGAGATCAAGCAAGGGAATGTGAAGAAGGGGAGGCACCTCCTCGCGAAAGGGTTGAAGTTCTGTGGAGGGAATGAGTACATATATCAGACCCTTGCGTTGCTTGAGGCCAGGGGAGGCCGCTTCGAGCAGGCACGGTACTTGTTCCGGCAGGCGACGATTTGTAACCCGAAGAGCTGCGCAAGTTGGCTTGTAAGTGCCATTTGTTTTGAGTATCGAGTGTTGATGTGTCAAGTGGATAGAAATTGAACTGATATTTTGATGAGATATGTACACCACACCAACAATTCAAGGGCTTTAGTAAGTGATGGAGGCTTTTATTTAGTGCAGGCCTGGGCGCAAGTGGAGATGCAGCAGGAGAACAATTACGCCGCTAGGAGGCTGTTTGAGGTGAGCTCTTTTTTATGATCATTGGCCTGTGTCTGTTGTGGTTTTATTTAAGGTTCTGTTTTATGTCATGTACCTTTGTGTTTTGGATATGAACAATGCATATGTACCAGAAATTAAAGTGTGATGATTCTGATAAGCATGGTGTGTGTGTGTATTAGTGATATGTTCACACATTTAATATATTTCAAGAAATCAGCACTGATGCTTTTAATAAGAATGCAACTGGTGAGAATTGAATCCTGAGAGGCCAATGTAGATACCTTACTGAGTGCAATTCAGATGCTCAATTTTTTTGGTTTCTGTTAAATCTAGAAATGTTGATCATTTCACCCTATTTTTAGGTACATTTTTTTGGGCTCTTTACAAGTCCTTGACATACTAAATCAAGATTTGTCAATGCAGCAGTACAATCAAGTGCTTTTTACCTTGTGAATGCAATCATACCATGTTTTTGTTATGCTATCGGTTAAAGAATAATTATTAGGAGAATATTATGTCTTTATTATAATTATTATGTTATTATTAGTTTCCTAGTTTTCCTAGTTTCCTATTATGATATTTTAAGGTTTCCTTTGTGTATCTATAAATAGAGCATTTGGCTCCTCTAATACAATAACAAGAATCCTTTTTTTCCTTTATTCTAATATGGTATCAGAGCCACCCTAAAAGCCTAGATCCACAAAAGCTTTTTCTTCTCCTTCCCCGCTCCGATTGAGGAGTGTTCAATCGGAGCGGGGGAGGACTTTTGATACCCATATTTTCTTCCGCTGTTTGTGTTTTCATCTCTGTTGTTCGCGCCGTCGTCTTCTTTGCTTTGTCGTCGTCTTCATCGCGCCGTTGTCCATACTCGCGCATCTCAGCCTCGTCCGCGCAACCCCGTCCAAAGCCACGTTCGTCCGCAGCCTCGTCCGAGCGCGTCGCCCTGTCCCCTGCCGTTGCAAACCCGGACTCAACGAGCGGGAGCGACTCCGACTGACTCAACGAGCGGGAGCGACTCCGACTGACTCAACGAGCGGAAGCGACTCCGACTGACTCAAAGAGCAGGAGCGACTCCGTCTGACTCAAAGAGCGGGAGTGACTCCGACTGACTCAAAGAGCGAGAGCGACTCCGACTGACTCAACGAGCGGGAGCGACTCCGTCTGACTCAACGAGCGGAAACGACTCCGACTGACTCAACGAGCGGGAGCGACTCCGTCTGACTCAACGAGCGGAAGCGAAGAGATGCGCCCGTCCGCACCAATCGCCACAAGCCGCCCGTCATTATCGTCAGCTTCCACCACCATCTCATTTTTGTGCAAATTCTAAGGGTTCTACTCTTCAGAGTTTGAGAGGGGGTGTTAAAGAATAATTATTATGAGAATATTATGTCTTTATTATAATTATTATGTTATTATTAGTTTTCTAGTTTTCCTAGTTTCCTATTCTGATATTTTAGGGTTTCCTTTGTGTATCTATAAATAGAGCATTTCGCTCTTCTAATACAATAAGAAGAATTCCCTTTTTCCCTTATTCTAACATTTATTGAGCCTTCTATTTATTGTTGTTTTTTTTTTCTTTCAATTTTTTTTATACAGAAAGCCGTTCAAGCCAGCCCCAAGAACAGGTTTGCTTGGCATGTATGGGGAATATTTGAGGCCAATCAAGGTTTTATCGACAAAGGAAGGAAACTTTTGAATATAGGCCGTGCTCTTAACCCTAGAGATCCTGTTCTGCTTCAGTCCCTTGCTTTATTGGAATACAAATACTCAACTGCAAATCTCGCCCAAGTATTGTTCAGGAGAGCATCAGAATTAGACCCGAGGCACCAACCAGTGTGGATTGTAAGATTTTCCTTACCCATAGAATGCATGAGTTGTTTTCACCAAATTTAATTTCGTTTATTAAAGATGGTTTGGATTCACAGTATTTTTCGCTTCACATAGATGCAGCTTCCCTTCATAAAATTCTCAAAATATAGAAATGCATCATGGACTACTACGTTTTGCTTCCAATGGCACAGTTATTATGATTTTTAGTTCTTTTCACAGAAGAAGCCTTCAATAAGGAAATTGTCCCCACTCCTCTGATTAGATGCATGGAATAGTTTGTATAACCCAGTTCCTGCCATTTATCTTTGGAACAGTAGAAACTGCACATCACATGGCATCATACATCAACTTATAGCCTTTTCCGGAGTCTGGGTAAATTTTACTAGCCATTTTATAAAAAAATGTGCCATAAATTTCTGTGCAAAGCCATCTTGAAATATATTTTGTCGACAGCCTTACTGCAGACATGTATTATGTTAGTGCGTGATTGCAATTTGTTCTATTATGTAGAGAGCTTAGTTTATAGGACATGTGTGATTATGTCAAATGTTAATTTGGGGCCTGCTCCACCCTCACCAAGAATGCTTTTTTTTTTGTCTACATTTTACTCATTTTCTCTCAAAATTTCTGTTGTTTTTGCATATATTCTTCCTCAGTGTATCAATTTCTCAACAATCTGACATAACTTTTGTGTTGTTTCATTCAAGCAAACCTTCTGTAAACTAATAAAGAATGATGTTGCTGCAGGCTTGGGGTTGGATGGAGTGGAAAGAAGGAAACTTAGCCACAGCCAGAGAACTATATCAAAAAGCTTTATCCATTAATTCATCAAGTGAAAGTGCTGCACGTTGCCTTCAGGTATAGATTGCCATCTTTTGATGATTGAATATTTTGAATAATAGGCTATGAACACTTTTCCAATACGGATCTCTGTCAATTCTTTTTCAGGCTTGGGGTGTTTTAGAACAGAGGGTTGGTAACCTCTCAGCCGCTAGGAGACTATTCCGTTCATCACTCAATATTAATTCCCAAAGTTACGTGACATGGATGACATGGGCATCATTGGAGGAAGAACAAGGAAATGCCATCCGAGCTGAAGAAATTCGAAATTTATACTTCCAGCAGGTTAATTACTGTCATATTCCCTCTCTTTCTTTTCATTTGTTTTGTTTATTTCAATATGAGAGAGAATTGAAATCTGTGACACATGACAGCGTACGGAAGTAGTGGATGATGCTTCATGGGTCATGGGGTTCTTAGATGTCATTGATCCAGCTCTTGACAGTATAAAGAGATTGTTAAAATTGGACCAGAACCCTGGCTTTGGAGGAAGGGATGCTCTGAGGGACATGACCAAAGCATCCAGTGCTTCCATTGAAGGGCCGGAGGACTCATCATCAGCTGATGTTGTGGAAAGTGTGGGAGATGGAGATGCTGATACTAGCAATTTTGACATAGATGCTTTTGTGCGTGACAAATTGTCACTTGATACGTCAAATCTGGATGCGAAGTTGGAATCATCTGAACCTAGTAGGTATAAATCGCCTAGGAGGATATGGCGATCGGAGAATAGAAATAGTGCATTAGCAAGGAGAGGTTGACTTGACTCAATATAGCCTTGATTTTGGTAATGTGGTACTTGTGTAACATGTAATTGTATATCAATGAGATATATGATCTGTATATATTATTCAATTTTTTTGCAGAGGAACTGTTCATGTGAGGTTTCCTTGCAAAGCATATTGCATCATTTAGGTATCCAATATGAACATTAACAGGTTTGGTTATTTAAATGAGCTCTGGTGCACCTAGCATATTTTTAATATCACAAAAGATGTATTTGTTTTCAAACATCTACCTTTTATTAAAAAAAAAAAAGATGTATTTGTTTTTGTGTGTGACCATTCACGGTACGTTGTTTGTATCCTAAATAATTTGAATATTGATATTAATATTTAGATTTATATCTTTTAAATTTTTATTAGATATATTTTATTTAGATAATTGACATGTTTAAATATGAACACTAAAATAGATGATGTATTGAGAGATCTGAGTATTAAAATTAAGATTTCATGGTTTATCTTTTTTCTTCTAAGATCATAAGATATTAATATGCGTGTGTAATAGAAACATATATTAATTTATAATATATGTCGGATTCAGATATTTTGGATCTACACGTGTTTTGAGATTTTTAAAAATAGTATATTTTATTTAAGGGAAAAAATCCATATAACCCCCTAAAATCTTGCCTAAATCCGTATAACCCCCTGCAATATTCATATATCCACATAACCCCTTTAATCATATCCAAAATCCATATAACCCCCTCCGTCTGCCTTCCGTCAGCAGGGTTAATGGTGAAATTGGAAAAAATTCATATAACCCCATATAATCTGGCCTAAATCTATATAACCCCTGCAATCTTCATATATTCATATAACCCCCTGCAATCTTCATATATCCATATAACTCCATACAATCTTCATATATCCATATAACCCCCTACAATCTTCATATATCCATATAACCCCATGTAATTTTGAGAAAAATCCATATAACCCTATGTAATCTAGAAAAAATATTTCTAAAAATTCAAAAATAAAAAAATAATTTTTTAATATTAATAATAGAGTAAATTAACATTTACATGCATTAACATCTAATGGATTGTAAATCTTTATTTTTTTGTTATATTTTTTTATTATTCTCATTGGGAAACGTAAAATTGATATTTTTGTTGTTTGATTCACCTTGGATAAAATAAAGATAAATGATAGATAAGAGATGGATAAGAGTTTATTACTTTTTAAATGACAACTATACCCCTGCATAAATTATTTAAAATTTCGACCAACAGTTGAAAACAGGGACCCACAAAAACACATACACACAAAAAAAACCCAACCCATGTTAATAGGGGGTAATAATAGGGGGTAGTCAATTAGGATTTTCATGGATAAAATGTCCATGTCCATGGATTTATAAATCTTGTTTTATTCAAATAGGACATTGGTTCATAGACAAAAAGTCATGTGTTATTCGATTGAGACATTATTTCATGGACATAAAATCCAGTATTATTCAATTGAGACATTATTTCGTGGACAAAAAGTCCGCCGTTATTCGATTGAGACATTTTTTCATAGACAAAAAGTCCGCCATTATTCGATTGAGACATTTTTTTGTGGACAAAAAGTCCGCCGTTATTCGATTGAGACATTTTTTCATGGACAAAAATTCTACCGTTATTCAATTAAGACATTTTTTCATGGACAAAAAGTCCACCGTTATTCATCTAAGAAATTATTCCAGCTACAATTGTAGAGGTCTTGTCAATAAAATTTGCATTTATTGGAGATCTAGGCATAGTATGAATAATTTCGCGTTGAATTTGAATATTTGTTATTTTAAAAATAAAAGAATAAGTCTACAAAAGTTTGTGAAATTCCTTGGGAATCAATATGTGAAAGTCTGCAAAAGTATACAAAAGTCTATGAGAGTCAATCTGTGAAAGTCTGCAAAAGTCTGCAAAAGTCCATGAAAGTCAATTTGTGAAAGTCTATGAAAGTCTACAAAAGTCTGTGAAAGTCCATGAAAGTCAATTTGTGAAAGTCTACAAAAGTTTGTGAAAGTCCGTGAAAGTCAATTTGTGAAAGTCTATAAAAGTATGTGAAAGTCCACCACTTAAATAATGTTCATATAAATTCATCAAAGTCCGAATTAACTACCCCCCATAAGTATAAGAGATGTATGTGTGATATGATAGATGTGACAATTTTTAGAAAAAAATATTTTTAAAAATTAAAAAAATGCCAAGAGGAAATTTTTTATTTTTTAATTTTATTTTTGAATTTCTAGAAATATTTTTTTCAGATTACAGGGGGTTATATGAATTTTTTCCAAAATTACAGGGGGTTAAATGAATATATGAAGATTACAGGGGGATATATAAATTTAGGCCAGATTACAGGGGGTTATATGGATTTTTTTCAATTTCGCCGTTAACTCGGTTGATGGAAGGCAGATGGAGGGGGTAATATGGATTTTGTGTATGATTACAGGGGGTTATATGGATATATGAAGATTGCAGGGGGTTATATGGATTTAGACAAGATTTCAGGGGGTTATATGGATTTTTCCCTTTATTTAATGATTATATCTTATTTAATGAGGTACATGTTTTTTATTAAAAAATGAAGCATACACTCTAATGCAATGCATGGATGCATTTGTATAAAATGTGAAAAGATTATATCGTATCATTTACTTCGTTAATGCGAGTATATACTTCGATAATTTTCTATTGATGTATATAAGACTGGAATTGGGGTTAAAAAAAAACTGTGTAACAACATTCTACTTTTGTGTGTAACTCTTCACACACGTGTATCGGGCAAAGTGGTATAGGGATATGTAGGTGCCCCCGAGACAGTGTCCCATCTCTCTTGCAAGTCTCATCTCTTTTGCGAGTGTCGGATGGCGCAAGCCCTGCCCTGTGGCTGTTGGTGAGAGAGGCTACATCCCTAGCTCTATTTCAGACTCTCACGGGGATGTGGGATGCGGGTGCTGATCTTTGTTTGAGAGTGGTGTCAGACCCTCAAGAACTAGTCACCCGCTCAATCATTCCAGCAAATGCATGAGCAATCTGGTTGATCAGGAATGACATAGTTTTCAAAGGTTCGATGGCTTATGTCAAGAATTGGTCAGCATGTGGGGCGTTTCCCTTCACAGATAAGCCATTGAGATCATCACTTAGCAGGAGGCACCTTTTTGTGAGGAGACAGCTTGATGGCAGATAGATGCCCTATTTGCTTCCATGCCCAACCTCTTTGGTCTTTTTTTTTATCTTTTATTTTTTCATGAATTTCATTTCTCTAATCCTCACATTCAATTCAAACTTGTACAAATTTAATTTTTTTAATGAAATAGATCGCGAGTGTTTACTTTTTTTTTTTATAAAAAAAACAGCACCTTGTTATAAATGTAAATAAAAGAATAAGATTAAATATACCAACCAAAGAAGAAATATGGAAGAGAGATGAAGGAAGAACTCTGTATTTTCTATCTTCTTAAAATTGATCAAATGAATACAATGCTGGCCTGTATTTATAGGCATTAAAAGATAGCAACAAACAAGATTTTACAGGGATTTGGTTTTATCTATCTTTTACAAAGAGAAAAGGATTGAGTCTAATAATTTAGGATAAGTGTTGACAAAGTCAAAGTCAAAGTCAGTCATCCATATTTACAACACTCCCCCTTGGATGACTATCAACCATTATACTAAGGTAATTGCCTCATTAAAACCTTGTTTGGAAAACCCATTAGGAAAAAACCAAAGCGAAGGAAAAAGAGTATAATTACTTGATCTTAGCAATGTTGGACGTGTTTAATACTGCCTCATTAAAACCTTGCTAGAAAAACCCAGTGGGACAAAACCTAGACGAAGGAAAAAGAGTACAATATGTAATCGATGTCCATGGTTGAATATTGTCACATTTATTAGTTACTCCCCCTGATTTAGGAAAGTTTCAGACTGTCTGATGATTAAGTCGACGCATGCCAACTTCACGCACCATCTTCTGGAAGGTTGATTTTGGCAGAGCTTTTGTGAAGAGATCTGCAAGATTATTACTGAGCGGATCTGTTTGACTTCAATTTCGTGATTCTTTTGGAGTTCATGAGTGTAGAAGAACTTTGGTGAGATGTGCTTAGTCCTATCTCCCTTGATGTAACCTCCTTGGATTTGAGCAATGCATGCACTATTGTCTTCATATATGGTTGTAGGAATATTTGTTGTAGATGACAATTCACTTGTGCTTTGGATATGTTGAATCAATGATCTTAACCAAACACATTCTCTACTAGCTTCATGTAACGCTAATATTTCTGCATGATTAGATGAGGTAACCACCAATGTTTGCTATGTAGATCTCCATGAGATAGCAGCATTGTTATTAAGATACACATAGCCTGTCTGTGATCGACCTTTATGAGGATCAGAAAGATAATCTGCATCTGCATAGCCAACTAGATGCGAATCATTAGATTTATCATTTGAATAAAATAAACCCAAATCGGTGGTTCCACGAAGGTATCTCATAATATGCTTGATACCATTCCAATGCCTACGAGTTGGAGCAGAACTGTATCTCGCTAAGAGATTGACTGAGAAGGCTATGTCTGGTCTCGTATATTGAGCCAAGTATAGCAGTGCACCAATAGCACTCAAATATGGTACTTCTGGACCAAGAGTTGCCTCGTTTTATCTTTAGGACGATATGGGTCTTTCTTAACGTCCAAGGATCGAACGACCATGGGTGTACTTAGAGGGTGCGCTTTATCCATGTTAAAGCGTTGCAATACCTTTTCTATATATTTTGATTGGTGGATCAATATTCCACTAGAATTTTGTTCGATCTGCAGACCGAGACAATATTTAGTTTTCCCAAGGTCTTTCATTTCAAATTCCTTCTTCAGACATTCTGCAGTTTCGTTGAGCTCTTCAGGAGTCCCAATTAAATTTATGTCATCAACATAAACTGCTAAAATAGCAAATCCCTTATTGGATTTCTTTATAAAGACACATGGGCAAATGAGATTGTTTTCATATCCAGCTTTTATCAAATATTCACTAAGACGGTTGTACCACATTCTTCCAGATTGCTTTAAGCCGTACAGTGAACGTCTTAGTTTTATTGAATACATACTCTTTGATTTTGCTTCAGGCAATTTATATCCTTCAGGGATTTTCATATAAATATCAGCATCTAAATTCCCATATAGATAAGCTGTTACAACGTCCATTAGTCTCATATCGAGTTTTTCAGAAACTGCGAGACTTATTAAGTAACGGAACGTTATTGCATCCATAACTGGTGAGTAAGTTTCTTCATAATCAATCCCAGGTTTCTGCAGGAAACCTTGTGCCACAAGACGTGCCTTATATCTAGTGATTTCATTTTTCTCATTTCGTTTTCTTACAAACACCCATTTGTAACCTACAGGGTTTACACCTTTTGGGGTCTGTACTATAGGTCCGAATACACCACGTTTTTCAAGAGAACTCAATTCTGCTTGAATAACATCTTTCCACTTTGGCCAATCACTTCTTTGTCGACATTCATTTATGCTACGTGGTTCATTATCATCATCGCCCTTTGAAATTTCAGTAGCTACTGCGAATGAAAAAATGTCATCGATGATCATTTCTTTACGATTCCACATTTCTCTTGAATGCGCATAAAATATAGAGATCTCATTATTATTAGGTACATTTTCCTCTTCAAGAGTTTGTACAGTCACTTCTGGGACTCGTGTCACTTCAGGGACATTATACTCTTCTGGAGTTTTAGAGAAAGTGGATCTGTTGTTCATAATCTCTTCTGGAGCATTATGTATAACTTCTTCTGGAGCATTATCAGGGCATGGTTTTTCATTTGATTCCACTTCCGGGGAGCTAAATCTTTAGAACCTATAGGTTTGTCACGCTTCTGGCGTGCATCAGGAATTTGATTTTCACGTTAAGCGGTACGTGAGTTTAGATGAGACAGAGTGGAAGTATTCCACGATAATTCTCGTCGTTCTTCAGGAACAGATTGTACTTCAGGTACATTCTTCTCTCCCCCTAACGGCGGGAATATTGTCTCATTAAAATGATGATTCATGAATCGTGTGGTAAAAAAAAAATTCTAATTATTGAATGAAAGAAACTTCTGGTTCTTTAATGAGAATGCAATTGAATTTTTAATTGTTTGAAGCATCATTATGTAATCCATGATCATATGATGTTTGCTCTTCTGAAGCTTTCAAACAATTTTGTAAAATTCAAGATATAATATTAAAATTTTCATACTTTATTCTATAAAAGATATGAGAAGAATAAGATAAATCCAGAAATGTAAATTGCATTTCATATAGTAAAGAAAATAAAGACATAAATATAAAATCGACAAAGGTTTAGTCGTATATCAGGTACATGATCGATCAAGAGTTTAAGCGTACTTCAGGTACGTAACCAATTTAAAGATTTGGGCGTACTTTAGGTACGTAACCAAAATTATGTTCTTCAATACCACATAAATGACAATAATTTTCCTTTGCATTTTTAGGGGTTTGTTATGCAAACATTTTCCTTACTTTCATTCAATAGGCTCTCGATATTGCTACTACTGGAGCATATTTGAGGCATAATGGTCGATAAACCATTGTTAACGAGATATTTATCTTTTAAATCCTCTTTATGATAGTAAAACCAACTAATCATAATTTTTACATGTTCCTGCAGGGATACATGAATCCTTCCTTCTTTTTTTTTAGATCCTTCACGGATCAAAAAGAAATATTATAATTTTTTGTATATTCCTACAGACATGAGTAACCATAATTTTTGTATAATCCTTCATGGATAAAAAAATTACATTTTTTTTTAGGGACACTTCTACATGATCCTTCGGGGATTCATGTAATCATAATTTTTCATTGTCATACAGAATATGATTTTATGTGAAACATCAAAGTGAATCAAGTATTTATGAAAGATAATTTTTACTGAAAGATAAAATATGACATATTTGAATTTCATCAAATTAAATATATAAAAAAAACTATATAATGTTAACACATCTATGTTAACCAAATAATAACAAAATGAATTCAAAACCATCATTGTTATAATGAAACTGTCCTCCGCTTCATGTCTAATTTCAATAATGATTTCAACCATGATCCTAATTATAATAAGCTATCACATGAATAAAGAATGAAATCAGAAATAAGAAATCAGAAGCACACAGTAGTATATGAAAATATATCAATGAAATATTGTACTCAATTCATTCCAACGTGTATATTAATGCATATGAAAATATATTATACCAAAATCATACGAGGACTTTGATAGAAAAAATGTTCGTAAATAATCGATTCTTACTCAGTTCTTCCACAACACTAGGTGTTGTATGGTATAACCCCATGCAGAGAGTTTTTCTAGTGTAAGCTTCAGGCTTCCAACACTATAAGCAAACTTCTTTTATAATTGCTTGAATATAGTGCATTCTAGATGAATAGGTGGGAACCATTTGGTAATATCTCATACCAAATCAGATAAAAAATTTTGGTTTTTCTGAATGGTATGAGTTATTGCACTATTTACCAGACAAATGTCAATATTTGCTCTAACTTCCTAATCCATACCATTAAAATGGATAATAGATTTCACAAATTTCTGTTTACTTTAAGACCTTTATAATAAAAGTCATTTATAAACAGGTCCTCATAATAAAAACAAAAAATAACTTAATGAGCATTTAATTTTATATATGGGCTTTATGTAACCCAAAAACATTAATAGGAGTACTTGATCCAAACATTGATAAACATCAAGCTTTATGGGTTGTTAAAATATAACATATTAATAAAAGATTATACAACCCGATTATATTAATGCCCACAAATTATACAATACATTGACGAATAATGATGCTCATTTCAATAAAACTTTCAATCCATAAAAAAAAATGCATGCATGATTACAATCCATAAAATTACATCACTGCCATCCTCAATATCATCCATATATATTTGCTATTTAATTTGTCTATACGTGTTGCATGGGCTATATATAAAAAAAACAGATCATATGATATGGAAATCATATTTACATGCATGTGGATAATATCAAATCTTCGTTATCAAAACATTACCGGATAAAACCAATATATCCTACGGGATTATTTGTGAGACATTTCATCTTTAACCGAAATAGATGAAAACAAAACCATAAAATCATTTATAACAATTCTATCAGAATGATATCTATCATTGATTAATTTTTGTGTTTCAGATTAATATCATTCACATACATTAATCAATTTATATACAAAAGAAAATTCAAATACATTAAATCCGAAAACTAGAGAAATAAACTCAAAAATATTTTCAATAATTTTGAGCTATCATAATGATCATCAAACATACATGATCTAAACAATTATTTGCAAACGTGATCTAAACATAAATCATCATTAATAGGAAATGTATATTCTGTCATTTGCTTGTGAGAACTTCAGGTTCTACACATAAAGTTATTGAACTTCTGATTCTGTATATAAAATAAGAAATTCTAGTTATATATATATAATTAATTAGAACTTCTGGTTCTATATATATAGTAAGAACTTCTGGTTTTATGTATAAAATAAGAACTTCTTGTTCTATTTATAAAGTTAGAACTTCTGGTTCTATATATAAAATTAATTAGAACTTCTAGTTCTATACATAATATAAGAACTCCTGGTTCAATATATAAGTTAGAATTTCTGGTTCTATAATTATTTTGTAAGAATATTTTGTAAGAACTTCTGGTTCTACACAAAAAAAATTAGAACTATAATTTATTTGTGAGAACTTCTGGTTCTACACATGAAATTAGAAATTCGGGTCTAATACATAATATTAGAACTTCTGGTTCTATAAATAAGAGTAGAACTTCAGGTTCCATAAAATAAGAACATCTAGTTCAATATATAAAAAATTAATTAGAACTTCAGGTTCCATATAAAATAAGAACTTCTGATTCTGTATATAAAATTAATTAGAACTTCGGGTTCCATTAATTATTTGTGAGAACTTCCGGCTCTACACGTAAAATTAGAATTTGTGAGAACTTCTGGTTCTACACATAAAATTAGTATTTGTGAGAACTTCTAGTTCTACACATGAAATTAATATTTGTGAGAACTTCTGGTTCTACACATGAAATTAGAACTTCTGGTTCTAATTATTTATTTGTGAGAACTTCTGGTTCTACATATAAATGTATTATATTTGAATAATAATAAAAAATTTAAATTTCAATAATAGATGACAAATATGGAACTATTGCATGAAAAATAAATAAATAAAAATATTGCATAAAAAAATTATTCACGGTTTACATGAATAAAATTACATGGCTGTGTCTCTCTCTCAGTGTATATTCATGTACTATTGCATGGAAAATACAATTAAAAAAAATATTGTATGAAAACTAAATTACATACGGGTTGCATGTATGTAAGATTGTAAAAAAAAAAAAGATTGCGTGGATCTACTATATTTTGTGTACGGGTTGCATGGATATATATATATCTAGATTAAAAAAAATTTGCATGGATTTTCTTTGTATGGAAAAATTGCACACATATTTGCATACGGGTTGAAGTTGCCGCATAGAAAGAAATAAATAACGTCCATGCATAACTTCAAACCAATAACCCCTATTCATGCCGTAAATTAAATAATCCAAATCTAAACCGGGCATAATTTATTTTCATTAAATTATGAAAATAATAAGAATTTTGAAATAAAACATGAATCAATATTTAGCATTGAAATATTCATGATCTAAACATAAACAGTCATTAACATACATGATACATGATCCAATTTATTTTATACAAAAATAAATCATGGGTTTTCATTAAATAGAGCTTCGTGCTGATAACGTGTTATAAATGTAAATAAAAGAATAAGATTAAATATACCAACCAAAGAAGAAATATGGAAGAGAGATGAAGGAAGAACTCTGTATTTTCTATCTTCTTAAAATTGATCAAATGAATACAATGCTGGCCTGTATTTATAGGCATTAAAAGATAGCAACAAACAAGATTTTACAGGGATTTGGTTTTATCTATCTTTTACAAAGAGAAAAGGATTGAGTCTAATAATTTAGGATAAGTGTTGACAAAGTCAAAGTCAAAGTCAGTCATCCATATTTACAACACACCTTAGTTTTTTTAGTTTTTTTTTTACATGACATACATTGCGTGGTGGAATTGTAATTTATAAAGTTTGGACGTGGTGGGTTAAGCAACGGGGTGGGATAGCAATAAAGTGGGGGTGAATATAACCGTTCCCATTACGTACCCGCATGGATCCAACTCAAGGTCATCAAGATCCGTCCCGCTGTAAGCCCAACCTTTCACGGTTTATCACGAGCACTATTTATTAGGGTTTAGGGTTTTAGATCCTCTCCTAAATCCTAATCCCCTCCCTCCAATGGCGTCGTCGACCAAAAAAGCTCCCCCACCGTCCGCAGCCCCCCCTCCTCGAACCCTAGACGTCCAGAGGTTCGCCGAATCTCGGGGCCCGGAGCTCGAATCGCTCCACTCGATCGTCTCCGCCCGTTCCAACGGCGACTACCGCGTCCGCCGCAACAAGAGGAGGAGGACCAACAGCCACGAAGATCGGGCTTCGAAGGGAGGCGGAGGCCGTCGCCGGAAGAGGCGAAGGAGGTCATCCAACAATGGAGGGGCGTCCCCGGCCGGGGAGGGGGCCGCGGCGGAGAAGGATCGGCTGGGGAAGGTCAGCCGTAAAATACGTCGGAGGAGGGATCTCCGGGAGAATCCGGAGGTCGGTTTCTGCAGGTCGGGGGACGGGACGAGGAGGTTGAGGACTCATCTGTGGCACGCGAAGCGGTTCGAGATGGCGAAGCTTTGGGGGTTCTATCTCCCTCTCGGCTTGCATGGAAGGTGAATATAAAAAATTTAGGAGGATTTCTTCCATTGTTAAATTGGGCCCTTTTTATATTAATAGTTGTTTATTCGATTGTTGAATTGGGTATCACTGGAAAAATTTCAACTTTCAAGTGGGATTTGTGAAAATTGGTTTATTTTGACAAAGGAACATTTTTGTGTGGACAATGCTGGCCACAGAGAGCGCTTGTTTCACTATTTCAGTGAATTTTCGGATGTAAATGTCCGAGACATATAATTTTCACTTGATAATGTGTTCTTTTATAGGTTGATTGGATTATGAACTTGGGATGCTCTTTTGTGTTTGAGAAGTTTTCATGTATTTGAGGAAGACTATAAGTTTCATACTTCTTTTAAGTGCAAATTTCTTTTTTACCTTCTGATTTGGGGGCTTAATTAACTGTGTGATGCAGAGGGAGAGGGTCGAGGGCTGTCTTGAAATGGCAGAAAACCGGTGCACTGATACACGATGCAAGCTATTATTGTGCTGCCCAGTTAGAGGGTCCAGAGGTAAGCATTCCTTGACACCTTTTTAATGGGAAATTTGGGGTTTTGTAGTCCTTTCTTTGTAATATTTTCTGATTGATATGCAAGAATCATCTAAATTTGCCATCTAAAATTCTATTGATTCTTTCTATTTGTCTTCTGGAAATTTTCAATCTTATCTTCCTTTAGGTTTTCAGAGACATGAGAGAGAGAAAATAACTATTCTAAAAAACAATAACATTTAAAAAAATAAAAAAAGATATGTTTGTATTATCTAATAAAAAGAAACATCTTGACGTGAAGAATCAAGAAAAAGAACATTTACAACAATTCACAGAACAAGGAGAACTATTGCATCAGATTTCACTTTTCTTGAAGTGTTGTATATGCTGCAGGATCTAATTTTATTTTTGTGTCATTATATGATCTCAGGATTCGCTGTTGAATATTTTGAGAATGACGATGGTACCATCTCCTCCGATTTCAGTAGAAGAAATATCACGTGATGTGCTCTATGGAATTTGTTATGAAAGTGCTATGGTATGTTGTCCCTTGGGTAAGGATGTTGTCTCCTTCCTCTTTCCATACCTACAAGGTCTTTTTGGATGGCTGATAAACTTGGCATCTTACACAGCTTCATCATGTTGAAGCACCTGCTTCACGATTGATAGCCCCTGTGACTTACATGTGGCGGCCCTTCAGCAGGGGTCATGGGAATATGGATGTTGATATTGATCAAAACAATGTTCCTAATGGATCTAGCAGGCCTAGTGGAAGAGAAGACTTAGATTCATCCCGCCAATTGTGGGTGTGGATACATGCTGCGGCATTTACTGAAGGATTTCATGCCCTGACATCTGCCTGCCACAAAGAGGTACTCCCTGCATTTCTCTTCCTCCTTGCTCCCTCTGCATGTCTGTCTGTGTGTGTTCTTTCTTTTTCATATGTTATACTATTGACGCCTTGAACCTGATAGCTCATGAAAACAAACAAATTCTTGTTTAATTCACGAAAAAGTAGAATTAAAGAGGGTTATATTTGATGCTATTCATGCCATTTATGTTTTCATTATTGCATTGAAATACCATATTGTTTAAAAGCAACTGTATTTGTTCAAGTGTGAGAGTTTCCAAATCATCTGTTTTGTAATTCTTCTCTGTTTCCCCTTATGAGCTGTTGTTCACATTCTTCCATCATCTTAATATGGATTGTACTGGTCGAGACTGTTGATTTCACTTGTCTTTGTGTTTCAGAATCATGAGAAGGGAGCTTGCATCAGTTGTGTCTCTCTTGATGGGCAGCTTGCAAGGTTGGATCTTATGGGGTTGAAGGCGGCACGAATTCTTCAAAATATACTATTGCCTGTTTCTGAGTGAGTTTCCTTTCATAATATCACTTGCACTAGAACTCTTTATGAACATTTTTTTTACTCCATATAATGAAGCAAAAGATGAATCCTTGTTTTACACTCTTGACAGGTCAAAAAATACTTCAATGGGTTCCATACTGAGGAAATGTACCACTGGAATGACTGCACCCGGCCTCAACTACACGAATCATTTTCCCTTCGACATGCAGAGTTGCTCCCATCCCATGCAGTTTTATCTTTAGCAGTCCTAGATCCTCGTGATTTGACTGTAGAGGGAGTTGGAAGTTCCCCTGAGTCACTTTCTTCAAGTCAAGAAAACACTCTAGTAGGAGAAATATCTAAAGATCACACTGAATTGAATTCAGAAGTTTCAAAGGAGGATAGAAATGTTTTATTATCTCATTGGTCAGAACCTGAAGTAAATGGCATTTTCCTCTCGGATAGCGCCTTGTGGGATTCTCATGGAAGGATGAGTCCTCCGGTGGCAGATGATATTCTGTGCAAGGAGAAACATCAGAGGCGTTTAACATATTTACACCTTGATAAAACAAATCCACAGTTATTATCTTCTCAGAGTAAAGAAGGAAATGCCAGATCATGTCCTATTTTGCTTTTAAAGGCCAGTGATGAAAGGAGCTCCTGTAAAGGGTAAATAAAAGACACATTACATACTGCTTGTTCTTAACATTTTGGAACATTGATTGATACATAATTGTGGTTCAGAAGTTCTATGGCTTGCATTTATGTTTTCACTCTCTTATATAATCAATTTGCAAATGGACTCTTTATGGTTTATTTTTTGAGTGATTTCTATGGATTTCATCTAGTTGTTTTTCTAAAGAACTGAATCGAGTTTTTTGTACCACATCAATTCTTGCTACTATATAAATATATATGAAAAATCCTATTTTTTAATTTCCCTGGAAATCTCATGTTTTTGTTTTAAATGCCTCTGATTATTTTCTTCAATTTCATATTTTCTATTTCAGTTTGCTGATAGAATCAGTAGATGTAAATCCACATGGTCCTTTCTCAAGTAAAATTATCTCTGGTTATTTATTTTAAGCTCCGCTAGACAAGGACATCCCATGTCTGAGTTTTGGAGTTATGTCAAATGGTCAATATCTGTGTCTGACAACAATACTATTCTGGATGTTTTGTGGTTGTCATTCTGTTTTTGTTATTTGACTCTGTCACACATCTCTGTTATTTCTTGTTTTTTTTAAAGCAAAAATGTTGCCTGTTACACACCATCCTTAACATTGTTTCCAAATGTCTGCTTGCTAGATTATTCTTCCTCACCTAGATGACAATATTTATTTCATTTATTGCATCATTACAGATGGTCTGTAATACTTCCGCTGAGCTGGGTGAAGTCCTTTTGGATTCCTCTCATCTCTCAAGGGGCTCGTGCTATTGGTTTGAGAGAAAGAAGGTGGATCTCATGTGATGTGAGCATGCATAATTGAAGTTATTACAAGCATTATCTATTTTTTTTTAAATAACAAATTGACATTGAAAAGCTATTGTTTCTCTCTTCTGCAGGGTGGACTGCCATGCTTCCCTTACGATTTTCCAGACTGTAAATCATACTCATTATTTATGGCTGCTGAAGCAGCTGCTTCTGATCATATAGCAGGACTACGCCCTCCTGCTATGAGACCCATAAAAGTTCCCATACCTCCTCCATGGTCATGTATAAGGTCTACACTATTAGAAAGACACTTTGGCGTGGTAGTTCATCAGACACCAACTTTGCAAACATGTGGTTTAGAAAACTTAAGTCAGTCATTGGTGAATTCAGAGCCCAAAAACTGGGATATGGAGTGGTTAGATCACAATGTTCCAATTTTCCAAGGTTTTATAGCAAGAACATGTAATGTTTTGAAAGATTATTTAAGGAATACACATGGTTGCCAACTACTCTTATTTCCTAAAGGGACATTAGGGAAAAGGCCCTTCTCGGAGCTGTTAGACAATGACAGGATTAGATGGGTTCCAAGATGTGTCAGCCAGAAACCTGTCAACCAAGAACTATGTTTCCTGAGAGTTCTTCTCCGAGTCCACAAAGAAGGTGTCATTGAAGGAGGAGCTGTTGTCTGTGCGCCACATCTCAACGACCTGTCACTCTGGATGTCCAGGTTAGTTATAGATATTTGATCATTTCATCTGCTGCTGATGATACATGATGCCTGCTTTTCTGAGTGTTTTGTCCCTGTTGAATGTTCAAAATAATTGCCTGTAGGATTAACTAAGACATGTTTAGTTGCTGAGCCATAGTTTTTTCTTATGATGGTAGTTAGACACACCGGCATAATCGTTGGAATGATTCTTTTAAATTTAAAGGCATATAATTACAAGCTGGGATCTTATTACTGCTCAAAGGGCCCTATTTAAAGGCTCTCAAACTGACTGAAGGGATGCCTTTGAAATGGAATGTTCTGATTGGCCCTGTTTTAAAAGTACATGGATCACAAAAAAATGTTAAACCGAACTTAACCACTCTTAATTCTAATAAATCCTAACATTCTTATTATCAATAAAAAAAATCAAAACAATCTTTAATGTGATATGCATCAACAGCTTTATGAATAAAAAGGTGAAAAAGAAGTGGTGTCCAGATTATAATAATAGCGATTTCTCATTGTCATTGGAATTCTTTTGTTCTTCCTTCTCAGTGCTATAATTGATGATATGTCTAGCCAACTGAAGTACTCTGCAAAATTGCAGGTCAGATGAAAATGAAGAGCGTCTTCAGATTCCCCAGACCTTGTTAAACTCGTATTTCTCCCATAGCGAGTCTAGCAAGTGGGAGCTTCAGGTCCCTGAAGATCCATTGTCCAGGCAAACTTACAGGTGGCCAATTGGTTTTGTCACAACTGGGTTTGTAAGAGGAAGGTTTGTATACACCTGTTGGTGATCTCTATTTATTTTGATCCCCCTAAAGAGTGGGGTACATGATCTATGATTTGCTGGTACAGTGTCAAGCCCACAGCAGAGGCGATTTGTGAAGCGACGTTGCTCGCACAGCTGAGAAGTGAACAGTGGTGTGAGTTGCAGGAGGAGGCGAAGGCGGAGGTCTTCGTACTGGTCAGAAACTTGAGATCTACTACCTACAGACTTGCACTTGCGACTGTTGTGTTGGAACGGCAGGACTCAGACGTGGATTCCATGTGAGTTGAGTAATACATCTGATAAGTATAGATCATACTCATAGATCTTCATTATTTTAAAACCTCAATCCGGGTTATGTAATCCAATTTATTATATTTATTTAAATCTGATTCAGTAGTAGTTTCACTTTCACATTGAAAAGGAGAGGCAGTCTATTTATGAAAGACTCCATTTATGCGTATCTAAGTGTATGGAATCATTTTAGGTAACAAATTGATTATGGGGATTAGGGCTGGTAAACGAGCCGAGCTTGGACCTGCTCAGGCTCGGCTCGTTTATTTTTAGGTTCGGCTCGGGCTCGGTTTGGCTCGTTTACGAGCTTAATTTTTTGTTCAGGCTCGGCTCGTTGGGCTCGTGTAAAGCTTGGCTGAAGCTCTACTCAGACTCATTAGAAGCTAAAATTATTTTTTTAAGCATTTTAGAAGTTAATTTTCACAAATCACAACTAGGGCTGGTAAATGAGCCGAGCAGCTCGGGCTCGGTTCGGTTAAAGCTCGTTCAGCTTGTTCGATTAGATAGACGAACCGAGCTTGAACAAATTTTAAAGCTCGATTTCTAAACAAGCCGAGCCCGAGCCGAGCCCGAGTTTAGCCGAGCTTTTTACCAGCCCGCTAGTGGTACTGTGTTAGCGCAACCCGACTAGTCTACCCGAATGCCCAGGCCCACCCAACCCGACCACCCGACTGCGCAGCCCGACTACCTGACTCTCAAGTCTCAAACTCCTCTCTCTTCGTCTCTTGACTCTCGACTCTCAAATCTCAAATTCTCATCAATGGAAACCCTAGCTGACCAGCGACTCATCTCTGCCGATCCCTCTCTCACGAATCACTCGGCGTAATCTCTTGGCAACCCTGACGCCGCTCGCCCTCCCCGATGCACGCCTCTCACCTTCCCTGACCATTGCAGCCTGCGAACTCCCCGACGCTGCGATCAACCTGGTAAGGTTCGTCATAGTCCCTCCATGATGATTTATTTTGTAGATCTAGGGTTTATTTTATTTTTTTACTGGATTCTATTGTTATAGCTTTGTTGATTTAGGGTTTTTTTCCCCTACTTATTTTTAACAGAGTGCTCAAATTTTTTATTTATAATATATGAATGCATCTAATATGGGCACATATTATTTGATCCCCTGGAACATGTTATGGTTATTTGATCCCCTTTTTATCACCACCTGCACTTTGAATCATTAGCTAGATATTTTGATTCACCAATAGCTTATTATTAATGTATTATAGGTTCATGGCTTTGAATTTTGGTACAGGGCAGAGACAAAAATGTTGTGTGTATATGTTTGTCTCATTATTGTTTGTACTGAATTGTAGAATGATAAGAACGGAATTGTGTATTGGAGAGTTTGGTGGAAAACAAATACACTCAAGTTTCGTAACCTGTCAAAAATGGCTCATGACATACACTCCATTCCTGCTACAACTATTGCTTCCGAGTCTAGTGTAAAAAGTAAGAGTTCTCGATTAGTATCGCAGTTCATTGAAGCCCGAGACAGTCGAAACTTTAATTTGTGTTGGAGATTGGTTACGTACTCATTTTGGTCTTGTTGAGTCATCAAATGTAAGTATAATTATATATTCTACATTTCTTGTATTAACGTAGTGATTACAGAATATATATCTTATTTATCTTATATGTTATATGTAATGACCGAGGAAGAATTTATGCAAGTTGTCATTTAAGGTGGAGAGACTGCTACAAAGGTATATCTCATTTTTATTTTAAATCTTTGACATTTTCGTTGTCTGTGTGAATCCATTGTGTCAAAGATCAATCCATTGTTGGAACTTATGCATCTTTTGCTATTTTTTTTTGTTCAATGCAATAATCTATAGGGTATAGATCGGAGGTGTTCAAGGTGGTTTGGACTCATTGGACTGTTTATTAGTGTGAACTGTTATCTATTATGTTTGTTTATTAGTGTGTACTATTTGTTAGTTTGGACTCACTGAAATGTTTATTAGTGTGCTCTGTGTGGACTGTTATCTATTAGTGTGGACTGGTATCTATTAGTGTGGACTATTATCTATTATGTTTGTTTATTAGTGTGGACTATTTGTTAGTTTGGACTCATTGACCTGTTAATTAGTGTATTCTGTGCGGACTATTATCTATTAGTGTGGGCTGTTATCTATTATTAAATATATTTGTTTATTAGTGTAGACTGTTTGTTAGTGTGGATTCACTGGACTGTTTATTAGTGTGGTTGAATTATGAAAGACTGTTTGCCTGTTTGGTGGTTGAATTATGAAAGGTTGTTTTGTGGTTGAATTATGAAAGATTGTTTGATTAATATGTTTGGTGTTGACTGTTATTGTTGTTTAAGGTGATGAATTTTAAATATGTTTATTTTTTTGTTTATTTTGAATATGTTGTTTATTAGTATTGAATTTTGAACATTTACAAAGTGTTGTGATTAGGGCTAGTAAACGAGCCGAACGAGCTAAGCTTTGATCTGTTTAGGCTTGACTTGTTTAATTTTAGGCTCGGCTCAGACAAAGCTCGGCTCATGCTCGTTAGAAGTTAAAATTATTTTTTTAAAGCATTTTAGAAGTTAATTTTCACAAATCACAACACTTTGTAGATGTTCAAAATTTTACACTAATAAACAATATATTCAAAATAAACAAAAAATAAATAACATATTTAAAATTCATCACCTTGAACAACTCCAAAAGTTAACACCAAACATATTAATCAAACAACACTTCACAATTCAACCACAAAACAACCTTTCATAATTCAACCACCAAACAAGCAAACAACCTTTCATAATTCAACCACACTAATAACAGTCCATACTAATAAACAGTACAGTGAATCCACGCTAACAAACATTCCACACTAATAAACAAACATATTTAATAATAGATAACAGTTCATACTAATAAATAACAGTCCACATTAATAGATAACAGACCACACTAATAAACAGTCTAGTGAGTCTAAACTAATCAATAGTCCACACTAATAAACAAACATAATAGATAGCAGACCACACTAATAAACAGTCCAGTGAGTCCAAACTAACAAGTAGTCCACATTAATAAACAAAGATAACAGTTCACACTAATAAACAGTCCAGTGAGTCCAAAACACCTCTGATCAACACCTTATAGATTATTGCATTGAACAATAAAATAACAAAAGATGCATAAGTTCCAACAATGGATTCACACAGACAAAGAAAATGCTAAAGATTTAAAATAAAAATGAGATATTCCTTTGTAGCAGTCCACCTTTAATGACAACTTGCATAAATTCTTCCTCGGTTTATACATATAACATATAAGATAAATGAGATACATATTATGTAATCACTACGTTAGTAGAAAAAATGTAGAATATGTAATTATACTTACATTTGATGACTCAATAAGACCAAAATGAGTATGTAATCAATCTCCAGCACAAATTAAAGTTTCGACTGTCTCGGGCTTTAATGAACTACGGTACTGATCAAGAACTCTTACTTTTTACACTAAACTCTGAAGTAATAGTTGTAGCAGGAACGGAGAGTATGTCACGAGCCATTTTTGACAAGTTACGAAACTTGAGTATATTTGCTTTCCACCAAACTCTCCAATACACAATTCAGTTCCTATCATTCCACAATTCAGTACAAACGATAATGAGACAAACATATACACACAACATTTTTGTCTCTGCCTCGGATCAAAATTCAAAGTCATGACCCTATAATACATTAATAATAAGCTATTGGTGAATCAAAATGTCTAGCTAATGATTCAAAGTGTAGGTGGTGATAAAAAAGGGGATCAAATAACCATAACATGTTACAGGGGATCAAATAATATGTGCCCATATTAGTGCATTCACATAGTATAAATAAAAAATTTGAGCACTATGTTAAAAATAAGTAGGGGAAAAAATCCTAAATAAACAAAGCTATAACAATAGAATCCAGTAAAAAAATAAAATAAACCCTAGATCTACAAAATAAATCATCATGGAGATGATGAACCTTACCAGGTTGATTGCGGCGTCGGGGAGTTCGCGGGCTGTGGTGGTTGAGGAAGGTGTGCGTCGGGGAGGGCGAGCGATGTCGGGGTTGTCGAGAGATTACGCAGAGAGAGATCGCCGCGACGTCGAGAGATTACGTCAAGTGATTCGCGAGAGAGGGATTGGCAGAGATGAGTTGCTGATTGGCTAGGGTTTCCATTGATGAGAGATTGAGATTTGACAGTCGAGAGACGAAGAGAGAGGAGTTTGAGAGTCGGGCTAAGTGGGCCTGGGCATTCGGGTAGACTAGTCGGGCTGGGCTAACACAGTACCACTAGTGGTGGTAAACGAGCTCGGGCTTGGCTCGTTTAGAAACCGAGCTTTAAAATTTGTTCAAGCTCGATTCTTTTATGTAATCGAACGAGCTTTAACCGAATTAAGTTCGAACTGCTCGGCTCGTTTACCAGCCCTATTAGGGATTATATATTAATTACAGTAATGTAACCTATTCTATTGTACGTGGCATATAAAAATAACTAAGCTATACATAAATTATTATGTATAAACACTGTAAACGCAAGATGATGAAAAAAGTCAATTTTAATAAGGGAAAAATCCATATAACCCCCTAAAATCTTGCCTAAATCCATATAACCCACATGCAATCTTCATATATCTATATAACCCCCTGTAATCATACCCAAAATCTATATAACCCCTTCTGTCCGCCTTTCGTCAGTCAAGTTAACGGTGAAATTGGAAAAAATCAATATAACCCCCTGTAATCTAGTCTAAATGCATATAACCCCTGCAATCTTTATATATCCATATATCAAATAACCTTATGTAATCTGGAAAAAATATTTTTAAAAATTCTAAAATAATAAAATAAATTTTTTTATTAATATAATAGAATATTTTTTTTATTTATTCTTATATTTTTATTCTTAATTTTTGAATTATAAATGATATGTGATTTCATAACCAGTACCCTGATACATTAAAATAGAGTAAATTAATATTTATATGCATTAACATTTAATGGATTGTAAATATTTATTTTGTTGTATTTTCTATTATTCTCATTGGGAAACGTAAAATTGATATTTTTGTTGTTTAATTCACCTTGGATAAAATAAGAATAAATGATAGGTAAGAGATGAATAAGAGTTTGACTTTTTAAATGACAACTATACACCTGCATAAATTATTTGCGTTTGAAAATAAGTATAAGAGATGTATGTGTGATGTGATAGATGTGACAGTTTTTTTTTTAAAAATATTTTAAAAAATTCAAAAATGTCAAGAGGAATTTTTTTTATTTTTGAATTTTTAGAAATATTTTTTCAAGATTACAGAGGGTTATATGAACATATGAAGATTGCAGGGGGTTATATGGATTTAGGCCCGATTACAAGGGTTATATGGATTTTTCTCAATTTCGCCATTAATTCGGCTGATGAAAGGCGAACGGAGGGGGTTATATGCATTTTGAGTATGATTACAGGGGTATATGGATATATGAAGATTGCAGGGGGGTTATATGGATTTAGATAAGATTTCATGGGGTTATATGGATTTTTCCTTTTAATAAAAGATATTGTATGCATCAATTAAAAAAATGGCTATTTCACTTTATTACGAGAATAAATCGTTACTTCTGGTTCTGTGGTTCCTTCACTTGGACTGAATATGTTGTACTGGATGGCTTTAATAGGTGAAGTGAAAAGAACCATTTGATAGAAATAAATGCATGAATTAAAACTCTGTTGAATGTTTTCATGCCTTAAAAAAGGCCATACACGCAAATACATCAAAATGCATTTTCGGTCACCAAATATCAATAATTTAAGTCACATCGGCGGATGAGATGCTGCTGCTTCATCGTGGAGCAGTGGAGGAGAGGACGACGTTGATCAATCTCCGCTTCCTCTTCGACCTCTTCTTCCTCGCCCCGATCGGGAGGCGGACCATGAAACCTAGGTCGAGGAGGGCTTCATCTCCGCCGTCGATCCGGTGGACCCTTTTCACCTCCTCCTCATCGTCGTCGTCAATCCACAGCACAGTGAGGTCACGCAGGACCTCGTCCACCGACAGGTACGCCGGGGACGGTGAGGGTCCACCCTCCACCGTCGATCTGAGCAGGTCCATCAGATCGATGGACTTCATCGTTTCCATTATATCCCTCTTTTATTTCATTTTTCATTATCACCACAAAATACATTAAATTAAACATACAAGAAGTTGAAGAAAATTGAAGGTTTTTTTTGTTTTTCATACCCTTAAAAAATTTATTTGTTAATATACCTTTGATGAATCACTATTTTTAATAGAGTTTAAATTATATATAAATTTCATTTTAAAGTAAAACTTGAAAAAATTTATATTATACACCTTTTATGAAAATATAGTTTCAAGGGGGACACTTTGATGATATAGGATTTATTTTAAAGGATATATATGCAAAAATCCCAAAAATTAGATGGATGATTGAACGGACCTTTGATTGGTGATGAAGTTTGCGGAACCCATTCATGTATAAAATCTGCATTTCACCAAACAAAAAAAAATGAAACAGAGATCCAGATCAAAAATCGAAATCCAAAATATGCTAAAGAGAGGGGGACCTCGTTGAGTTGGAGGCAAGTGAGGGTGCAGTGAGTGGGATCGGCGAGGAATTCGGCGTAATCGTCTAGTGTTAGCTTCTTCATCGGCGCTCTCTCCCTCATCTTTCTCTTCATCTTCTTCTTCTGCCTTTTTTTGTTTTTTTGGGTTTCACTGTATCCGTTCTTTTAAAGAGGAATCGGGGAATCACTCGCCATGACGAGGCGGGGTCGTCCGTACATATCGTGACTGGCGAATCTGGTAAAAATGATAATAAAACAAAGTAATGAAAAGTTTCTTCATTATAGATTTATAGGTTCACGGCAGTGTATGTTAGGGGAGTGTTTTTATTGTAATTTAATTATAGATTTATGATCATGCAGAACTTTTTGGGCTTTTACATGACTTTAAGTAATGAAAAGTTTCTTCATTATAGATTTATAGGTTCACGGCAGTGTATGTTAGGGGAGTGTTTTTATTGTAATTTAATTATAGATTTATGATCATGCAGAACTTTTTGGGCTTTTACATGACTTTGCTCCACTCAGATGATAACAGAGTTTGGAAAGAGGATAATGTTAGGTAGTCCCGGTTAGTGTTGGGCTCATGTAAATAGCTCATTCTTTGGTTGACTAAAAAATTGAGTATATCCATTTTTCTTTTCAACAATTTAGTCCCATATCGGTTATATCAACTTGTTTCTTTCACCTTATATATAGAGACACATCATTCCATTATTGAAATTTGTTGGACCAAACCCCTACGCGCGCGCACATGAGACCCAGCCCATTAACCCGTGGGCTTGGATTTCTGGTAAAAAAATTAGTTAACCGGACGTGCGCGCTCGCATTAGGCGGGCCGGGCCAGGTCGGGCTGCGGGCCACACATGGACGCGCATGCAGGGGGGGTGCAAATCCCTTTCCACGGGCCAATTGGACCCCTTCCGCGGGCCATGTGCGTGAGGGGGTCTTATTCACCGAGAACACAGAACGTTCGCTTCCACCAAACTGATATGTTTTACTAGGTTTTTACCCTTGTTTTAAAATGAATTTTTTCAACGGTCCCAAATGCAGTATCAAGGACATGCAGACTATCTTCTTAGCATCCTAGTCTTATCACATGTTGCTAGAGTGGCCAAGGTGGTCGCTTAAACTGAAAACTTTTGCTAAATCGGTATCAAGTTCCTATAAAATCGATTAATTGTCACAAGTCTTCAGAAAGTGTGCATGATTAAACGAATATTCAAAATAAATAACATTTAATTTTATAAAACAAGGGCAATTTACAGGGAATATTCAATTTACTAAACAAAGCTCTAATAAATAACATTTAAATAAGTTTCTACAAAATATGAAAAATCTCATTTAATTTTTTTAATAACAAAAATGTCCCTGTCTTTTCCTAAACTATTCCTGTCATCCTATACTCACTAACGGTAAAAAAAAGAGGGAAAAACTGATATAATTCCCTAAAAATTTATGAAAATCGAAAAAAGATCCCTTATAATCAGTAAATCCCTTTAAATGGATCTTTTGTCTTGGTTATTTGTTTGAAGTGCAAGGAGCATATTCTATGTTCCATCAGTCCATTTTTAATGTACTTGAAATAGTTGTTTTTAACTGTGTACATTAAAAGTTAGCAGCTACGGTTAGTTAAGGTTATGATAGGAATTAAAATAAATTTTATCTAATAAAATAAAGATATGAGAAGATTTACTGATTTTATAGGGACCTTTTTCCGATTTTCATCAGAGTTGTATTGATTTTTCTCAAGAAAAAAATTAAATTTTAAAAGGGTATTACAGTAATTTATTATGTATGATTAGAGTCAACTAGTTAGTTTCGATTAATATAGGGACTAAAATAAATATTGTCAAATAAGATAGGGACCTAAGGATTTACTGATTTTACAGGAACCTTTTTTCAATTTTCATAAATTTCTAAGGAGAATATTAGTTTTTTCCATGAAAATAAAGGGTGAAAACATTCTGATAACTTTGAATGTGCGGTTAAAGGTTAATCATATACCTGATTAGATGAGTGACGGTAGAGGCTGAAATTGTATTTTTTTTTAATTACATAAGAACTTGTAACGATTTTCTAAATTTCCAGTACTAAAATCAATTTACCTAACTTTCCATATCAATTTTTTTTCTAAAAAGCAAACAGGAAGAATCAACAATGCATCTCAGAGATTGTTTGTTCTCCAATCATTGTTACAACAATTAAAGGGGAAAACAAATGACTTTTTCAAACATAAATCCAACTTACTGCTCAACTACATAAGAGGGTGAGATTCATAACATGTATAGAACCCGTCAAGCAGCTTCTTCACTTTGTATCTCAACTGCATCACTTCCTCCACCCGAACGTATTCTCCGCAGCGCCTCTGATACTTCTGCGTCCAAACCCCCAAGACCTTTCAATCTGCTACAAAACTTCTCAGCCCCTTCAACATCCCCTTTCTCCTCAAAATACCTAATAAACAAACTCACATTCTCCTTGCTTGGCTTCCCCTCCACTATTGCAACCTCCACAAACTCGAGCGCCCTCTCTACCTCTCCTTTCTTCAAGTATCCCTCAATGAAAAGCTCACAAGCCTTCACAGTCGGCTCTGCACCCTTCTCTTTAGCTCTTTCAACAATTGCCTTCGCCTCCCCCATCATGTCTCGCCTAATATAAGCTCCGAGAAGAGGAATCATTAGCCGAGTATCGTAGGTTTCACAAGTCATCTCCCACTCCTCGAAGCACTCCTTCAAGCCTTCAAAGTCATCGACTTTGTCTAACGAGTAGAGCACAATGAGGTAGACCCTATTAGGAATTACTGGGAAGGTGGACTTTATGGCATGCCAGACTCGTTTCACCTGTGATACGTTGCCCGTTTTTGCATACAAGCTTAACAGAAAACTATAGGCTTCTCGATCACGTCTGCGGTCGATGAGTTTCTCCACATTTTTTAGAGCTGCCTCTGCCTTGTCAAAGAGCCCTGCCTCGGCATAGATTGAAGCTATGGTGCTGTGTGTGCCCCAGTCTTGGTTAGCTACCTTATTTGACTTTATCTCCTCCATGACTGTTTCAATTCCTTCAATGTCATCTTGAGCGGCTAAGCTATTCAATAGGATACCATAGGTAATACTATCAGGAGAGATGCCTTTGGATTTCATATCCTCGAACAAAGGACGAACTTTTGCCGGCTCACCTAACTTGAGGTACATGTTCATCAAGTTAGCGTATGGAAGAGGAGTAGAAGCAAAGCCAAGGTTCTTGATCTTCTCGAAGAGAGAAACAGCCTTGTCCTTCATCTTCTTGGAGCAGTAACAACTGAGCAGCGACCCATATGTTAGCTTATTCTTCTTCGATTCGGAGAGGCTCTCAAAGTACTTCTCGGCTGAAGCTATCCCTTTTACTTTGTATACAAGATCAAGGCGGATTGCAGAGTCTGAATGGGACATCTGTGTTTTCTTTGTTTTCATCCAGTCCATCAACTGCAGTGGAAGAAAATTAAGAGGCATCGCAATTATCAAAAAGTGAAAATAAAGAAAGCGGTCACAAAGAATCACTCATAAATAGATAATGATATGTAACAGAAGTTACACAACATAATAGAAAGTATCAAAAGTCAATAATACAGGTTTTCTAACAAAAAGGACATACAAAATGCAAAAAAAAAGCTCTGATGGAAGGTCACTAGGATGCAACTGAAACTCCCATTTCGGTAGTACTGGATACTGGAACCTGATTGCATAATATCTGGGCACAATATTGTATCACCATAAATTTCATAAATCCTTGGGCAGCTAATTATGCATGCCTTTTCCACCCATCAATGCGGGAAATACCCCAGAGTAGAGATCATCTGTCCAAACCAGGTAATCTAAATGTGGCATTGCCAAATCTTCCAAAATCATAATAATAGTATCAAGTAATTTATAAAATTAAAAATATAAACCCATTTCTGCTATCAAATGTAATAGATAGAGAAAGCTAAATTGTTGGTAACAAATAGATAAAGGCTAAAGGCAAATAGAACTATACAACACATGATGGCATTCAATATGATATAAAAATAAGTCCATCCTGAATGAATTCTATAATAACCACACATAATCAACAATGTGAGATAAACCTGATTTTATTACTTCCAACTAATAAGTCAACCATATTAGAAAAAAGGACAATGGTAGTGAAAATACGCTAAAGGCAACATTTTTATTTTAGTTCATCATTAATCTTTTCTTCATATATTGGCACCAACACCTATTTACAGTGCCAGAAAAAATGACCACCTGGAGAAGCACAAGAGAAATCAAGAAGCACATAAGGACTAAAAATAACCAAAACCCAAGATCACAATCTAAAATATGTTAAGCAAAAGAAGAGCTTTCTTATGAATGTTAGATAGTTCTCCCACTGAAACACAATTGGATGATTCTGCTTTTGTAGAAATCAAACTTAACACAGAGGTTATCAAATACCCCAAATGCTCTCAGCTTTTCAACAGAAAAAAAAAAATTTATAAGCAGTAAAAAAGAGTTCTTCAGGAATCTAATTTCGAAAACAACTTTGTGAAAAAAAAAAATCATTTTCAAATGGTTTCCAACTGCTATCAATTAAACATTACATATTCATTCTTCGATCGATTCACCAAAAAAAAAAAAAAACTACCACAACAAATCACCAACCGATCCCAAACAATAATTCCATAAAAAAACTATAAATCACATTCTGATCCATCAACAAAAGATTAGAGTTTGGGACCACGAACCTGGATGGCATGTTCATAGTGCTTATGCTTGCGGAGCTCCCTCACGAGCCACTGGAGCTCCATGTTCTTCACGGATCTGCCCCCGCTCACCCAATCGTTCATCGTCTTCGCCACGCTCCCTCCCGTGCCCTTCAATTCCAACAATCTCCGCCGCAAAGGCTTCCCCTTCTCCGCCGCCGTCCTCGGCTCCGCCGTCACCTCCGCCTCTGCCGCCTTGGTCGGCTTCGCTACCGCCGCAGCCGCGGAAGTGCATAGCCTCCTGTTCTCTGTTGCCGCCCCAAACAGCTTCGATAGGTTCTTCGCCATGTTCCGCGCGCTCGCGCGGTCTCAGGTAGGGTTTTGGGGAAGAAAAAAAAAACGGCGGAGAGGGTTTTGGGAGGGAGAGAAATCTTGATCGTTCTTTAAGTGGACTTTATAGAAAGGGTCCATCGTGAGAAAAGCATTGATGTATGTTATCCGGATCTATGGCTCTATGGCTATTTTCGTCATTACGATTACATGGACTACTACTATTTTTTGGTAGTTTACTCAACTGCTCTCCAACGTATAGTCACGAACAGACATATTGTATTGCGAATTTTTTAAAGGGATAAAAAGTTACATGTGCAATGTACTTATGTAAGATGCTATTGAAATTTATAATATTATAAAAATTTAAATATATATTAAAATATATTAATATATTTTTTTAAAAAATAATTTTTAATTTTTTTATACATTGTGATGATATAGTGTATATTATATTATTATAATATAATGATGATCGAAAAAAATGCTTTTAGACGGTAGATGATACTACACCACGGACCGAGTAAATCAGTTTTTTTTTCTTTCCTTTTCTTAAAATCGAGATAAAAACATGAGATATATGTTATTCTAACATCTAAATGGAACAAAAAAAAAATTATTATTCATTTTAAAATCGAATATAGTTTTGTGTATTTATTCTTCATGATTTTCATCCTCAAATGTAGTTCATACTTCTTTTTTTTTTTGCAAAACAATATATCTCATCTAATGAGGTGAAGGGTGATAAACGAGCCGAATGAGCACAATGTGTATATAAATCAGTCAAGCCAAGTTGAGATCACAAGCCTAGGATTCTTCATTTCAGGGTTTTTAAGTATTAAAAACAAAATTTTAGCTTAAACAAGTCAAGCTCACAAACCTAAATGAGCATAACCTTGTATTGATTTATAATCTGATTTTATAAATGAGTCAAGCTTCAACCAAATTTTTTATAACACAAATGAATTGAACTTGAACACAAAATTAAACTCAATCCTGATCCCGAGCCTAATCGAGTTTTAAAAATTGTTCAAACTTGACTCATTTGTCTCATTAAACGAGCTCTATCATAGCCAAGCCCTCTATTTGTTTACCACCCCTAAATGAGATATATGTAATTTTATAAAAAAATAAAATATATAATACTCTGAATTATAGACTCATTTATAAAATGTGTAAAAAATTTCTAACGATATATATATATATATATATATATATATATATACTTCATTACAATGAATGCAGGTGACTAACAAAGTATATAAGACTATAAAATGGGCAAGCGTAACAACACATCCTGCCTTAGAAGGATAGGCATCCTGATGTCTATCATAAAAAATATATGCAAAATTAAAAGTGAAACTGTTTAACGTAGACAACTTTGTCATATGAAAATTAGTTTTAGAAAAGTTGATCAATTCTCATTATCTATCAAACATCAGGCCTACTCACATCTTAGGGCTTTTCCAATGCGAGCTCCACCCAGCAAGCAGAACACCAAAATTTGATGGAGAAAAATGTTCATTGGCTTCTCGCAGGGCCGGTGGTAGTCGGATTTGGCTCTGTGAGCATCTTCAATACATTGACCAATGCTCGTAGTCTATCCCACATGTTCAAGCCATAGAGGGCCTCTACAAGTGATTGCTGGAACTCGAAGCAGTTCTCCGCAACAGGGTACTGTTCATGGCGACAACTTGAATGTCAGAGAGCTCATCAAGAAGAATGAGAATTGATTGACATATAAAGATTCAGTTGCGTATCGAATAAATGGCTTATATTAGTAGACCTGAAGGGGTTTTGGTATGGTGGTTTTGATATAAGGCCAAAATCTGTCTTCCACAACTGACTTCACAAGACAGCAAGCTTGCAGTCCCTCCACACCAGCAAATCTTCCGAATCCACTGTGTTTCACGCCGCCAAATGGAAGGGACTGGTAAAAGCGAATAAGTTAATGAAGATGCATTTGAACAAAAATGTCTTTGAAGAGGGATAAATGGCAGCATAAGATGTCTCAGATGTGCAAGAACAACTTAGGAATATCAGCTTCTTATGGTCAAATTAAGTTCTTTCTACTTGCAGATTAAACTATATTTACTTCACATACAACAACTAGATATTTTTCCCAAGATGTCATGGGTTTGAATCCCAACATTTACTTACCAAAATAACAAATATTTCTCTGCACTTTGCAACTCCAAAACTACGTCTATATTGAATGTGCACAAAGGTCATCATAGAAACCAGTACATGAAGATCAAGATGATTGATGAACTATGGTACATGCAGGGTTGGCGCCTCATCGATCTTAAGCAGCAATGCATGGCAAGGAAAATGCAATGCAAATCATTACCTTAGTAAGAACATGTGGGAATCCACCCTTACCATAATGCAATTTTTTCTTCATTAAAAATGGACAGTGTAAAAACATTATCATTCAAGCTTTGCACTTATAAAATATTATAATATAAATCGTCACAAAAAATCATTTTTTTCAAAAAAAAAAAAAGAACAAGTTTCATGAAAAACCACCAGACTTGAATACATAAAAGCAGTAGAATGATAGTGAATTACCTGGCACATGTAATTCGATGCAAAATCATTTATCGCAGCCATACCACAATGCAACTGGGAAGCTATTTCTTTAGCTCGGCGTTGACTTCCTGAAAACACCGCACAACCAAGTCCATAGTTTGAATCATTTGCGAGCTTAATAGCCTCTTCGTCGGAACTGAATTTCATTATTGGGATGATTGGTCCAAAAGCCTGTAAACATGCCAATTTCAATGTCATGTGAAACTTTTTCACGATGAAATATGACCAATTCCGAAGTCAAAGAAATCATAAGCTACCTCTTCTTGCATCAACTTCATTTTGTGATTGACGTTCACTAACACGGTAGGAGGAAAGAACTGATCGACCGCATCTTCTCCTAAATTGCCGAAGCTTCCTCTAATGGCAATTTCTGCTCCTTTCGCCAGTGCATCATCCACGAGACTTTGGAGCCTGTCCGCATGCTCTTGCATACAGAGTGCCCCCATATCATACTTGCCAGCTAATGGAGGTCCCTGCCATTAATGGTCAATTAAGAGAAGCAATTGGAAGAGCATCATCAACACATGCTAATCACCTACAGAGTTATGTGCAGGGCCATCAACATATAAAATTATCAAACTTGTATCCCAGCCCAGCATGCAACAGAACTATATCTATGTGAGATTGTACCAGCCACTGTTTCCAACATTCAACAAATCACAAGTTTGGATAACATGGGTTAGATGAACTTACAACACAGATGGATTTTACAATTTTGACAATTTGAGCGACAAAGCTGGTATAAACATCTCTGTGAACATAAAATCTCTCAGCACCAGCACAATTCTGCCCACTGGATTGAAGAGCAGCCCTAACTGCAATTTGTGCAACCTATTAATGAATCACCAGAATCACATTTAGAATCAAAATAACAGAAATTTAATACTAAAAGGGTTTCTCAAAGAAGAGAGAAGCAACTAAAGAATTTAAGATCCACAACAAACAAATGATGTTTTTTTTTTTTTTGACATAAATGGTAGGCATTCACCCTCATTATTAAAAGGGGCAAACCCAATCAGCCAAAGATACATAGAAAACTGGCAAGAAGAACAGAAAAATAAAAAGGATCCTAGTAGAAGAGGGCTCTACCAGTATCACCAAAACCAAAAACCAAAACCAAACACACAACCACCTACTTCAAAATGTTAAAAGTGCCCCCAGCAAACGATAAACAAACAAAATGATATTGCTTACATGATTTACATCTACATCTTCGCAAACAATGAATGCATCTTTTCCACCAAGCTCGAGGGTAACAGGTATCAATGTCTCTGCAGCATTTTTCATGATCTGCAATAAGAAAGCGATGTGTTCTTGAAGCCAAAGGTGATAATAAACGGGATAAAGTTGTCAGATAGTGGTACAAAGTTCACTTGAAACTAAACGGGTAGATAGTAAATATCATTTTTCCCTGAATCTAATTCAAACATTTTTTCAATTTGTATGACCACCAAAAGTTTTTCAATTAAGCTAAATAATATACACAAAATCGACATGACCCAAATCTTGCCAAAGGACCGAGCATTAAAAAATTATCAGGCAACATCCACCTGCCGCCTAAGTGCAGGAATTCTAAGAAGCAAAATCTATTTTTGTCTTTTTGTTATTGATTTACATTGTTTCATTAATTAGCAAGGAAAGCCACAAGAAGGCTTCACATGGCAATCTAAAACATGAGAGAAGCTGAAGGGATTTTTAGTGACAAAAAAAACAAGGTAGTACAATTCTTACCATCTTGCCCACTCCAGGTGATCCAACAAAAATGATTTTGTCAACAGAAGAAACAAGTGCCTGTCCTGTTTCAGCAAATCTAGCAAGAGAAACACAAGTGATTGCAAAATCATCCATCATTGAACCATAAAATTCATTTATGTTTTAGAAAACAAAGAACATAAGCGACAAACATATGATAGGCTGTAAAGGCATACCCTGTGATTATATGGACTAGATTTTCTGGAGCACCAGCAGCAACAAGAGCTGCTTGAATGATCCGAGCATAAAAACACCCAGACCAGCTTGCATGTTCTGAAACCTTCAATTAGAAATACATTAGATTTTCCTATCACCATATTGAAGAACTTTCAGCAATATCATGAGCTTTATAAATGTCTAGACATACTTAGCAGTGAAATAAGATCACTTAAAGCTTTAAGAAATAGGACCTGGTATCTTTCAGTCAACAAGTTTATTATAAATTTGCTCATTGTATACTTAATAAGAAATGAATTTTCCAATATTACCTAGTTGAGGACCACTGAGGGCTCAGGGGGTCTCCATCAATATAGGATTGACTTCTTTTTTCGTGATTGGTAGATTGACGTATATTTATAAACACAAGAAATTGTATTTTCACAGGAAAGAATATAAATTTAATTTTAGTATAAAAAAAAGGAAATATGTAAAATTGCGATAAACAAGACAGAGACGGACTTGTCTACAAAATAAATATGTCGAACATGCAGTTATTTCTGGGCATCCTATACAATTCTTTAATAACTCCTTGGTCTACCAATTACTGTTTGGTTTCCGAAATTACTGATACAAATAAATTTGTTTTAGCATATCTAATAAATGAAATAAATAAACATTTTTTATAACAGAAAAGGTAGACTAGCTACCACAATTCATTAAATAAATAAACAAATTTGAGTTACCTTTATCACAACACCATTTCCTGAGAACACTGCGGCTAACATTGGATTAAAAATGTTATGGAATGGATAATTCCAAGAGACAATTGCTCCAATCACACCAAGGGGATGAAACTCGACTTTCGATCTCTTGTGAAGCATTGATCTTCCAGAAGACCTGAAGAAAATGATAGCTGTTGGCTTTCATGCAAAGAAATCTTGGTGACAAAAGTAAACTTATATATGATGGTAAATTTGAAACAAGGCAGATACCCAAAAGACAAAATGTTATAAATCCAGTTCATCAGCAGAGTGCTTGCCTGTGATGCGTATAGTAGTTAATGCCTCTTCAAATGAAACATTCTAAGTTTACCTGTATTCGGGCTTCAGCCAGCGTTCACCCTCTGCTATAAGCCAAGTGATCTTTTCACATGTTGTCATTATCTCTCCCAATGAAGCATCTATCATTGTCTTTCCAGTATCTCGAGACGAGGTTCTATTCCATTTAGAATATGTGTGAAGTATCAGAACATTTGGTGCAAAATTGAGTTGCAAAAATATGGTTTTCCTATCTATAATGTATTGAATTAGACAGGTAATTCTGATAACATCTGTTGGCTATTCAGAAATAATGAACCTAATTTGTTCTGTGGAAAAGGAATTACTGGTAATCCTCTTAGTTTGAAAACGTAAAAAGCTTTGGTCACTTTATTGGATACAACTGTAGGACACATTAGCAAGCTCTTGAAGTAGATTTGATTAGGAAAATTTGGAAAAAGAATAAGGCTTGAATGAGTCGTCAACCTTCAAGTGATTTCTCATCTAGATATAATTGAAAACATTCACTAAAACAACAATGATGCTACAGATTGATGTTATCCTTACTCGCATATAAGTTCTTGATGTTCAATGATATACTTCAGAAGTATCCGGAGAAATAAGCGTCTTTTCTTAAAGGAACTCTTGGCCCATGTTTTTTGTGCTTTTCTTGCTTGTGCCACGTGCTCCCTTACCTGAAAATATTAATTCAACCAATAATAATGCTGGCCGAATTGGACATTGCATAAAAAGCAACAGAAGGCATGCATCATTGGGCTCATTGAAAAAAAGACTTTCATCCTTTCTGCCACTTCTAGAAACCGGATTACTAATTAGCAGTAATTCATACCTCCATAAATTTTTCAGAAAATCGATAAGTTTGTCGAATCAAAAGATTTTTTAAAAGAAGTCCGATTTTGCTCCAAGCAAGAATCACAAAATGAGTATCCAATCAAAGAATCATTTAAAACATCCCTTCCATTGTTGAACCTATAGATTATTTTATCTTTCACAATAAGTATATGAAATGACATAGAAGCACACAGGCTGGATGGCCCATTCTTCGAACCCGCAGAGTAATGTCACAGAACATAGCTTCTTTTCCTAAGCTACAAGACACATGAAGGAAGCTCTGCTGTGTTACATTCATTTTGTAACATCATTTTCTTTACATTGGTAAATCAACTTAAAGATGTCTGGAATCCACCCAGAGAGTGATTAGAAGTTCGAAATTCTCAGTGATGATATAAACAAAAAGGCAGGCTCAAAAGAAGACAATAAGAAACAATTGTAATCAAAGAGAAGATATGGACTTAGTCAAAGCATATATCATCCATTTATGAATTCATTAAAAAAAAATTAAGAAAAACTTATGGATAATAATTAATAACTCTCATCCCTTCAATATAAAGGACATGCATAGTATCACCAACCTCATCAGGTGTTAAGGCAGGAAAGTATCCCAAGTACTTCATGGTCGCAGGCTCGTAACACTGAACCTTGTCTAACTGAGTCGATCGCCCCTTACTCGGTATCTACATCAAGCTCATACTCAATCAAAATTTCATGAGACTAAAGAAGCACAAAGCAATTTGAACAGTTTAAGGGGGAAAAATGCCTAATTCAAAATACACTGTGTTGATAACTCAATTATTCATGGAGTTCCCGCCTTCCCCTAAACCTAATATATATAAGGTTCAACTAGTATATACTAGGTTAGGATAATGCAGAATAGAATAGTATTCCCTCAATTCATTTGAGTATATATTTTTGTTTATAAAATATGTACTTCATTAAAATATATATGTTGGGGATTGCAATACGAGACTGTAGGAACAAGTGTCGCTATTATTTTCCAAATGTCTTTTTCATATGGCAGTTCAATCTAGAATGTACATTTGACTCAAAGAAATTAGCCGTGAAAAAAGACAAAACAAAGCTAGCATAACCTTGACTCTATACGATGGATCATATCACAATAAGCTCAGATCCAAAAAGCAAAAGCAAAAGCTCATGCATTTCAAGCATTCCCCACAAAATTAGGAAATCAAGATCCTCCAAACAGAATCCGCATGCAACACTCAGTCACTCGCAGATTTCAACAAATGCGAGTCCAACATTATCAAATTCAAATCAAAACCACTGAATCAAACTCACAAAAAACACGAAACCCTGCACAAAATCATGAAAAAAAAGCAAGGAATCGATCGGCATTTCGAAGCGACTCACATAAATGTAGCTGTTCTCCTTGGTCTGCGTCCCATCATCCAATACTGCCACCAGAAACCAAAACTTCACATCATCTAAAAATTAAGAACAAATACAGAGAGACGAATGAATCGTAGATCGGACGAACCGTCGGACGAGTCGACTTCGATGGAGGGAACGTTGGGTGGGATGAGCATCAGCAAGAACCGACACGCGTAGTAGGCGAATCCGAGCACGAGGAGAGGCCACCAGAACGCCATTTTCGAGCGCTTCGAGAGAGAGAGAGAGAGAGAGAGAGAGAGAGAGAGAGAGAGAGAGAGAGAGAGAGAGTAGGGTTTCGAAGGGGTTAGAGAACAGCGAGCACCATAAAGAGACAAGAGAGCAAGCACATTTTGTTCTTTTTGTTTTGTCTATTGCTTTATGCGTTTATTTGGGAGGAACGACCGACCGACTGGTTTTCTTTTGAGACAGATTTGGGTGATTTGTAAATTTGATGACGTGGTGAGGGTAGTAATGGAAAGAAAAAGAAGAGGAGGACGAAAAGGTGGAGTGGTAGAGGTGGCGTTACAATGACGCGCAATGAAATGAAAAAAATCGTTAGCCCATGTTGGAGTTTGAACAGGGAATAGAAGGGGGAACAAGAGCTTCTCCAGCTACTGATATTAGGCTCAAAAAAATATTAAAAAAATTAAAAAATGAGTTTAGAGTCTTACTATTCATTTATTAACTCCAACCATAATCTCTATTTTCATCTCTATTTTATTTTATATATTATTTTTCATAAAACTTCAATTTATAATATCCCCATTATTTTTTTATATGGTATACATAATTGAAAAATTAAAATATTAACAGTTCTGGACAATGTAATTAGCTTATATGTTATTCAAATAATTGAAATCTATATCCAAAAAAATTGTATTTGGATATAGAATAACTGATATTTTAGTATACAATAATGATTCCCAGACCCCAATTTCACATGCCCCAAAATAGGCCCCATGAGGTGGCATCAAGACATTACCCATTATACATTTTTTATTATTATTTCCTTATAAAGTGATTTTTCATTATGATTTACTAATTTTTTTGTGATTTGTTATTTATTAAATCTTTAAAAATTTTCCCCACTCAAATTTTATAATAAAAAATTACAGGAAAACCTCCATTTCCGATATTAACATGGAGGAGGGGCAGCTCGAGCAGTTATCATGCATTCTCTTATGCGACGTCAGTGAATTCCCGACATCTCATTACAGAGCTCGACTGACAAAGCAAGACTGGGCTCCGCTAGTGGATCGATTTGTTTGAAGGTTGGAGGGATGGAAGAGTGGTTTTCTTAGCATAGGGGGAAGACTAATATTGTTACAATCAGTGCTCTCGAATCTGCCAACTTATTATCTTTCTATTTTCAGAATTCCCAAAGGAGTATTGCGCACATTCGAAGGCATACGCAGGCGGTTTCTATGGAGCGGTGCGCGAGAGAGCCGAAGGAAAATTCACTTAGTTAAGTGGGATCAGGTCTGCGAAAGCAAAAAGAAAGGGGGCGCGGGGCTGCTCAACCTGGAGGAAATGAATAGAGTGCTTCTCCTAAAGTGGCTGTGGCGATGGAACACGATCCAAGCTTGCTTTGGTGTTGGGTAGTGCAGGATTGCTACAACTGTGGAGCACTCATTCGCAGTAGATACCCCAACTCATCTCGGTAAATGTCATGGATTTGGCGGGGCATGCTACAAGAACTAGAGGAATTCTCCTTGGCATTAGGTTGGCGACTTGGGGAGGGGATGTGCACAAAGTTCTGGCAAGATGTCTGGATCGGATGCGCCCCGTTAAAGTTGTGTTTCCCCGCGGTTTTCAAGATTGCGAGATACAAACAGGGGGGTAGCGATTCTTTTCTGGAGAGACAGAGGGCCGGCAGGGTACTGGGAGGTCAAGTTGAGGAGGGCAGTGCGACAAGAAGAGATGGACCAATACTTAGAGCTATTGGAGCTCCTAAGGCAGCAGAGCATTAATAAAAATTTTAAGATGTGGTGGTATGGCGGCCTGCCTAGGGGCGGGGGTTTTCAGTTAAATCGGGGTACGAGTGGTTGCGGAGGCAGAGACCGAAGTTAGATGTAACTGCCACAAAACGACGGGAGATCTGGGGCTGCAAAACACCTTTGAAAGTTAAAATGTTTATGTGGATCTTATATCAGCACAAGGTCCTCACGCGATCTAGGCTTGCAACGTGGGTGTCGCACAATGGTGGAATGTGGGCTTTGTGGCGAGGAGGAGTCGTCTTCAGAACACTTGTTCATCTCATGTCGGATGGTACAAGAGGTTTGGGGAAGATTAAGGAGGACAACTGAATTAGAGGTGGACTTCACCGATCTCGAAGGGATGTGGGCCGCGGGGAACAGATTGCGTGAAGGTGGGGACAGAGTCGTTAAGGCGAAAGTGTCCTAGTTGTTCGTGCCCTCTGTGATTTGGGCAACGTGGCTAACAAGGAATTAGGCGATCTTCGGGGGATAAGACCTTATGAAGAGAATATCTGGGAGATTGTTAAGGGTTTAATTCGAGATTGGGGGACCTATTGTGTAGGGGGAGGGGTCATTAGATTCAATAATGATAGATTAATTGGTTATAATTTAAGGGTACCCGTTAAAGGACTGGGTATATATTTTTTCTACTCAGTTTCTATAATGGTGGACGTTCTATTGTATCTCCTTTGCTTTTAATTGTATTTGTATTGTGCTTCACTCTTAATATATTAATGCGTAGTAGTCCTACCATTTCTAAAAAAAAAACACTAATATGAATAATACAGTATGGATAAGATATTTATAGATATATTGAACATTTAAAAAGCTCATAAAGTAATAAATTTATGTACCATATAATATTTTTATATTGTAATAAAAATAACATGACAAATTTCATAGAATCAATTTATAATTAATGAATGTCTTTAATTTTTAATTTTAATATTTTAATTTATTGATATGATAAACTTAAAAAGAAATAATACATCAAATATGATTCACGCAACACACAATACACAAATACCCAATAGGGCATACATAACATTTTCTAGATACAAAAGCCCACACATACATGTAAGCTCTGTAAAACTTACCCTTTATTGACACCATCTCATGTGAAACCATCAACTCTGCCTGGAAACAGATTGATCATAAGAAAAAGAAATGAAGTGAGATCAGGAGTGGTAGTAGCTATACATGGTGTAAACCGTCTGCAACAGAGTCATAACCAAAAGGATGAAGGCCGCAACCACAGAGATGACCGCCCACGGGTTGTTAAAATAGTCGCGCGCCAGCACTGCCCTCCACCTGTGTGTCTTCGAATCACAGTACCTGTTCACATCAACAAACAGGTCCCGGAGGTAGCTCTCGTCATTGCCATAGAACACCTCCCTAGTCAGGTTGTTGAAGAACTGTGCGACCTCCGTTTCGTTGGTGATTCCACATCGTAGTATTCCCTCTCTTTGGAGGACCTTCACATCTGTTGGGGTGTCGATCAAGCAGTCCATAAACACTGCATAATAGGTTATGTGATCCTTCGTGCCGGGGTAGCATTGCTCGAATGCAATGAGGTTGCGGAAGCGATCCATGGTATACTCGAAGATGCTAAGGATGGGAACTCCATCACGCCGCCTTTAAATGACACGTCCAAGAAGCGGGACCTCCTCTTCACCTTGAATTTTACCCCAGCCTCCTCCAGTTCCTTCGCACTCTTTATCCATCCTGAGCTCCAGTCCTCCTTCCATTTTGAGTCTTTGTTCCTCGGGATCAACGATATTGGAAATGCATTGTGCAAGTGAAGGAGAAGAGACTTGATCTTCAAAAAAACCAAATTAATAAGGTCATGGACGCAGGAGGAGGACTTCTCAGTGTCCTGTGACTTACGGTAACGCGCGACCATCATATAATAAATGTGGAAAAAGTGAAGCACTTTGGGGTTCGATATTGTAACGCTTGCTAGATTTTCTTTGCGCAAACGATTCACTGCGAGATCGTAGATGGTAATTGGATTTGGCTGGAGCACGAGCAGGTTGAATAGGGCCTCCACCACGAAAAAAGGCATTTGGTTCTCCACCTTGAGGAGATCATGATCGACAAGTTCTAACAGATATAAAGAACTGTGCATCGCGCCCCTCTCCGCCTCCTCCTCATCCTTCTGCTCCTGCCACACCCAATCATCGTCATCCTCCATCGTCGTCGCCTCCGTGTATGGATTTTTTCTTTTGATGGTCTCCGACCTCTGGCGGAGTAGAATGCCGATGATGAAGCACCCATCAAGGACCATCATCTCTACGAATTCATTGCTTCCCATATCGATCACCTCCGAGTAGCAGCTCCTCGCTCGCTCCTCCAATGTCTTTACCTTGCGGAGGCACTTACTCAGCAAATCCTCCTCGCGCCTCCTCGATAGGAGGCGCCGGACCATCCGCCACTTGTGCGTCTCCATCGGTTTGAGGTGAGCTTTGCCGTGGTGGTACGGGCCGATGGAGACCACTCTCGGCTCGTACGCCTCCGGGTGCAGTGCGCGCAGATTGGCGGGGACTCGGAATATTGAGCACCGCTCTTTCCGCCACCGCGGGACGAAAGAGGCATCTACTCTGCTGCTCACAGATTCCACCCACGATTCTTCGATCTCTATGGAAACCTCAGGCTCTGGGTCTGAGGTGGTGGCGCTCATCTCAGTCTCTGACTCTGACTCTGACTCAGAGGTGGTGGTGCTCACGGCCAGCTGGATTTCACCAACAGTTCCCTCCATGCTTTTTTTTATTTTATTTTTTATTTTAAGGTCTTATGGTCCAGGGTTTAGAATTTAGGTTGGTCACCTCCTGACAAGGGGAAAGAAGGCACATTCTGGGGGACTTCACCTTCTCATTGACAATCACCTCGAGCTAGCCTTTTTATATAGCTTTTGATTCCTGATGCATTGACGAACAAATAAGGGAGATTTTGATCTCTTTTGTCTGAATGACACCCAGAAAAAAATAAAAAATAAAAAATATATATATATACACTCGTCTCAAACACATGCAGACATATTTATGACACGTAATTGGTATGGCACTACACGACAAGTTAAGAGTACTATACGGCTGTGCTGGACCCATCTTAGAGCGGCTCCAATCGGACTGTTAAATGAAGGTTTGAAGACCAATTCCATCCGTCCAACTCCAATCAGACGTTAAAAAAGGAGATTGTAAGTCTCAAACTATATATTTGGAGACCCTTTATTTAGATCTCCATATGTCATATCAATGTAGTATAATGTCATAAACGAACTTGTTAACTTATAACAACTTTTGATAAATGACATTTAACTCATACAAAATTATAAGTTCATAATTTTTCATTTGTATTTAATAGAAATATAGATTTTTAAAAAAAATTACAAAAAATTTCATGTAAAGTTCAAAAGCAATGTTTCAAAAACCAAATCATTCATTGAATCGAAAAAATGAATGGGATAAAATGTCACCGATTCAACTGTTCAATTTACCGGATTTGAACTGTAACAATATCTTGACAAAATAACAAAAAAACGAATCATTAAAGTTCAAAAGCAATGTTCAAAATCGAATTATACATACATATATTAAATTTTGTTATATATAAATATATAGTTAATATAATTTGATTATTTACATTAAAATTAGAACATAAATATCAATAAACAATAAAGATGAAATAAATAAATGGTAGAATGAGAATTTTAATAAATTAAAATAATGATTTGAAGATCTATACCAAAAAAATTGAAGATCCACTATTAAAGTTGATAAGTCTTCAAAATAATAAAATTTCAAAATGAAGATCCCATTAAAATTCAAATGTCTAGAAGTATTCAAAATAAAGACCCATGGGAGATGCACATAAAATAATTTTTTGCGGGCCTTTCCAACATGGTGTGTTAGCGAGCACTGCACAACACAATAATTTATGGTATACATGTCATATAAAATATTGATTAAATTTATATAATGTGTTAGTGTATATATACTAAAAAAAAAAGAAGTCAAGTTTAAAATAAAAAAGATAAAAAACATACTTTTTAAAAACTATGGGCCGGCCCACTAGGCCCAAAAGGGCCCGTAGCACGACTACGCAGGTGGACTATGTTGGACTCTAAAATGTTGAAGAGCTAATATTTTTTTGTCTTTTTTTTGTTTGAAGGATTAAAGACATCTATGTCCAATTGC
>CM060861.1:11034072-11256572 GCA_030737845.1 Acorus calamus | reverse complement strand
TGAAAACAATTCCTCTTGTTCTCCTCCAATAATATTTTCAGAATCACTAGAGAAAATAACATCCTCTACATCTTTATTGCTTATGTGCTCATCGATCTCTGGTTCAACGATGAAGTTGACCCGCTCTCCTTCTTCGTTTGCGAACTCAGCATCATCATATATATCATCGCCGCCAGTTGTGTTGTTACTTTTGTCATCATCAATATCTAATTCAATCAGATGTTGATCATAGGGTTCCATCTTCAGAATCTTCTGAATTTTTTAAGAATTTTCTTTGGTCGCCTCCGTCGATCCATCAACCATAACCTGCACATTTGATCTCTTTAATTGTGATTCCACCCATTACGGTTTGGCAACAATTTTGATACAATGGGGGTACATATCGTTCATAATTTAATGGTATAAATTGATCCATGAGGAGTTGTTTCATCTTCCTCCACGTATGAACTAGTGCCCTTCCTCGCCATTGTCGATTTCTCTGAAGTTGGTCCCACCAAGCGGCAGCACCACTTTTTAATTGAAATGCCACCAATTTAATCATCTTCTCCTCTAGAACCTCCATCATCTCAAAGGACCTCTCGATCTCTGATATCCAATCAAGGAAATCCTCGATCTGCATATTACCATTGAAATACGGAATATCCGCCTTCAATCGGTAATCATTGTATTTCATACGCCACCTCCCCTGTTGATATCCATGAAGTCCATCATCTTCATCATCCGAATCTTCCTCATCATCAAATTGATAATGAGTTGGACATCGAACGATGTTCTGAGCAATAGATCGGCCTTGGGCAAATCCCTTAGCGCGTATCCTATCACCTTTAGGATGTCTGTTGTTGGCGTAGAGGTTCAGGCCAGCAATCATCTCGCAGATCTCTCGCATCTGATTGCGATTTTCCTTGAATGCTTTCCGCAGGTCCTCCAATCCACGACCAGCGTCATTATATTGATCGTCTCCCCCTTCGTTATTTGTCATCACAACAAGACAAAATCCTCGTTCTGATACTAACTAACGCAGCGAAAAACTAGATAAAAAGATTCAACCAGCGTTGAGATCTCATAAGTACCTTATATCCACAAGAGATCCTTGAATCCACAAGAAGCCCCAAAACAGAGGAAATTTTGAAATATTATTGATAAAAAACTGTACCCTAGATTACAAGTCTACTATTTATACTAATAACATAATATAAAAAATTGACTAAAAATAATAAAACCTAAAAACTAAGTTTCCAGATTCTGTGAGATCCTAAATGATCATAGGAATTGATAGAAATTAATTCCGATATATTATGATTGAGATATCACAAATATAAAACTTACTAAAAATAGTAAATTCTCTAATTTAAAGGCCTAAATAAATGAATTTTTTTAAAAAAGAATTGTTAGTTGTATACAACTAATCCAGAAGATCTCATCGATATATTTCTCCATATCACATTTCGTGCAATTCCTAGATCGTGACCATTGGTTTGAATTTATTTGGTGGACCACTTTTGATGATCTCATCTACATAATCTGTCTTACATCGGTATAGTATACGCTATATTATTGTACTATCATAGTGTATAGGTGGTTCAAGGGCTATTTTTGAGTTGCAAATGAAGCTACAAAACATATTAAATATATTATAATTCCAAATTTTTTCTTAAGGCTTTATGGGCCATGTTAGACCGGTCTGTAAATTTTAACAGTGTGTATACACACACACACACACACACACACACGATATGTACTTGATATATGCATACAAACACAATGAGATAATACATTAAATCAAGATATTAAATGTTGTGCAGCAGACCCTCTTAGTGGAGTGGTCGAGATGCACTCTCCCCCAATGGGAGGTCGGGAGTTCGAGTAATCGAGTCCTAATTTATCAAGCAAAAAAAAATAAAAATGAATGTTGTATGTCAACCAAACAACAAAAACTTATTTAATCATTACGTTTATCAATGAAAACAAGTAAAAACACAACCAACCATAATATGATTTATTCATTTTCTATGTTAGTTCCCACAATAGCTTACTATATCTTTACTCATATTGGGACATCAAGTTTAACGTGTTCGGATCATTTGTGTTAAAATCACAGTGAATCCCTGTCACACTAAATGAGCATATGTCAAAATCACACCAGAAAAAATACTCTCTGCGAATTTTTTTAGTTCGGCTGTGTATAAACTGAACCGCATTAGCTATATGATTCAGATATATAATTTCTTGGGGAGTGGAGAATGTTATTCTAATGAAATAAAATGGTCAGGGACTGGGGTTGGGTCATGAAAGAAAGAACAAGGGTCGGTCGACGCAAACACATCCTCAACGAGATGTCGACGCCAAATGATGGCTTGGATGTGGGTTCCGGCGGTCGATTGCGTTGCTGGTTGAAAACGATGTTTAGAAACATATTTGTGCTTTTCATTTTAGGGCACGTTTAGATGCGGTGATTATTTGTACGTGTTTTTTTGCACATTCAAATTTTACATTGAACGTGCAGGGAAATTTTATATATTGTTTGCACATGTTTGTCTGTTTTCATGTTGTGCTATCATTTACACACATATTCTTGTTACTAGTTGTTTGTCTCACATATACGAAACTGTTTGTATATGTGTCAATTTATTATGTTAAATATTATAAATAGATAAAATATTTTTTTCAAATGACTATAAAATATATTATTTTTTTAAAACCCAAAAAAATTATGAAAAATATATTATATATAAAAAATTTAAATATTGCATATATTAGTTTTTTTAATTTATATACAAGTCAATGTGGTTAAAAAAATTCTAATATAATAGAATATAAAAAAATTAATATGATTTCAACTAACAAATAATCCTACAAGTTTTTTTTTATATATATAATAATTTTAATTTGTTGGATAATATCTATGATAGTTAATTAAGATTTCTTGATATATTTTAATATAATAACATTTATATTTTCATGCCACATTAATATTTATAATCCACACAATTATACTATTGTAAGTTATATAAATTTATAAAATATAATTATCTATTTTAATTCTTAAGATAAGATTAGGAGATGAAATATTTGTTTTGGATAATATGGACTTTAATAAAAATTGTAGAGGGTAAAAATGTAAAATTGCTTTACATACACTTAAGAGGTGTGAAAATAAAATCTGTTACAAATGAAAACACATGGGTTGGTTGAGATTTTGTTTGTCCCATTTAATGGAGCAAATGAAAACCTTAGATTTTATTTGTTACACTTTAAATATCATACCAAACAAACTATTATGTTTGACCATGTACAAATGAAAAACGCATCTAAATGCGTTATTATGGTAAACCGTAATCTTTATGGTATTAAAGATCACGTTTTACTAAAACCTGTGATCATATATATTTTAAAGATTACGGTTTTAAAAAAAGCGTGATCATAATTATTACGATCACACTTTTTTTAAAAGCGTGATCAAAACAACCGTGATCAATGACAGAAATTGTAGTAGTGTTAAATGCCCGACTTCATTAACATCTCTTTGACAAACTAACAAACAAGAAGGGGCTGAAGATGATTTTTTTTATAGATTTAAAATCTCATGTTTTGAAAATCAACTTTCATTTTCAAAACATCACTTCATGACCTTGGAACATTTTCGCAGTAGAAAAGCCGATAAAATGTTACCATAAATCTAAACAAGTTTTCTTACTTCTGCGTGAACATCGCTCCATACCACCCATCGATCAACACTTGTTTTATTGTAATTTTGGTCAAAACAATGTTTGTTTGAAAAAACGTTTGAAAAATAAGATTTTAAATAAATTGATTTAAATAGACTTTGATTTTTGGAAATCATATTTTCTGTGCTTTTTAAAAAACAATCATTTTGCATTAAAAGCTGTAAGTAACTTTTTAAATAAACTAATCTTTTGAAACCTGTTTGGTAACACATTTGAGTTTTCTACTTAATTAAAAACAAAATCAACCCCCCAATCTCGTTATCAAGCGGGAATGTGGGATTTGAAGTACACCTCCATTTTTAGAACTGCATATCAAAATAGATCGTATGACATCCTAAGTCATAACAATCCTAAACTTTTCCTCAAAAAAACAATCCTAAATGCCTCATTTGGTAAATGTAAATATTTAAGACAAGTTAGTCTAATTTATGAGGATAAAAAAATCATAAATTTTTATCCATATTTATATTTAGAAATGCATTTTGTTATCCTCATTTTTTTTGTTCTTGTTATTAACTTTGCATTTGGATCGTATGATCCAAAATGTGGGATAACTTCATTTTTTTTTTAAAATATCAAGTCTACTATTTCTATTAATAAAACATTAATATTGTTGGTTTTGATTTCATAAAGTTTTTTGTTTTTGTTTTTTTGGGAATGACAGTCATAAATATTGTATATGTTTTACAAAATGATATTAAAAAAAAAAGATAAAATATGTTTCACCTTTTATGTAAACAAAATATCCACACTTTTTCTCTCAAAATACGGACAATTGTCCATCTTTTATTCATTTTTTTGTTATGCCATACATGATAACATATGATTTAAATTAATTATTTTCTTATTTCAACCATTTGTCCCAATATTAAACCAGGCCAAACATATTAAAATAACAGTTCTTTGATGATGTAAACCATGTAGTACCTGAAATTTTGCCATCAAAGAGGATGAATCCGCTATATTTTGTTTCATAATATCCAAATTCAGATGATATCATTTCAAAGCATCTATATTGTAGATCGTCTAATAACAAGTCGTAATTTTATCCACATTAAACTGACATAAAACTGAACAACGGTTAAAAAGAAAATCCATGACATGTCCAAATTTTAACAACCCAACTGGTGATCAGTCAGGCCAATTCTCCATGTATTAGAACCCCCCTTGGCTAGAACACAAGAGTATAGTTTGGAACTTGGTACAACACTTAGCCTCCGTTTGTTTTGGTAATAGGCCCTCGGATAACCTCAGATAACTTCGGATAAGGGTTTTGATGTGTTTAGAAACTCCGGATAACCCCTGATAAAATATGTCAGAATAAATTGGTATAAAATAGTATATAAATTCCAACTAACCCATAGAATTTCACCCAAAGAATATGTGAGTGCACTGTTAAATCAATTGTCATCACCTCTTATAAATCACCTGTCAAATCAACTATCATTATTTTTTTATCTTTTATAAATCATTATCCATACTTTATTCACATTTTACCCAAACAACAAAACATTTATTCTTACGTTTACCAACAAGAATAATTCAAAACATAACCAAACACAAAATCATTTTATCCGTATTTATACTCACTTATGCTTGGATAAATGTATATCATATCATAAATCCTATCTCTGTTCCAAACAGAGGCTAAGTCGCCGTTTGGATGGAGGGTTAAGAGGGTATAAGGGTAGTATAAGGTGGGATAAGAATGAATAAAGAAAAATTGATGTTTGTTTAATGAGTCTAACTTGTTAATACTATGTTAGTATAAATGAATTTAAAAGAGTAAAACAATTCAAAGTAACCCCTGGAATAAACTTATACACATCTTATCTATTCGCATGAGAGGTAGGGCCCACTATCATTTTATAAAAAAAATCACATTTCATCACATCAAATCATTATCATCACCTCTTATACATCAATAGAGCTCACATGTCAAATCAATTTTTTATACCTTATTCGCATTTTATTCTTCATTAACCAAACAACTCAATATTTATTATTATGTTTTTTTAATGAGTGTAAAAAAATACAATAAAAAATAATATCATTTATTCTATTGTGAAAATCCAAACAAAGATAATAGTATTAGAAAAGACTTAGTCAACAACACGTACTTAGAACATTGTAATTAAAGTTCACACGGGAAACAACCTTTTGGTGTCACCCAACTTTTTCCACATGCGAGCTACAGAAGTTGAGATGAGTGATAAGAATGACCCCAGAGGGACAGTGTCTAATTATTAGCAGGCCATAACCAATCAATAATGTGACACCACTTTTTTTTTTTAATTATTATTATTTTGAAGTTTATGCCTTCCCCTGAAAATCATGAAAGTGTCTAATTATTATTTTGGGTCCAGATCGGATCGGGTTGGATCCGGATCTGGACCTGATTTGTGGAAAGAATCGGCGAGTCAATGAAAATGTGCACCCGGATCCGTCGGATCCGGGTCGAGTCTCGGTCCGCCCGACCCGAATATGGTTAAAAAAAAGAGGAGAGCTCATGAATTTGTTTGTCTTATCATTCTATTAGAAAAATTTGTATAAAACATTGATTTTAAACTTTTTAAACTGGTGTCATAACATTATGTTTGAACATATTTTTGTACAATTAAAAACAATAAACACTAATATATAATATTCAAAGTAAACAAAAATATAAACAATATAATAATGAACTAAAATGGAGAGCTAATGGTTATTTGTGTCACAAAGTAAACATTCAAAACAATAGACACTACATATTAATCTAAACAACATTTAAAACAATAAACATTAACATATTAACCTAAACAGTGAGTATAAATCATGCAACAAACCAATTAATTATACAAATTCAAAAACTAATAAACTAATAAGGCTTGTCAACGGGTGGGTTTGGTTGTTGTGGGTTATGATTTATAAGCTTGGTTATGTACTACTTATGGATAAAAAAATGAGTTAAAACTTATACTTGTAACTTGATAAATAAGAAACAAAAATATGAGTTAATACTAATAGTCTTGTAATATATGAGCATATATTAATAAAACAGTTGGGTTAGATATGTTACACGTGTAATTGGGTCCGGATCGGATCAGGTCCGGATCTGGACCTGACCCATTGACAGACCTACATGTGAGAAATATTAATTTTAGAATATGGGTCTAAGGTCATTGAGACATAAAATAATATTAAACTTGGTTTCACATAAATAATATCAGGATTATACAAATTTTAAAGCGCACTCGATAGTGATCATATGATAAATTTGTCCACAATACACCCACCCGCCGGCCGCCCTAGCCCAAATAGACAACGGGGGAAAAGATTGAAAAAAAAAATGTCATTGAGTAGACCTATTTCAGCGATTAAGGCAACATTTGGATCGACAATGATGTGGATTTCTCATTGAAAAGATAAAAAAACGTCATCACAGACTCAAACGACATTGCTGTTTTAACGTCTGCACTATTTATTATAACTTCAACCTTTAAAAATTCTCAAGCATGTCATTGTTTTTTTTATTACATATAAGATGACACATCTAGTTGGTGAATTTTATTTGGTGCAAAATGAGCTGCAATGTTTCTCACATACAACACTAAGAAGATTTAAATCAACATGGACACGTAACATATTATAGATCAACGCCCACTGAAACTAATGGAAACCAGCCCTTAGTGAACAAAACTTTTTTTTCACATGTGAACAACAGTAGCTAGTCAAAATAAGTGAAATAAGGGTGACCCAAAGGGAGAATGGCATCCCTTAATTATTATCAGGCCATAAGCACGTGGGACCAATTTAACTGGTTAACTATTGCGGGTCTAATATCCTTGAGTCATAAAATATTAGACTGGTTTCACATGATCAATGTTAGGATAATACAAATTTTAGAGTGATGCTTGAAAGTGATAAACTTGTCAACAACCCACAGGAAGGGTGATGTAGACATCATAGCCGTACAATACATGACGACCGAGATCAAACGGAACACAAGAAGAAGAGACATCTTGATGAATCAAGAGCACTGTGACTTCAAATAGTCATAACTTTCGAACCGTAGATCAGAATCGCTATTATAATATGTCCACATGTTCGTATCGACGAGCCCTATAGGAGTAGTTGCTACGCCATTTCTCGAAGCGTTCTGAGATCGTCTTGGGAGTCAAATCGGCGGTTCAAATTATTTTTACTATTTTTAGGTTGTTTTGAGGTTGTTAGGATTTTATTTCTTTGTTAGAATTTACTATATTTAGATTTGAATTCTAAATTATTATTTGAATTCAAATTTGAATTTTAGTTAGGATTAGATAAAGATCTATTAAATTTGTTTGTTAGACTTAGATAATTAGTTGAGATCTTAGTTTGTTGGGATTCTCTTCTATAAATAAGCTTGTGAACCCTATTGATTATTTAGATTATTGATACTTGAAATTTAGTTTATTTATCTCTTGTATTTTGTTACTAACAATTGCAACGACCTCCTAATTCTCTAGTATTTCATCTGAAGTAGTAGATTATTGAAGCTCAACCCCCTGGCATTCTTTTGAAGATTCAACAGTGCCATTGGAGCTTACTGATTTTGTTCTTTTGAACGGATCCGTAGAAGAGCATGGTTACACGCTGCATCAAAGGGCCTTAATAAAAAAAAAATCACATGTTGTTCACTCCCACTTCTATATAATTGTCTCAAAAGCCGATTGATTTCCAATAAAGGTACGAGAGAAATGAATAACATTGAAGAGATTGTCTCAACGTCACTGACCCAGTCACCTGGTGGATCAGAAGTGACACTAGAAATGAACAACAATTGGGAGATAGGTTCAGCTTCACTACAAGCCAACCGCTCAGTTGATGGAGCTGAAGTGGCTCTTAGGTAATGCTTCTTTTATACCAAGAAAAATACAAGGGATTACAACTCCATGTTGCAATCCTCACATGTTTTGATTTTTTATTATAAAAAAGTGTTAAACTAATGAACAAATATTTTTATAAAAATAATGTATATATACACTCCATTAATTGTATATACCCAATTATAAAAGCAATGAAAATTTAAGGGTTTTGTTTAACAATATATACCTCGATAGTGATATATAGACTGTACTGTAAAGAGGATTGTAGATTGAATTGGGTGTATCAAAGCCTAGAAGAAATTTCCAAATAATAGCATATGGAAAATAACTTTTTTGCAGCCCTTGTGCAGTCCCGTCAGCAATACACACTCTTTAAAAAAAAATTTACAGTACACTCTTATATTGAAATACATACGGTTATAGGAGTAAAGAATATTTTCTTTAAATTTTTTTTTTTATTCCATACACTATGATAATACAATATATTCCATATAATCATAGTGTATGAGGCTATAGATAGGATTGCAAATAAATTGAGTATATCAACAAACTCATCGCAGATATGATATGATTTTTCATCTTATAGTTTTTCTTATTTCTGTGTAAAGTACATTGGAGTGTACAAAAAAGACGACAGACCATGGAGATTGGGAGGGATCCATGAGGAGGAGGATGGAAGATGCCCACTGCAATCATTGGCGTCAAGGGACATGCTCCATCTTCAGAGTCCCCCATGACCTCCGTTGGTGCAATTTCAAATCCTACGTTCCAAATTTAATCTACAACAGCCCTTATGGCCCCAATTTCGTATCCATCGGTCCGTACCACCGTGGGAAGACTTACTTGCAGAAGATGGAGGAGTACAAGTGGCGCTATCTTCATCTCCTGCTCTCAAATACTAATGGGGAAGTCAGTCTGCAAAGAAGCCGCATGGAGATGGAAAAGCTGGAAGTACGTGCAAGGAGCTGTTACTCAGAGTCCATTGACATGTCTAGCACAAATTTTGTTGAGATGATGCTTCTTGATGGGTGCTTCATTGTTTACATGCTGGCGCGTAAGATCAACGGTTTGCGCCTGGAGGTCAAGGGACCGGCAGAAGATGGCGACCCGATAGCTCCTAGGCTATTTATTTTGGATATGGTGAAGAATGATTTTCTTTTGCTAGAAAATCAAATCCCATTTTTTATAGTTAAATCACTCTTTGGATTATTCATAGCTACTCCACATAAAGTAGATCGTTCCCCAGAAAAGCTTGCAATCAGTTTGATGGAATCCCGTTACCTAGGGAAAAGGGATTCACCCCCCACTGTACATAATGGTTTCGTCACCACTTGCTTCATCTCTTCTATTTAACTACTCTTCCTAATCCAACCATCAGTCGTCTTGACCAGCTCAAAGAAATAAAAATCATCACTCAGCTTGAAGGGTCTGGTGAGTCGTACAATAACCCAACCATGGCCAAGTTCAAGAAGAAGGTCAATGATGTTCTTGACAAAGTAATACCCCACCATTGTTTATTTCCTGATCTGGCCAGTCGGGTAGCTATTTCATCAACAAGCGCCCCAGAATGGATTCCGTCCACTACAGAGCTCAAAGAGGCAGGAGTGAAGTTCAAGGTAAAGAAGAATGCGACATCGTTCTTAGACGTGACTTTCCACGACGGACTAATGGAAATCCCAACTCTCAAACTTTATGACTGGAGTGAATCCATACTCCGCAATATCATCGCTTTTGAACAGTGCTATATGGGCACTAAATTTCATGTCACATTTTACACGCTCTTCATGGATTTCCTTGTAAACAATCCCCAGGACATCTTAATTTTACAGCAGAAGGAGATTATAATGAATTGGCTGAGAGGCGAAGAGGAGGCGACACAACTGTTCAACAAGCTTAACATTAAGGTGAATTGCAATCCAAACGAAAACTACCTTTCAGGTTTATATGAAGAAGTGACAGATTTTGCGGATTGAGGTGGAACAAGTATCGGGCCTTACTGATGCATGACTATTTAAGCAAATATTTCAGCAACCCCTGGTCGACCATGTCATTTGGAGCAGCTGTTGTGCTACTCATCATGACCTTCTTGCAGACATTTTTTACTATGTATTCCTATTTTCACCCTCCATCTTAGTATTTATATATGGGATTTATAGGGTGGATCTTATCAGTGTCTGCATATTAGACCTTCATTAGAGCTGGCATGTGTCCCTCATCTGAATGTTAAACATTTGGGAGGTTGGATTAATAATTTGTAATTTTATTTGCCAAGTCTCTACTCTCCACCTATTGTATAAGTTGCTCATAATACTTGTTCCGTGTTACATTAAAGTGAAGGTTCAAAAGTCTCTGACATTTCATTTCATGATTTTATTTCATGTTTTATTATATAAGAAACTTACTTGCAATTATAAATTGTACTTCTAATCTCACTTATATGATGTTATTACGTGATTATGACCATTCATTGAACATTTTAAAATGATATATTCAATTAATATTCATTAAGCATATCATGTGAATGAGATCACTAAGGAAATCAATTCAAAACACAGCGTGAACGGTTACACCAAAAAAAACACAGCATGAACGGGACCGATGGTGACAATCGCCATAGACATGGAAGAGTCATGGGTGGAGTCCATGATAGACTACACATATAAAACAAAATCAACCTTGTTGTCGTCCAACAGCGGATCATGAAGTCCTAGCCAAAAGCAACTAAATTAAAGAAGTTATATGTATGCTCGGATTCAGCTTCCCTTATTACACTACTACAAGGAAGTATGAATGGTTCTTTGCATATACGAGTGTGTGTCGAGGACATTAGACAGATGGATGATCCTTGGGACCCAGTCTTTTTTGTCAAGGTCCCTAGGACCATGGTATCAGACCCTGACTCCTTGCCCCGATTTGCACGTTCGTCGCGTTCTTCAGCATCCACCCAGTTCTTGTATGATGTTAATATTAGATGTATACTTCAAAAAAATGTTTCAAATTTTGAGTCTTGTCTGCAGTTAATCCAGGATGTATTGGGTTGCCAGACGATGGAAGATGTATTACTCACTTTTTTTATCAGTTAATATAAGCCCTTCATGGCCTTTTACACAACAAAGCAACTAATGATTAGATAAAAAAAACTACTCGACGATAACTAAGTAGGTTAACCCACCTAAATTTTGGTAAGTGAATAGAGGTGCAAAGACAAAGATATCTGCATTCACCAACAAATAGAAAAACCTGAAATACAGGACAGACAATTCATGGTAGTACTAGATGCTTAACATAGGAGGGGAAAACTCAGGACCTTTGATACCTCAAAAAATAAAAATTTGAGATAACAAATTAAAAGCATCAGGAGCCAGTTCTTGCAAGCATACCTGCCCGGCCAGCCAAATATACACAACATCACGCAGATTAACACCCAAATAGCCCGTCGAAATCAAATCAAGATTTAGAGATTCGTCACAATGTCACTCCCCATGACCCACCAGTAACTAAACAAGGCCTCCCCACCCTTCATGAAAACACAAGGGGGAAGATATCCGAAACAATGGTCAAGAACACTCACCTTTTAAGGGCTCCCTATCTGCCTTCGTGCAAATCTTCTGAGAACATCGTCGTCCGAGGAAAGCCTTCGTGGTCAAAGCCACTCAGACCAGAAATGGGTCCAGAGGAGAACATCGATGACGAAATGTCTGATTCGTAGGTCGTGGAAGACTGTCTGATGTTGGGACGGACAGAGGTGATCTGGGTAGCATCTTGGTATTCGGTCACACGCTGCACCATTTTAAGGGACTGCACTACCTCCCCCATCGTGGGCCGCTGAGCTGCCTCGGGCGCCACACACGCTGCTGCAATTGTGCAAACCCGCACAAAATCATCTTTTGGGTACTTGCCTTCTAGCCTTCGATCCACAAGCTCTTCTAACCGATCTTTATCTCGAAGTATTGGCCGAGCCTGCAAACAATATAAACACTGAGAAATCTGCCACAAGTTGGTGCAAATCACACAGAAGCTCTTGTAGCTTCAGCTTCAATAAGGCCTTATAATATTGCTGACATCATGGAATAACCAAAGGAACAGACGAATGTGATTGAATGTAATCCCATTTTAGTGGTGTGTTTATAACTCCCATATAGGAAGAAGAAATAAATGTACGAAATGATCAATGTTGGCAGAAGCATGTTATACCCAAGTAACAAGGTTTTCTTGGCCTGTAGGTTGTGACATATCCACGGGCTTTCTTCCAGTTAACAACTCAAGAAGAACTACTCCGTAACTGTAAACATCGCTCTTGACTAGTAGATGTCCAGTCATGGCATATTCAGGTGCTACATACCTGAAAATAATCTATCAATAATAATAATAAATATGAAACCCAAACATATTCAAAGAAGAGGAAAGAGAAAACTACCCAAATGTACCCATTACTCGGGTAGAAAGGTAATTTGCACGGCCTTCAGGTGCCTGTTTGGCTAGACCAAAATCCGAAACTTTGGCATTAAAGTTGTTCTCAAGTAATATATTGGATGCTTTGAAATCCCTGTGGATAACACATGGCTGAGAATCCTCGTGTAGGTAGGCAAGTCCCCTAGCAGCATCAAGAGCAATTTTCATTCTGGTGTCCCAGTCAAGGGGACAGTTAGCTCCCAAGGGGCCTGATGAAGCAAAGCAGTGAATTCTGAATAAACATTACCTATAAAAGGTTACCATTCCATGGGAACCTGGGAAGATAATAATTTTTTTTTAAATTTTTTATACCAATAGCGGTTTCATGATGGCAATTCTCACATTATTGGGTGGAAGGACAACATACCATGAAGCCAGGCCTCTAAGCTTCCATTTGGAACAAGCTCATAACAGAGGAGATGTTGTGAAGCGTCACGGCTGCTGTAATAACCGACAAGTTTGACTAGATTCCTATGATGTAGACGGCTCAGCATCTCAACCTCAACTAAAAATTCTTTGTCACCCTGGTGTCCACCATTTGTAAGCTTCTTAATGGCAACAGCTGTGCCATCGCTTAGCACACCCTTGAAAACTCTTCCGAACCCACCCTCCCCAAGCACACTCCCAGCTTCAAAATTATTTGTTGCTTCCTTAAGCTCTTCATAAGCAAGAAATCTCGTGCTAGCAGGGTGAGGAAGAGACCCTTCTACAGAAAGAGCATCAACAGACCTTGGCTTCACTGTAAAAATGATGAACAACATCTCGCAAACTCAGAATGTAGAAAACAAAACGGGAAAAATATACAATTACTAAAGATTTATAGTCGATGAATAAAACATTCATGCTCTATGAGAAATCCATCAGAAACCTCTCCAAGCTACAAAATAACTAGCCAACAGTGTCACTACTTTCTGTTACTGAATTTTCATGATCAGTAGCACAACAACATAACAAGTTTGAGGTGATAAGTGGGGCATCAGTTCTAGATGTACATAATTACATGTGCCTAAGAAGATCAAACTCCCCCCAAACATCAATGGACAATACAACTAGAAGGGCGATCACGATTCCACATTAGGACTCGAAGGATATTCATTGGGTTCCACCCTTGGTTTTGGGGTGATATTCTTCAGTGCAGCTTGACTAACACAAAGTTTATTCTTTGCCACTGAAGTTTATCTCCACCATCATGCATGAAAAGAACAGACAATCTCTGTCATAAAGATCAACCTCCCAAGATGGGATCCTTTTATGTGAATTTTTTTTAAAATTTTACATGCAATCTTCATGAAGAGAAATTTGAGATTGTCTCACTACATCACTAATGTATGTGGCAACAAACATTTGATTAAACTTATTTGACACATCCAATGGCCATTAAGGATAACAATTGGGAAGATTCACCTAATTGTTGCTAATGTAGAGCCATTTCAAATTTTACCTTGATCATTCTCATTTTTCTTGTGTACGAGATGAATGGGTGAAAAGATGGCCAGTGCAGCAACGTATTGGTATAATTCTGCACAATAAATAGCATCTGCTAGCACCTTCAGCTTATTAAACCAAGCATCACGAAAATCCAGCTATCTAGTTTGCAACAATTTCTATAAATGTGGGATTTTTTATGCTCTGCATCATATGCTATAGCTTTTTAATCTGTTCTATTTCTTAAAGAAATGTATCCCCACACAGCATCATCAATGAGCTAGAAATAATAGTTACACCAAGATTATGCAGTCATGCAGTTAAATTTGTTCCAGCATCAACCAATCCTGAATGAGACCTTGCAACTTATTTCAAAGTATTTTATTTCACACAATGCCTTATAACTTTAATATCAGTGTGTTTTGGTCAGTTCCGCAATGAAGCATCAGATCCAGTAGATAAAAATGTACTAACAAAGAAATAAAACAATCAAATTCAAGAATAATTGTCAATGTGTTGACATCATTGAATCTATACCAGTTTCTTTGACCGTTACTGTCTTGTTTCCAACACGAGAAGCACATAAGCATATAGCCAGCACAAATATAACGATGATGATCAATATACCAGCCCCAATGCCAATTATAACAATTAAATTTTGATGCTTCCCACTATCAGCGTCAGTAGATGCTTGTTGCGATGACTGAGAACGAGGAAGAGAAAAAGGTGAAAGTGCCACGGCTGGAGCTGAAATCAAACAAAACAGTAAAAGGCATCACAATTCTATATCAGGAAGAGAAAAAGGTGAAAGTGCCACCGCTGGAGCTGAAATCAAACAAAACAGTAAAAGGCATCACAATTCTATATCAGAAGTTCCGTATCTTTTTACAACACTGAGCTTCTTTTAAACAGGGACCTGATTGTAGAAAAAACAAGGAAATTCAAAGTAGTATTTTCCAAAATTATCTTCTACATGATTTTGTTTAATAAAAATGCCTGCATGGTGGTTTAATCATGGACATGATATAACACACAGTGATCTGGATTCTGAATAGAGCATTCTGAAAAAATATTAAATAACACACACCAGGTATCTTGTGTTGCTCATATATCATCAATATAAAATCATCTACACATAAGCACTTACCCATAAATAATAAAACATAACAAATATATGTTGTCATTGAAGTCAAGTTTGACATTATCTTATTCTAGGATGCAAAATTTGGTCCTGAGTGACCAACAAAGATGGATATGAATAGATAAGTATCTGAGTATCATGGAATACATAATGATCAACATATCTCATTTCCAAGGAAAAACAAGTCATGCAATCAAATAAAAAACAATGAAATGACAGGAGGAGATTGATCATGGTTACCAGGGGATGGAGCTGGAGGCTTGAACCAGGTCAAGTTAAGGAGCCTATAATCGCCAACAAGATTGGGGTCAACACGGATCATATGCATCGAAAGGGAATAGTTCATTTTATAAACTTCGTTGGCAGGGAAACTGATTCCTGTGTGTGGAGCAAGGTCCATGGATATATTAAGCCCCCTAACGCCCACAACATAGAAATTGGTAATCTGAAACTGTGTGACTTTCAGGCCAAGTTGAGATGCTAATTCTTCAAGAAACACATCACTCCAATTGGAACTAAGAGAAACATTATAGAGATACAACTCAAGAATTATCGGATAGACACAGTGACAATCTCGACTGCCTCGTCTCTGCACCATGTGGGGCTCACAGCAACCTGAAAAAGTGACAATATCCATACAAAACATTAAAATACAGGCCAACATAAAAATATTTTGCCTATGAAAAAGTGCCCATATGTAATTGATCATTGCTTTTTCTACAGAAAAATCCATTGTCCAAAAATATGGATCCATTTTCAGAATGCCCCTCTGATCTGTTTTCCTTTAATATTTTGTTCGGAGATCCTTTGTCTCCCTTGTTCGGGGACTTCTTTTTTAATAAGAAGTTCATAGATTTCTTTCCAAAAAAAAAAACTTCTTTGGCAGTTTATCTTATAATTTCCAGATTTTGACTTCTCCAAACATACAAAATCTATTTTTTTCTAAAATATAGTTGGTCAAAGTAACTTTCCCAAAATCAGTTTTAAGTGAATTTTCATCCGCAAACAGTTCCTTTGGCAAGAACCAAACACTCAACAGATGCAGGATTATTTTTTCATCCTTGCAAGAGAATTGTCCAAACAATATCCAAATTCTACAGCACTTCAAGGTGACTGGTGTAGTAAATTCAAATCATAACAACGCACGCGTCCACATCCAACTCACACATAGATGCAAACAATAAACTCACCAGAGACGTGCGGAGATAACGGAGGCTGAGCCGACCCCGAAGGCACGGAGCTATCGTTCGCCCCCATGGCGGATGGCACAAGCGCAAAACTCGGGGCGGCAAACTGGCTCCTCCGCATCGATGGCCTCGCCAAATGAGAAGAACCCGACGGCGGGTGCCCATCAACAGAAAACGATCCGAAATTTGGACGCGGCGCTGCCTCCGCCTCCGGAGGCAACGCGAAATGCTTTCTATGCCTCCGCTGAACGGGCGGAAACCTCACAGGGGTTGGGAGCTCATCCCCGGCCGGCTTCCACCGGGGAAGGAGAAACCGAAGGAGCCAAAAACGGGGAATCCGACAATTCAGCTTTCGCGACGGATCCCAAATGACACAAAATCAACACATAATTCAGAATTCGAGGGACTCCTACAAAGATTGGTGAACACATCGGATTAGACACTCGAAAGACTTCACATTTTCACTGATCGAGTCGAAAATCAGGATCGCATAAACAACTAACACATCGAGAACACGAAACGAAGCTGTAGTGGTGGTGGCGGTACCTCGAGAAGGGGAAACCAACATGGCGAGACGGTCCGGCGGAGATCAACGGCTCAGATCCTCGGATCGGACGGACGTAGACCGGGACGGCCGGGTCGGACGGATCGGAATCGGAGGGTTTCGGTCCATCATTTCTCGTTCAGGGTTTTGTTTGGCTTTTTTTTTTTTTTAATAAATTATGGTTTGCACTGTTGTTGATTTTTGTCTGAAAATATATATAAATAGCACGAAACGTGCGGTTTGTGCTGATGGAGAAGACATGAATCTAACGGTGAAAAGACGATCAGATCAACGTCACTCGTTGAAATTGAAGTTGTCCGTATATCCTGATCGGGGGATGTGAAATACCTTATTTACCCCTTAAGGAAATGGCTGTTAGGGGAAGAGGGGGAATGTTATGTGGGGGCATTTTAGTCAATATTTGTGGTTTTGTGTATTTTGGATGATATGTTCAGGAAGCATAGAAAAATCAAACATCATCCTGTTTCATGTTTGTCCTTTTTTATTTTGGCTTTATATTTTGGGGGGTTGTTGATCTAAATTAATAACTATTTTAAGGTACTAATATAAATAGAAGACATGGATTCTCGATTCTTTCTTTAGTCTACCCGTGACGTATTTCATTTTTGCAATGATGATTAAGGTGAATGTTGATGATCAAATTTTCAAATAAAAAAGTGGGTGGCTTTGTTTTTTTATTTAATATTGTGACCACGGCGTATTAGGCCTTACCTAAGATATGTGAAAGATGATGTGATCTCTTAAACCATGTCGATTAAATGGTTATCACGTTCTTAATTCATGTTAAAACTCTTATGATATCCTTATCTTCTCGACTCAAGGGTTAGAGTGTCTTTGCTAGAGTTTATCGATCAATTACAGTTATTTGATGATCACTTTGTTTGAAATACATTTCACATGGGTGTGAATGATGGTTTTATTGGGACTATTTATCTTGACCCTCTTTTCTTGATTGCTCCATTATCAATATATTTGGCATTTCTGTATATTATTTGATTGTGGTAGATGATATTATTAATGGGTGGACTGGATAAGAAATAAAATAATTCTCAAGAACCAGGAGTTGTAACACTAGCCAAAAAATGAAAAGAGGAACCAGGAGTTGTAACATGGAACCATATAAGTGAAGGGTGAATGATAGAAATTATAATGTTTTGTGGGCTCAAGAAAGAATGAGTGGTCCACATTAAAGTACTACAGGGTAGAGTAATAATAAAGATATTACATGGCAAAGATAATACATGGCTTAGTTCCATTCAATTCACAATATATATTTTCAAAAATATCAAAGCATGCACTGAATATATGAATGATTATTATTATCTATGCCATCATCAATATACCTCGTTTGTTTTCCTTTCAAGTCTGAACGAATTTGATACGCATGTGAAACAAGGATGCCTGTGACACAATTGACAATCATACAACCACATAAAATAATATCCAGTGCTGCATAATTCTGAGAAATTCACATGGTTCTTAACAAGTGAATCTCTCTCTACATTCAAATAAAACTACTTTACAAAATAGCCAATAGTGCTGATGAGAAATGAGGAGAGAATCTTTGCAATTATGATGGGAGAGGTACTAAGCATCATAGCCTCATAGGGTCCACAAACAAATAGAACATGTTCTTTCATACCAAAGCATAAATCCATCAATTAATTGTACTAATCCAAAATGACAGTAAAGTCAAACAATGTTCAAGGACATAATAATGCGCAATGTTCCACCAAAAGCCTGAGACAAACAAAAACATGAATGTAAGACAACGACTCCAGCTAAAGCTCACAGGGGGCAATCAGCGAAGCCTCCTTGCTTCCCTCTCTGACTCAAGGAGGGTGAGGACGTCACCCTCACGAACCGGTCCCTTCACGTTCCTCATAATGAGACGGTTCTGGTCATCCAGGAATTTCACCCTGACCTGTGTCACTTGTCCTCTTGATCCTGTTCGCCCCATCACCTTCACTACGATTGCGAGCTTCACTTGAGTGTCCATGCTTCACTCTGGAAATACACAAAAAAGAAGAGTCATATGTTGGAGAAAAGAAATGATCAAGGGGATAAAATATGATTCAATGCAAAGAAAAAAGTTGGCAGCCTGGAAAGAAACCATTTCACAATAAAAAGGCAATGGTTGGTGATCTGGAAAGAAATTATTTTAGGCTGGGAATATCATTTCATCATAAGGGGTAAAAATTAGTATAAAAAACAAACAGGTCTGTGTTTTAAGTGGCACACAGCCTTATACACTGGTATACAGTAAAAAAAATTCATTTTAACAATTCAACAACAAACATCTCATAATTCATCCAATCAGCAAAAAGAATTCTTAAGCAGCCATTATGAACAGTGGCATGACTCTGAAAATAGACACAAGAGGTGATTATGCATCTGAGAGACAATGATCAAAGGACAACCATTTGATTCAATATCAAGAAAAAAAGCTGGCATCCTGGAAAGAAATCAATTCAAAACATGAAAAGAAAACCAGCGGGCAGCCTGGAAAGAAATCATTTCCCAGTGGGGAATATCATTCCGCGGATGGGGTAATAACTTCAGAGGATCAAAAATCATCTGTGTGTCTTTGTTGCCATGTCCACTAATTGTCACAGCCTAACACATGAATATACAGTAAAAATATCAAATATCAAAACATGAAAATAAAATGAAAAGATTAAAACCCTTGACCCTTATCTCTGTTCTCTACAATTTCCTTACCCTTATTTTTGTCATTTTATTTTTCAGATCCTATAACACTATCCTTTATATTTATTTATTAGTGATGGCCCCCACTAGAAAAAAATCTTGGGTCAGCCACTGAGGATGAGAAGCATGAAGGGCTGACACCAAATTAAATCAGGTATTAGGAAGCATTTCATCTTGATGAGCATACTGAATACCATATTCTAGTTATGTATTAATAGTATCTGCTAAGAAAACATATCTGCATGGCCCATGGCTTATAGAGGGTGACCGTACGAACTGCTGAAATGGGAGAGATCAAGGAGTCCAACACAATTTTGAGATGAATAAATATCCACCCACTGTTTGCTGAAGTTCATAATGCAACCAGTTCACCATGCAAATGCAATAAGAACAAGTAGGCATGAACAATCACCATTCATACATGCAAACACACAAACACACGATAAAAATACTAGAGGATGCCTTACAATGTTAGGCATAATGATCATGGCCTGCAAGACAATAAGGTCAGATCAACTCCTCACCCAGCTGACAAGTAAAGGAGGATCTCAATTGGCAAATAAAAATTTCAAAGTCTGGCATGCACATTCAAAGTGTTGTGCTCTAGTATCTAACATTTATTGAGATGCAGTAATAGCAGAAAGTAATATATCTTAATTCTTAAAAGATAATACAATAATTAAAATCCATAAATTTGGTGCAAAGTATGTTAAATCCCTATATTTGGTGAATCATCTGAATCTAATTTATAATTTATTTAACAATGTTTTTTTTTATGAAGGTAGGCTGTTTGCCTTGTATATTAGATAAACAGGGCCAATGCCCAAAGCTTACAGAAAAGTAAAAAAGATAAAACCGCAGTAGAGGAGAACTGTAGTTAGGTGAGACTTTCATACACGGATACACCTACTCCTCCACCTCAAATGAATCCTCAACTAGCCTCACATTTAGTGGTCCCTTTTTTAGTGGTGCCATTTTTAACAAATGCACTTTGTGCATCTAACATTGTTGATCATAGGTAAGACATGCACTGAAAGCACAGCACAAAGAAAAGAGGACGAGGAGAAGAAGAGATATGCTAGAGCATTCCTAACAAAAAATTTCTTTGAAGAAATACAATTGTTTTTTAAATTATAAGAAACCACAATTATGAGAGTTCCATTCTGCTTTTTTAGCTCCAAATAAACTTCCAATCCAATAACTAACTACCTAGTACTCTGATAACTAAGCAATATTTCTAAATACACACTCCAAACCATCATAAACCCATATTTTATAAATCTGTAACAAAAAAGCCCACAAGGCCAAGAAGAAGCTTCAGTTACATCGTTCGAAAATGAAAAACAACTAATTCTATAAGCACAAAGACATGCAAAAAAAAAAAACATCAAACCACTCCTGATGAACAAAATACCCGTAACAAGCTCATAAACTGCTTCCTTCCATCAACATGGTAATTTCTAACCCAAAAAATATGTATGTCCTAATTTACAACAATTAAGTATAGAGACTCATAAATCATGTCATAATCTGCATCAATTAAATAAACTAATCTCATAAAATTTAATATATTTCTCATTCTCAAGCTCACATCTACTTGATGGATGATCTGAAGCAAATCAATCAGCAACATCTGAAGTTCAGATCAAACAAGGGAAACAATAACAAATAAGTCAACATGGATTAATCAAAACAACCATTAAAAAGTCAAATGAAAAAACACCCACAATTATTTCAATTTAACCTATGTTCTAGGTCAAATAATTCCATCCCAAAATCCTTCAAATAAAATGAAATCACAACAAAATCTCTACGGATTTACAACTAAAAATCCGTAAAAACGAGTCAAGCCAGGATACACAGATATATATATAAACTCAGGAAGAAAAAAGGTCAAGAAGATGCCCCGATCAGCAAAAGCAAGATCAATAAAGAGATCACCTATAACAATATGAGCATGTAACGAACGATTTAGGGTTTTCATGGGAGTGACCTCGAGAGGGTTCGGCGAGAGGAGATGAAGTGAAGCGCAGCTGCTTTCGTTGGAGGAGAGACCCTAGGGTTTGGGGGTGTATTCATAAAAGCCTGAGTTTTACTAATATACCCTTCGCTTGCTCTGTTGCAGAAGGGATGATTTCGTCTTTTTAGCTTTTTTGGTTTTCTATGAAGGAAAATGTTAGCCCAAATGCAAACCTTAATTTTATAAATAAAAAAATTATACATCATGTATTTTTTTTATAACATTATGTATTTTGTTTGTTTCTGCTTTTTTTTTTTCTTGAATTTGGTGTTTAATGTTGAATTTGACAGCATATAATGCGTTTGTTTTACAATTTTTTCTTTGAATATGGTTTTTTATATTAAATTTGTTTTTCGGAGGACTTTTAGAGTTCCGATGTTATTTTGGATTTATATATATGCGTTATTTTTTCATATGTCAGTTACATTTTCAAATTAATCTTAATCTTTTTATATTATTTTTTATAAGCTAGTTATATTTATAAATATAACTGACTTTTACTATATATATATACGCCAATATTTTTTTTTAATGAAATCGCCCTTTCTTCTTTCAAATTTCTGGAGGGATATATTTCTTCTAGTAAGTTATCCGCAACCATGGCATATATACTTTGTCAGAATGATAATATAAAATTTTTGTTTTGGGAAACAACATCAAAATTATAAGCCTTATATAGGTAAAGTCAGTTACATTGAAAAATGTAACTGACTTTTTTGTGCAATAGATCGATTTGGCTATCGTTTTCAAAGTCTATTGGTTCAGTTGTGACCTTTGCTATTATTTGTTTTTGCATTTGTTGTAATTTTTTTTTCTTGAATTTGGTGTTTGATATTAAATCTGTCAACATTTGATCTAGCTATTGTTAACAATATTTTCTTTGAATTTGATGTTTGATGTTTTTTTTTAATGATTTATAGAGTTTTGGTGTTGTATTAACATGTGGTTGTGTAACATTTTAAACTTATTTGAACATTTGTGCATTATATTTTATAGGTCAGTTACATTTTTGAAATGTAACTCATGTTTATATGCCTTATATAATAAAAGTCAATTATATTTACAAATGTAACTGAACTTCTGTGAAATATATTTTCAAATTAAGTTACATTCACAAAATATAACTGACTTTTTATTTAATCTTAATGATTCATCAAAAGTTACATACATTCTTCAAAAGGTCGATGTGAATGTCTAAAAAGGTGAAATCCTGAGAAGGACTATAAAAGCAGCCGAACTTCCTCTCATATGATAGAGAACGACGAGAGGAATCCAGGAATGGTGACGCCGGTCGTCGGAGATGAGCAGATCGGTTAGAATGACTTTTTAAGTTGCGGATGTATATAAAAAAACAATTATAAATTTTTGGGATGTGTGTTGAGAGGAGGAAAACGTGAGGTATTAAGTGAGGGATAATATTGTATTTTATATTTTTAACTTTTTAAAAAGGTCAAACAGTAGCTAACTAACGAGAAAATGTCACTTAATGAGACTTATGAGTGAGATCTAAATACTGGCCTGGATAGTAGGACACAAAAACTATGCAGTGGATATAGGTGGTTTAACTAAGTTAATGGAAATGTAAAAGGAGCTGAGTATAATATTGCTCTTTTTATGAATCAGGTTCTGGCCCATAGGTTTGGCTTGGGCCTTGGTTTCTCACGGCACAAAATATTGTTAAATGAATGTTATTACATGCAGTCCACTGAACAATCCATATATATTCATAGCCATCCAATAAGATATAACCTCATGATCTAGGGAGATACATATAGGCATCGACAATGGACCGGGTCAACCCAACTAGTTGGAGTCCGCAGGCCTAGGCCAGTGGCCAAATAACCAGGCCCAAAGCCTTGCCCACGGGCACAGGCCTAAACAGGCCTACTAGGCTGGACTTGGGCATCGAGCCTACAAACCCATATTTTAAACAAGTTTGTTTTTTTTATTTTTGAATTTTAAGTTGTGCATTTATAACTGTATCATTACACGATATGCAATAATGCACATCCCAGTTAAGTGGCAGAGAGATGGGAGGCTACATGCCCCCCCCCCCCCCCCCCCCCAAAGGGCCAATGGGCAGGCCTACGAACTGACTTATGGGTCGGGTCTGGGCCCTCGAATTATTCTGATTGAGAATATATATTTTTTTGCATTCTTTTACTAATAAACAAAAGAGAAAGGATAAAACATTTTTATTGCATCTTCAAGAAATTAAAGAAAATAAACTATTTTATTACCTTATCAATTCATCAGTATTTGGCTAAAAGGACGGAACTTTATTTAAGGAAAGCTTAATAAGGACACTTTGGTTAACATGGAGACTAAAAGCTCAAAATTTCTGAGGGCGGATTTCACATAATTGTAATACACAATTATAAGTATATACAAGGATATTTATCATAAATATATAAGAATAACACAATTGCTTGAAAATGTAAATAGGAACTCATGGGTTTTTAAGCACCATTACTCCGTTAGCTTTGGTGGTACCGCTTCTGAAAAAATAAAAATAAAAATATTATCAAGTTTAGACAAAATAAAATAATCTGGCAAGCTTTCATTAATACATTAAAGTAAGATGAATAAAATATACCCGAGTCTTCACTTGCATTCTTTCACCCAATGAACTCAACAATCTACCTCAAAAAAGGTAAATTGAAAGTGTAACATTAACCTAAAAAAATCCCACCAACGTGAAGAAAATAACCTTACCTCAGAAGTAACAAGCAAGCAATATTATGCATTGAACACATGCTTATTTCCTTGTCAATAAGCATTTTTGAGGAACTTGATAAGTCAGCTAGTGTAGAGATTAATTAAGTTGAAAAAATTATAGTTAAAAGGAAAAATAAAAAATATATGATTCACATGGTCAAAGTATCTATGTTGATTGAAAAAATACTATACATCATAAGTTGTAAATATTTGATCCTCCTTTAAAAAAAAAATTGGACCACCAGATCAACTGCTTCTCCCCGGACACCAAATAAAAAAAAAGAAAACAGAGAGAGAGACTATACTCATCAGAGAAAGAGAGAGAATAATTGGTGAGTGAGACACGCGTCGCGTCCCTCCCCCTTACAATTTACCATGCTCATTTGATAAAATTAGGATTGTATCACTGAAGATTATATATTAAGGGTTGACTACATAACTAATTCAAAAAAAAAAAAAGAATTCTTCATTCATAGAATCCAATTCTATAGATTCTGTGAGGAGGAATATAGAAAATTTTGCTTAACATGTTTAAAAATACCCACATGAATGAAGGATTCAAAACTGTCATTTACTACAGTAGACAATGAGAATGAAAGCTAAATTGTGTCCTCCTGATTGCCAGGGAGCCAGTACTTCAAACAATATAATACACCACACCACTTCATCTGATGAAAATCATAAGCCATTTCAAATAAACAATCAACACAGGCGCAACCAGACAAATCATTTATGGTGCTAGACTGCTAGTAATCATACATGGAGTAGAATGTCTGCAAGAAAGTAAGAACCAATAGTATGAACGCCATGGGCTGTGGAAGAACAGTGCGACCTCCGTTTCGTAAATGGAAGGATAGCTTATTACCTTATGCAATGGCGGAGCCACTAGGGGGGGTGTCTTAGGGGGTTTCTAAACCTTTTTTACTGCCCATCCCACACATCGGCATCTCTGTCCAGGCATCTTGAAAAAAATAAATTCTTGAATTTTTTTTTTCTTAATTGTTCATAATATTATTTATCATCTCTTAAAAAATCTTTAATTTTTATTTTTTGTTCTATTAACCTTTCTATAATCGATAATCGTCAATCTTTTCCCCTTCATCAACACTTTGAAAATATATAATTTTTTCCGTTTATCATATTGTCATTTTTACTAATTTATTTAAAGTTTACAATATTTGTATAAATATCTAAAATATTCAAATATAATATTTGTTATTTTTATAAGTATTCTTTACCTTAAGTTTTGAATTTATAGAAGGAAGAAGCAGTAAGTTTGGGGACAATCGCAATCGGTAAACTAGGTATCAATTTAAATTTGAATGAAAATATTATTTTATTTCTTATTCTTAATGATTTTAGTTTATGTTTCATAATTTAAGATATTATGTTGTTATGGATTCTATAAGGAGTAAAAAAACCGTTTGAAAAAGTAACAATCAATTTGACACATTGTTTTAAAATATGATAATTGTCTTTTAAAATTATTTAATGATATATTTTATGTGAATGCCTTTATTTCATTTTATACATATTTATTTTTTAATATATGCTATTGAGATTAAAAAAATATATAACGAAATAACTTTAGAAAATATTTACGTAAGTCACATTAACCCCCCCCCCCCTTATAAGAATTCTTGCTCCGCCACTGACTGTTTAGTACAAAAAATAATCAGGATAAACTGCGGACAATTGTCCTAATTTTGAAATGAAAATATGAATATTTTATTCCACCTAAAAGTTTGAATAACATTTATCTCAACTTTTTATCCTAATTTTAACAAATGTAAGTATCAATAAAATAAATAAACTTTTTATCTTCTAAAATTAGAACAACTTATATTTAAAACTTTAACTCATTATCAAACTATCCCATCGTATATGTCCAGCATCAACTTCCACTCATTACCAAACAAACATTTCGCATCTGTACAGGGGCAGCAAAAATAACGTTCCCAAGCCATTATTATCTGTAGTAAAAAAACTTCTAAAAATATCATTTCCTTATCGCGACTCGATTTGAAGGATGGAGGCATTTCACCATGGTCCCAAACGGGGTCTTAAGTGGAATAGGTGGTCTTCCTGGAATCATTGGATTCTTCAATGCCCTATTCAAAAAGCATCCTTATTGAAGCATGTTAGACTTTAGGAAAAAAGAATAATGAGACCTAATTCATTAAGAAAGGGACAAACCCCTTTATATAATGGTACAAAATCTAATACACGTGTAACACAGTAATACACGTGTAATATAATAATAATACAATACACATGTAATTTAACATCCCCGCTCAAACTCAAGGTGGATCAAATAACGTGAGTTTGCGAATGACAGACTGGAATCTAGGAACTGGATGAGACTTGGTAAAGAAGTATGCGATCTGCTCAGCAGAGAAAATGTACGGAAGCGTCAGTGTCTGATCAAGGAAGTGCTGAAGGATAAAATGACAATAAATATTAATATATTTAGTCATCTCATGAAAAACCGGATTGCTAGGAATCTGAGTAGCACTCAGATTATCACAGTAAAGTGAAGTAGGACATGTAACATCAATTCCATGATCGACCAAGAGACGCCCAAGATGAACGATCTCTTTGGTCGTGATGGCCATAGCTCGATACTCAGCTTCCGTGCTGGAAAGAGAAACAACATCTTGTTTCTTGCTGTGCAAAGAAATCAAAGAATCTCCAAGAAATATGCAAAAACCAGTAGTAGATCGACGAGTAGTCGGATCTCCTGCCCAATCAGCATCAGTGTAAGCTCGAAAAACAGAGATAAGGATGATGACAGATAGAGTGATCCGGTAATAGTCTTACGTAAATGTCTAAGGATCCTCATGAGAGCATTATAGTGAACCGAACGAGGAGCAGAGACAAACTGACTAACTATGCTAACTGCATGAGCAATATCAGATCTAGTGATGCAAAGATACACTAGCTGACCCATGATCTGTCTGTATCGTGTAGGATCTGGAAGGAGCTCTCCATCAGTAGGACATAGCTTTACATGAAGCTCAAGTGGTGTGTCAGCACTGAGAGTGTCAGATATAGCGGCACGATCAATAATATCTGTTGTGTACTTCTGTTGAGAGAGAAGAATCCCCCGCTTACTATGAGCAATCTCTAGTCCTAGAAAGTAGCAAAGAGTACCGAAATCCTTTATCTGAAACTGACTGTTGAGGTGACGTTGAACAAGAGTAATACCAGCTGAGTCATCACCGATGATGATCATATCATCCACATATAGAAGTAGAATCACCCGACCTTGCGATGATGATCGCACAAATAAAGAGTGATCCTGAGAGCTCTCAACGAAGCCAGCTGATATAATAACACTACGAAAACGCTCAAATCATGCACGAGGAGCCTGCTTAAGACCATATATAGCACGTCGGAGACGACAGACATACTAAGGAGGAGTATGAAGACCAGGAGGTGGTTGCATGTTGACCACCTCTGATAAATCCCCGTGAAGAAAGACATTCTTCACATCCATCTGAAAGAGCGGCCAATGAAAAGTCGCAGCAACTGCAAGAAGTGTGCGAAGAGTGGTCATATGTGCAACAGGGGCGAAAGTCTCCTCATAATCGATCCCATACTCTTGTGTGAAACTGCGAGCAACTAGACGAGCCTTGTGTCATTCAATGGATCCATCAGGTCGATGTTTGACCTTAAAAATCCATTTACAACTGATAGGCTCAACACCGGTGGGGAGAGGAACAATATCCCACGTACGAGTCTCCTGAAACGCCTGAAACTCCTCATCCATGGTCTATCGTCACTCAGGGTGCTGGACTGCCTCTTGATAAGACCTAGGCTCCCGATGTATATGAATAGCTGCAAGAAATGCCTAAAGTTGTGGAGAATAAGAGCCTACTGTGGCAAAATCAAACTGATCAGGGGGTCCACTATAAAAATTGAAACGGGCAGGTGGACGACGCTCACGCTGAGGATAGCGAGCGACACAATTCGGATCCACAGCTGGGAGAGGGGCATAGGAGGCGGAGCACCAGGAGAAGTATCTGCAGTAGGACATGGAGAGGAAGACGAAGAGTCACACTCGATCGGAGAAGGCACAACTAGGGGAGGACTAGGAGTGGGGAATGACACAGAAGGTGATTCAGGAAGAGGAAGAGACTCAATAACAGGACAAGGCTGAACAGAAAGAGACATAGGAGAAGGGGCTCAGGGGACATAGACAAAAAAATAGGAAACATCCTCAACAAAGGACACATGATGAGCGAACTAAAAATGATGACCCACGGGATCATAACAATGATACCCTTTAAGCTCGAAACTTATCCCTAAGAAAACATATCGAACAGACCGAGTAGAGAGCTTGTCATGAGTATGAGGAGGAAGAAGAACATAACACGTACAACCGAAAACTCGAAGACAACTGTAGTTGGGACGGGAAGAATAGAGGCGTTTATGAGGGGACATGCCAGAGAACGGTGGAGGGAGTGATATTTATGAGATGAACAGAAAGAAGGGCAGCCTCAACCAAGAAATGCTGTGGAACAAACGATGACAGTAAAAGAGAGCGAGTGGTCTCAAGAATGTGACGATGTTTACGTTCTGCAACACCATTCTGTTCATGAGTGTAGGGACATGACTGCTAAAAGATTGTGCCATGAGATTGGATCAGAGAGCGCATTATAGAAGAGATATATTCCTTAGCACAATCAGATCAAAAAGTTTTGATGTGAGCCTGAAATTGGGTGTGAATCATGGTGGTAAAAAATCATAGATGTGAGCAACCTCAGAGCGATTACGTAGTAAATAAATCCACATAAAGCGGTAATAATCATCAATGAAGCTAATATAATAAGAAAAAACACTTAGAGAATGTACGGGTGCAAGACCCCAAATGTCAGAATGCACTAACTCAAAAGGACTGGTGGATTGATTATTACTAGAACTAAAAGGTAAGGCCACAAGTTTGGCCAATTTACAGCCCTTACACACTGATAAAGGAGAAAACAAGTAGATCCTAACATACCAGACTCAAAAAGGCCTTTAAGGCAAGACTCAGAGGCATGACCTAACCTTCTATGCCACAAATCGACATTAGAAGTAACACTACCACAAAAAACAGAGGAGTCTGGAACTAGGAGATGCAGATACTCCATGAAGTACAATCTGTCGACTCTACGACCAACGCCAATCCTCCGCCCCGAGTGTGGATCATACACAAAATAAACAAGGAAGTGAAAGAAACGGTCAGACCGGAATCACAAAGTCGATTAATGGAAATAAGGTTCATGCATAGATCCGGCGCATGTAAAATAAATGGAATGGAAAGACGACCAGTTGGATCTGAGGTGGTGGTGATAGATCCACACTGGGTGATAACTAAAGTGGAACCATCAACAGTATGAATCAGAGGCAAATGAGTAAGAGCAGGTGAACATGCAGTAAGTATAGAACTATTAGGTGTCATATAATGGGATGCACCAAATAAAAAATCCAAGAGACAGAAGTACCCAGAGTGGAAGAAAAGGCTGAGGGAGCAGTAGACTCAGACCGAGGTGGATGCTGTAAAAGCTACGCAAGACGCTGATTGATCAATGTGTCAATATGATCAGAGGTAGGCAAACCTGGTGCAGTGGTGGTAGCAACAGTAGCAGTAGGATGACGGTGAACTGGACCACGACCACGACCTTGAGAAGCTTGCAATGGCATACGAGAAACCGGGCGTTTCTCTGGATGAAGATCCCAACAATTATTAATGGCATGTCCTGTCCTTTTACAGTGCACACAAAGAATTGTAAAACGTGATGAGATTGCAGGAGGAACAGCAGGAGAGGTAGCAGCCAGAACTCCAGAATATATGGACGAAGATGTAGTATGTTGAGATGCCACGGTGCAAAGACGAGTCTCCTCAGTGACAATCTCGGCTAGAGCAGCCTTCAAGTGTGGTAAAGGATCCCGATGAATCAATTGTCCAGCCAAAGCGAAGAATTCAGGATGAAGAGCCATAAGGAACTGGTACAACTCATGACGATCACGAAAGGCGGTTCGCTCAACTGGAGATGCCTGTGGACCAGGCTGAAGAGTACGTAGCTCACGAAGTATTCGAATCCGAGCGACTGTCAGAGTCGGACCGGATGCAGGCGGGCGCGTCTGGGCAGGCCAGGCTGTCGGATCCGAACTACCGGGTTCGGACTAGTTAGACTATTAAAAAGCATGACCACAAGCTACATCAAGAATCATTGGAGCATACAGATTTCGTATCATTGAATATATCCACATAAAAGCATGACCACAAGCTACATCAAGAATGCACCTGCATCAATATCATTTAAAAAAAAATTCAATAGATGGTCATAATCGCATAACATCATAATATGAGTGAGATTTATAAGTACAAATTCATGATTGCGTGTAAGTTCCCCTTTTTTTATGCACATAACACAAAATGTCATAGATTTGGACCCTCACTTTAATGTAGCATAGAAAAATTACAATGCACCTATACAATAGGTGGAGACTCAACAATCAAAATCACAAATTATTCCAAATTCCCAAATGTTTAACATTCATGTAAGGGAACACATGTCAGCCATGCATTGATGAGATCTAAATCCCATGGATAACACTAAGATCGTCGTGGGTGAAAATAAGAATACACAGCAAAGAATGTCTGCAAGAAGGTCAAGATGAGTAGCACAACAACTGCTCCTAATGAAATGGTAGACCAGGGGTTGCTGAAATATTTATGCATCAACAAGGCTCGATACTTGTTCCGTCTCAACCCGCAAAATCTAGTCACTTCATCATATAAACCTGAAAGGTAGTTTTCCCTTGCATCGCAAGTAACATCAATGTTGAGCTGGTTGAACAAGTGTGCCGCCTCTTCTTCGCCGCGCCAGCCAGTTCAATATAATCTCCTTCTGCTGTAAAATTGAGATGTCTTGGGGACTGTTTACAAGAAAATCCATGAAAAGCGTGTAGAATGTGACATGAAATTTAGTGCCCCGATAGCATTGTTCGAAAGCGATGAAATTACGGAGTATTGATTCGGTCCGGTCATAAAGCCCCAAAGTTGGGATTTCCATTAATCCATCGTGGAAAGTCACGTTTAAGAATGATATCGCATTCTTCTTTACTTGAACTTCACTCCCGCCTCTTTGAGCTTGTGGTGGTCGAAATCCATATTGGGTGGCTTGTTCTTCATGTTGATGAAGTAGCTTCCCTACTAGACAGAGGAAGTAAATGACCATAGTGTATTACTTTGCCAAGAACATTATTTACCTTCTTCTTGAACTTGATGGCCATGGTTGGGTTATTGGATGATTCCCCAGACCCTTCAAGCTGAGTGACAGTAGGAAGAATAGTTAAATAGATAAGATGAAGCAAGTGATGGACTTCGTTATCGCCATTGGGTATAGTGGGGGGTGAATCCCTTTTCCCTATGTAACGGGATTCCATCAAAATGATTGCTAGCTCTTCTGGAGAACGGTCTACTTTATGTGGATTGGCGATGAATAATTCAAAGAGTGCTTTAACCACGAAAAATGGGATTTGATTTTCTAGTAAAAGGAAATCTTCCTTTGCCTTTCCCCAAATAAATATCGTAGGATCTATAGGGCCGCCATCCTTTTTTGATCCCTCGACCTTGAAGTGTATACCATTGATGTGGCACACCAGCATGAAAACAATGAAACACCCATCAAGAAGCATCATCTCGACAAAATCTGTGCTGGACATGTCAATGGACTCTGAGTAACAACTCCGGGCACGTACTTCCATCTTCTCCATCTCCACGTGACTTCTCTGCAGACTGATTTCCCCATTAGTATTTGAGAGGAGGAGATGAAGATAGCGCCACTTGTATTCCTCCATCTTCTGCAAGTGAGTCTTCTTGCGGTGGTATGGACCGATGGACACGAATTTGGGGTCATAAGGGCTATTGTCGATTAAATTTGGATCACAGAATTTAAACTTGCACCACCGGAGATTACAGGGGACTCTGAAGATGGAGCATGGCTCTTGGCGCCAATGGTTGCAGTGGGCATCCTCCATCCTCCTCCTCATGGATCCCTCCCAATCTTCTTCTTCCGTCGTCTTTTCTGTACACTCCGATCTTTACATAGAAATAAAAACCTATCAGCCTAAAGACGATAAAATCCTAATATATTTGCTATTATTTGAAGTTTTCTTTTTGGGCTTTGGTACACCCAACCCAATTTTTAGCCACACCATTCATGCGAGATTTCTTTCATTATCGTTTAACTTTAAAACAAATTAGTATGATCTGAAGGTTAAAAGTGAGGCCATGACAATGACGATTGGATGTATCATGCTTTTGGTGGAGGAGATATTTGGATACCTCCTTCCTCAAGATTGTTTCTTTTTCTTTGTTTGCTCTGTGATATGCAAACTTCTATACACAATCCCTGTGCAGTCCATATAACACTAGATGTATATATATACACATTGTTAAATGAAGTATAGGTAAATTTTTACCTCTTTTATAAGTAAGTTCATGCAACATGGAATTTATATGTTAGATTTGTAAATATACTTTTTCATTACTTTAAGTCTCACTTAAAAAAAAAAAATCAAAATACACGCGAGGATATGCTCCCTGATATTTATTTTAACTTGATGTAAAGAAGCATTACCTGAGAGCCTCTTCACCTGACTGGTTGGCTTGCGATGAAGCTGAACCTATCTCCCCAATGTTGTTCATTTCTAATCCACCAGCTGATTGGTTGGCTTGCAGTGAAGCTAAGACAATCTCTTCAAGGTTGCTCATTTCTCTTACACCTTTGTTGGAATTCAATTGGCCTTTTGAAACAATTGTATATAAAATGATGAATTTGTCTTCTATGAGGAACTTTCCGATGGAAGTGCGTTTTTGTTTTAATTAATGGAATAGGTGGATCATCATTGTTGACAACGATATATCTATACTCTATATCCTAAAACACTACAATAGTGCCAAAAGTTTTCATCTAAGGTGCTTTTTTTCATAAAAAAACACCTTTAATTGTTCATTCATTCGTAAATGCCCAAAACCATGTTAACGCGGAACATTTTATTCGGCCATTCGCAGATAAGCCCCCATATCCCTCTTATTTATATACAAGTCCCTAAAAAAATCGGTCAAATTTGTCATTTTCTATGGTTATTTATAGATAGGTCCCCAGATCCGGGCATTTCCAGATACACCCCTAGATCCCTCTTATTTATAAACAGATCCCTAAAAATTGGTCACATTTGTATTTTTCTGTGGTTATTTGTAGATAGGCGCCCAGGTCCCTCATATTTATTATTAGGTCCCTAACAACTCTTTTTGAGAGATCTTTCAAGTTTCATCTTTAGTTTGAACCAGTTTTATAATTAGACCCCCATCTATGTTACAAACAAATGCCTCATTCAGATTTTAAGATTTATAATGAAATCTTTCGTATCAAAACATGAATTGCCAAATTTTAAATCAGTTATTTCACGAAGGAAGTGTATCCAATTGTTTTTTAATCTCTCTTTTTTTTATGGATTCTGACTACGGATAAAAAGATTTAAATCGGTTAATTGATTATTAGTATCATAAATATTATGATTGCGTTATTGTTTGAGAATTTTCATAAAACATAATTAGTTCCACGCGAAAGAGCTTACCTCGAAGAATGATGAGAAAACATTATTACATAACAAAATGGAATTTTATTAATGTTATTAAGAAATTTTGTAGAAATATAACAGGAAATGCTATTAGATACTTTATTATTCATGCTATTAAGAAATTATGTAGGGACATGATAAGAAATGATATTATATAACTTATTATATAAATACATTTTATTTTATATGCATTGGAAATCATGGTAATTAATATTTTAATGACTATAATTCGATAAATAAGATAATTAAATTTAAGTGATAATATGTCAAATATATAATGTTATAATAAATTTGGAAATTAGAATATCGATTTATTTTTAAAAATTTTATTACACATTCGTTATTAAAGTCTTTGAAATACATTCCTTAAAAATAAAATATCTATTTCTATAAATTAATGCTCTTGAGACAACATATGTTTGGACACATAAAATTTTTTCTTCACTTCCGATGTTAATGGGTAAAAATTATGTTTTAATTACCTATAGGCCGAGGATAATATGTATGTATAAATTTTCTTAATGTGACTTATGAATTCAAATGTTTTGCTTAATTCATTAATTCATATAAAAAATAATATTATTTACCTGTATTTTTGAGAATTTGATACCTAGTATACTTTGAAGTCTAAGAATATAAAATTCATTTATCATGTTAGAAATACATTTTATTAACTCGCGTGAATGCGCGTACAATAAAACTAGTATATATATATATATATCCCGAAAGGTTAAGTGTTTTATTTTTTTATTTGTATGTTTGGGTCATTGCGGCTGGCATGGGTTGTTGGGGTTAGTATTGTCATCATCTGAAATAATTTGTATCATTGTGTTGTTCATGTAATAGTGTGATACGAGGTTTAAAATATTACCGACGCAAAACCTAGACCGATATAAAATGGCTATATATTTTGAGATAAAACAGTAACCTTGCCCTTTTATTAAGAAAAGAGCTAAGATCTCCTTTGGATCTGCATGGTTTTTAGCATGGAACATTTTCCCTGGTAAAAGTGGTAATTTCTTTGGTAAGTTCATTGCAGTAATCGGACGGTTAAATATATTTGGCTACAAAATCACAGTTTCCTTGCTAAACATTTGCCAAAGAAAAATATTTTCCTGGGTAAAAACCTTAACCAAGAAAATATTTTGTTGGTTAAAATAAATATATTTCCTTGATATATATGAATTCTTTCCTCGGTAAAGTTCAAAATGTTTCCAATGACAATTTTCCTTGGTTAATACCTTAATAGTTTTTGTGAATAAAATTTCCTAAAATGAATTATGCATCACTGTATATGTGAATATTTCATAAAAAGAATTATGCATCCCTATATGAAAAGAAGGTTCATAGTGTGAAAATTTCTAACAATATTTTTTTTAAAGCAAAAGTGTAACAAAAACAATTATAACAAAACATGAATTACCAAATCACTCGTTGTTTTGGGAACACACATCAAACACCACTTTGACAGATACATTATTTTGGAAACATTGTTGTTTGTGAAGAAGATCCTCCCTGCTTTTGGAGCTCCAAGTGATGCAAATAAAGGCGTTAAGAAACTACAATCAACAAAAACAAAATACAGTGAGAAATGCTCTTATATAACAATCCATATAAATCACAACAAACATTAAAAAAATTTGCAACAAACATGGTGTAATAAAACAAACAAATGACTAATTAGAGTTGCTCTTAGATATTCTATGATTTAAACATGAGGACTAATACAAAAACGGGGACTACAGATTCTAGTTGTTTAGTATAAAGAAAAACATGTTACATTCTCCTGCTTCTTTGCCTTGCCTAGACGACTTTAGAAAGTTATAGAATAGTTTATCATGCAATTTAACTATATATACATCAATTTGTTATGTAATTGATTTGATATGAATCCACTTGCATATATATAACTTGTATACAGGTAGGTGGAATTGGGTAGGCAACATGAAACACAGTTGCAGCATTCAGACAAATGTATAATTTTCACTAACCCATGAACAAAGACATCTATAATGTCCACTCTTTCACTAACCCAATTACAACAAGGTCTTAATCATCATTAAATAATTAACAAATAGAGAGAGAACTATCTTAAAAAAGAGAATTAACTCACCAACATCAGTACCAACCCATAGGTGTTATACTATAAAAACCATTCAAATTTGATTTGGAGAAAAGAATATGATAAGAATTAATGAATTAAACTGGGGTGGACATCTTCGCTGAAACCATCACTACTGAAATAATACGTGTTAAATACTAGTAAAGCAAACACTTCTCAAGCTCCTTAAAATAAATAAATAAATATGACAATCCATGTTACTAAGAAAAATATTCCTTGGCCAAGGAATCATTTTTTTAAAGGCTTTCCACTAAGGAAATATTTCCTTGGTAGAAAAAATAACTTGGACTTTTTTCAAAGAAAACTTTCCTTAATAAAATTTATTTTCAAAATAATAATAAAAAAATTAACTTTTCCAATGAAATACATTCATTGAAAAAAAATACAAAAATTAAAAGAATTCGAATTATTTTTCCAAATCAACCCATATTTACCAAGGAAAATATTCCTTCGTAAAAATAATCCACAAGGGAAATATTACTTGGTGAATGAGTCATTTTTTAAAGATATTTCCTTAGCAAAAAAATAGTTTTAAACTTTTTTCAAGGGAAACTTTTCTTAGTAAAAGTTATTTCTATGATAAAAATAAAAAAATTTACTTTTTCCAATGAAATATATTCATTAAAAAAAATATACAAAAAATAAAAGAATTCAATTTTTTTTTCAAATCAACCCACATTTACCAAGGAATATTCCTTGGTAAAGATAAAGGAGTTTATTTTTTAAAGGCCTTCACTAAGATAATATTTCCTTAACAAAAATCAAGAGTGCACTATTACCAACAAAGTATTGTGTTGGTAAAAAATATAAAGAATAAAAAAATTTAAAATTTTGTGTTCCCCTTTACGCATGAAAAAATCATATTCTTGGTAAATATGTATAATCACCAACAAAATTATTTTCCTTGATAGAAAATTCGTGGCTAAAAAGACTTTTTCTTGTAGTGACAATTAATATATTTTGATAGAGGTATATATCTCCAACATATATATCTCGTTAATAAATTTAATTTACATGTTTTTCATCTAATAAATTCATCTATTAAGATATATATATATTTTTCATAAAAGTATATTTTTCACTGTCAGGTCGTAACATTATTCGTAAATTGTCTATCTCAATTAACACCTCTCAGATTACATCTCTGCGTGTATACAAACAGGGAGATACACATGTTTGACCCATGCATATTAATCCAATTATGTATAAAGGATCATATGATTTGGATAAAAACTATCTAAAAAATATTGATCCCACATTAATAAATCAATCAAATGATAAATATACAAAACTTCAAATCATTTCCCTCTCAACTTGTTCTTTTTTTTTTTTATGTTTCCCTCTCAACTTGTTTAGTGTTTGGATATTATATCCTATCAAATATGTCAATATGAAAGCCAATTGGTTCTTATAATTGAAGAATAAAGCTAATGAGCATTTTAATCAAGACGCAGGAGCAATCCATGAAGGTGTGGATGTGCTTTCCCTAGAAATTGATTGTTTATAATCAACTTAATTAAAGAATTGATCAAACATTGTAAGAGCTTAACTAACAAGTTCGTCAATGGATCGGGTGGGAGGAATCTTTGGATGTTATTTTTTGATGTTTACAACTTGAGCGCTGTTACAACACTCATTTCTATTTACAGTTTTAATTGCAGTCTCATATATTTCGTATTTTGTTAGCCTCTCTATTTACTGTAATGAGATATATATGTCATTGAATTTTTTTTTCTTTTCATTTTTTTATAGATGATACAATTCAATTTATTGAAATATATGTTTCACGTACTGCACTTTTTACAAAAATACATATCTGATTAGTTGAGGTACATGACTTCATTGGGTATGTCTGATGCTTATATAAGTCGTCTTCAACCTCCCGTCCTGCGCAAATCATCTTTTGATTTCAGGTTTGAAAGGGAAATTTTAGGTTTTAGGTTTTGGGTTTAGTCTGGGGTACAATAAAAGGGAGATTTCATGGGATATAGTTAGGTTAGTAATCGTCATTGGGCAGTCAATGTACCGGAGACAGACGGAAGGACATAGATACAGTAAGAATGAATTTCTCATGGGTATAGAAGCAATTAGCTTTTTAAGGGGGTATAACTCAAAAATAAAAATTTAAGAGGGCATACATGCAACTTTTCTAAAATTGTATTTGGAAGGGATTTTTGCATAATACCCTTGTTAAATTTTAATTTTATCAAAATACCCCTGAAAAAATCCATAGTGCAAAAATACCCTTAAAAAATTCTATGTAAGTGCAATGGCCAAATTCCGTTCAGGCCCGGGCCCGTGGGCAGAGCTGGACCCTCTTTTTTGTCATGGGCCGGCCCACAGGCCTGGGCCTTGTTTCAACAGGTTGGCCTGGGCCGTTGCCGACCCCTACTTATTTGGGTCTTGAAAGAATACTTAATCAAACATTTTCCGTACAGAAAATTAAGGTGATGGATGGAAAATATTGGGTGGTATGAGACAGCGGATGAAGGATGCCCACTGCAACAATTGGGAACGGAACCATGCTCCATCTTCCGGGTCCCTCACAACATTCGTCGGAGCAACTTCAAATCTTACGACAACGCAACTCTCGTCCACAACTCTCGTCTGCTTTGTGTTTAGACCTTCACTTATCTGTAGAGTCTAAGATCCTTTTTCTGTTGGCTGTGCTAGTTATCTGGAACTTTCATACCAACTGAATCTTTTTGTTTAACTTTGTAATTTGTTGGTCAGTGTATCAAGATAGGGGAATGAGTTAGGTAGGAGGCAGGGTCTCCCTTATTAACCTACTAACTATTGTACATTTTATGAATTCTTATAGCAATACAAAGTTCTTGATTATCAATCAAAAAAAAAAAACTCTCGTACACAACGGGCCTTATGACCCCAAATTCGTGTCCATTGGCCCCTACCACACCGTGGCAAGCCCTGGTTACAACAGATGGAGGAGTACAAATGGCGCATTCTTCACGTCCTCCTCCCACACAATAACAGGGAAACTAGCATGGAGAGATGCCTTGAGGTCATGAAGCAGATGGAAGAACGCGCGCGGAGCTGCTACTCTGAGTCCATTGGCATGTTGAGCAATGAATTTGTCGAGATGATGCTCCTCGATGGGTGCTTCATCGTTTTCTTACTAGCGCGTGAGGACGACGTTGCGAGGGAGGTTCTAGATAATGCTCTTAAGAAAGGTGACGGCGGTCCGATTGATCCCAAACGTTGGATTTTGGAAGATGCAAAAAGGGACTTGCTTCTGATAGAAAATCCTTTTTTCGTGGTCAGGGAACTCTTTGAGTTATTCATCACGAATTCATTCGCTTCCCTAGAAAGGCTTGCAATCAAGGCCTTGTCGGGTTGTTACTGTTAGCATATCTCACAATGTCCCAACTGGAAATATTGACAGCAATTCAAAACCTTTATCAAATCCCACTGATTGCTCCTCAATTAAAATATTACCAATAAGTGATGATTCTGGGTGATCCTATCAATCAAGATCCAATAAAATAGGATCTAGAATTCTCTATAATTATGTATATTATTAGGATCCTATAATATAGGATCTGAAAAACTTGTATGTTACAAAAGCATATATTTCTTTATAAATATTACGGTTCTCCTCCTAGAATATTAAGGAAGGAAAAACATTTTCAAATCTATATTCACCTCTTTCATGGTATCAGAGCCTTACTAGGAACACTCCTACCTTCAACCTTTCCAATGGCCTCCACACACCTTCCCAACCCCATGAGTCTTGTTACCATCAAGCTTGATCGGGATAACTATCTGCTGTGGAAAAGTCAGTTTGTTCCAGTTCTTAAGGCCAACAAACTCATGGGCTATGTTGATGGCTCACTGCCATGCCCTTCCCAATTTCTCAATGATGATAAAGATCAGCCTACGACCACCATCAACCCAGCTTACACCAGCTGGCAAGAATATGATTCTCTGGTTCTCCTATGGATCAATGCATCTCTCACGACATCGGTCCTACAACGAGTGGTCGGTCTTCAAACCTCGCGTGAGGTTTGGCTTCGCCTTGAACGTCTCCATCTTATTCAGTCACGTTCAAAAATTCTTCAACTCAAGCAACTATTTCAGTCAACATGCAAAGGAGGTATGTCTATAACCGAATACCTGGACAAAATGAAAAGTATTGCTGATTCTCTTGAGGCTGTCGGTCAGCCGGTCTCGGATTTTGATCTCTGCAATCAGGTTCTCAATGGCCTCGGTCAAGAATATGATCCCATTCATACTGCGGTTCTCAATCGAGAAACCCCCATCCTCTTTGATGAGTTATTCGGCCAACTTCTTACCTTCGAGCTTCGTCTGGATTCACATACTATGACCAACGATTCAGACAAACCAACGACAGCCCTATTCACCAACACTTCATCTCCATCTCCATCTCATCCCCGATCTCAGGGTCGTGGATACGCACGAGGCCGCAGTCGAGGTCGTGGTCGTGGACGTTATTATAGGGGTCGTGGCAATGATTTGACTGACAACTATTCTGGTTCTATTCAGCCAAACAAACAGCCCCTTATTTGTCAAATCTGCAACAGAGTTGGACATCTAGCTTTGGACTGTTATCATCGTCTTGATTCCTCCTATCAAGGACGTCATCCACCTCAGAAGCTTCAAGCCATGGTTGCTTCCAAACAAGCTTCAACAACTTGGTATACAGACACCGGCGCATCTAATCATGTTACGGCAGACCTGAATAATCTATCTCTTCACTCTGAATATGATGGTCGAGACAGCCTAGCAGTTGGTAATGGTAATACCCTTCCTATTTCACATATTGGTGCCATTCATACATCCCTTAATGATACCAATGTTAAACTCACTAATACACTTCATGTTCCATCTATGAAAGCCAACCTATTATCTGTATCCCAATTCACCAAAGATAACCAATGTCATTTTATTTTCACTGACTCTCATTTTTTTGTGAAGGACAACCATACGGGGAGGACCCTCTTCCAAGGACAGATCAGTGATGGCCTCTATCCTCTTCAACTTCCTCTTACCAACTCCAGTGCCTCTAGTACATCCCCTTCCGCCTTCAATTGTGTTCGCCTACCAAGTACTGTTTGGCATCATCGTCTTGGTCACCCCGCTGCTCAAACCATGGCTACACTATCTACAAAGCTTTCGATGTCTGGGTCTTCTAAACTCCCTTCAGTCTGTTCCTCCTGTCAGAAAGGAAAGAGTTCTTGTTTACCTTTTAGTGCGTCTGACTCATTGAGTACTTTTCCTCTTGAACTTATTCACACCGATGTGTGGGGACCTAGTCCTGAGTTATCTATCAATGGTCACAGATTTTATGTTATTTTTGTTGATGATTTTAGTCGTTATTGTTGGATTTTTCCTCTTATTTTTAAATCTGAAGTCTATGACGTCTTTATTCGTTTTAAAGCTCTTGTTGAGAATATGTTTGATCGTAAGATTAAGTCTCTCCAAACTGATGGGGGTGGTGAATACACTAGCATACGATTTAAGACATTCCTCTCCTTACATGGCATCTCTCATCGTTTGTCTTGTCCGTACACCCCTCAACAAAACGGTCTCGCCGAACGCAAGCACCGACACATTGTTGAAACTGGTGTTACGCTCTTACAACATTCTCACTTGCCATCTCGCTTTTGGTTTGATGCCTTTGCTACTGCTGTTTTCCTTATTAACCGTCTTCCCACAAGGACTCTTGGTAACATTTCTCCTTATGAACAACTATTTCGAAAGTCTCCTGATTATGCTATGTTGCGTAGTTTCGGTTGTGCTTGCTTCCCTATGCTTCGTAATTACATGGGTCATAAACTTGCTCCACGTACATGTGAATGTGTCTTTCTTGGTTACAGCCTTAATCATCGGGGTTTTAAATGCATGGATCTTGGTAGTGGTCGAGTCTTCCTCTCTCATCATGTCGTCTTTGATGAATCTCGGTTTCCATTCCATGACAAGGATATGCATCACTCTTCTGGAGGTCCAATAGAGGAATCCTCTCCAATCCTACTAGGTTCGGTTTCCTTTCCTTCAACTACCCCTACCCCACCATCACCCACCCCTCCTCCTATCACCACTATTCCATCCCCTGCTATCACACCATCCACAACCAACCCTCCTATACCCACCATCAATACCACTACTACCTCCTTACTTAACCAATCTGACCCACTACCATCATCCCCACTTCCGGTCACCACTCAACCTCCTACTCATCCCTCTCATCTTCCCATACCTGCACCCCCACCTGCACCACCTTCTCTCCACCACACACGGTCTAAATCTGGCATTTTTAAACCTAAACGCCTTCTTGTCTCTACCCGCTATCCACTGCCCACTGCTCTTATTGCTTCTCCCATTCATAGTGCACCATCATCTTATACTCAGGCTGCTAAACTACCGGCATGGCGTCATGCCATGGCCCTTGAATTTGAAGCTTTACAGAAACAGGGTACATGGTCTCTTGTTCCCCTTCCTCATGGAAAGAATGTTGTTGGCTGTCGTTGGGTATACAAGGTTAAGCAAAAATCTGATGGCTCCATCGAGCGTTACAAGGCACGCTTAGTTGCCAAGGGATTTCATCAACAACCTGGTGTGGACTATTTTGATACCTTCAGCCCGGTTGTCAAGCATGCTACTATTCGGATAGTTTTATCGCTTGCTGTTCAAAATGGTTGGCCCATCCGTCAGATGGATGTTCATAATGCTTTCTTACATGGTCTTTTATCGGAGGAAGTCTATATGACACAACCCCAAGGGTTTATTGATTCAACTCATCCCACCCACGTCTGCCGATTACATAAGTCTATTTATGGACTTAAGCAAGCGCCGCGAGCTTGGTTTATTCGTCTTACTGATTACTTACAGGGGCTTGGGTTTACTGGTTCCACTGCTGACCAGTCCTTATTTGTTCGCAATGTTGGTGGATGCATCATTTTCCTCTTGATCTATGTTGATGACATCATCATTACCAGCAATCAGCCTTCAGCCATGCGCTCTCTTCTTGATGATCTTAACCGTCTATTTGCCATGAAGGATCTTGGGCCACTACATTATTTTTTGGGTATTGAAGCTCACCGCACCTCCACTTCCTTATATCTTTCTCAATCCAAGTTTATTCTTGATTTGCTTCATCGATCTAAGATGGATGGTGCGAAACCTATACGCTCTCCTGTGGCTTCGGGGCTTAAACTATCTCGGTTTGATGGTGATCCTCTTGTTGATCCTACTGAGTATAGGAGCATTGTTGGGGCTTTGCAATATGTTACCCTTACCAGGCCAGATATCTCCTTTGCTGTTAATCAAGCCTGCCAACACATGCACTCTCCACGCACAACTCATCTATCGGCTGTCAAACGAATACTCCGATATCTCAAGGGCACCATCTATTTTGGTCTCATTTTTCGGCAAGGAACTCCTACTTTAACGGCATACTCCGACGCTGATTGGGCTGGCGACCCTGACGATCGCCGATCCACCTCTGGTTATAGTGTGTTTCTTGGACCAAATCTCATTGCTTGGAGTGCTAAAAAGCAACCCACAGTGGCTCGTTCCAGCACTGAATCAGAATATCGGTCATTAGCAAACACGGCTGCTGAACTATCCTGGATTAGGATGATCTTACAACATCTCGGGGTCTTTCTAAAGTCTCCACCAACTATCTACTGCGACAATGTTAGTGCTCTTGCTCTCGCCTCCAATCCAGTCTATCATGCACGCACTAAACATGTGGAGCTTGACTACCACTTCATTCGTGAGAAAGTGGTCCGTAATGATCTCACTGTTCGATTTGTATCTTCTGTCGATCAAGTGGCTGATATCTTCACCAAAGGGCTCTCTTCTTCTCGGTTTCGACTTCTGCAATCCAAGCTTAACGTCATTGAGTTGCCGCTTAGCTTGCGGGGGCGTGTTAGCATATCTCACAATGTCCCAGCTGGAAATATTGACAGCAATTCAAAACCTTTATCAAATCCCACTGATTGCTCCTCAATTAAAATATTACCAATAAGTGATGATTCTGGGTGATCCTATCAATCAAGATCCAATAAAATAGGATCTAGAATTCTCTATAATTATGTATATTATTGGGATCCTATAATATAGGATCTGAAAAACTTGTATGTTACAAAAGCATTTCTTTATAAATATTACGATTCTCCTCCTAGAATATTAAGGAAGGAAAAACATTTTCAAATCTATATTCACCTCTTTCAGTTACCCAGTGAAAAGAAATATACAATCCACCACTGTACGGGATGGCGTCGAACAAGCCCGTCATTTGCTTCATCTTTTCTATTTAACTATTCTTCCTGTCAAGGATCACGTAAGATCGAAGAAGATGGCGTCCATGGCTGTCAAGTTCAATTCAATGAGAAGATTAACACTCTTATTAAATTCCACCGTCGTCATTCACTTCCTACACGCGTATTGTCGGAAGGCCAAGGCCTTCCCTTGAAGAATCAGAGAAATATACGTCATCAGTATTTGAGGTCATGGACTTCGTCGGATGGCCAAGATGAGTCATCAACAACATTGTCAAAATCCACCCCAGAATGGATTCCGACCGCTTCGGCGCTCAAAGAGGCAGGGGTGAATTTCAAGGTAAAGAACAATGCGACATCCTTCTTAGACGTGCATTTCCTCCGCGGAGTGATGAATATCCCAACTCTGAAACTTTACGACACGAGCGAACCCATTCTGCGCAACCTCATTGCGTTCGAGCAGTGCTGTCCTGACACGAAATGTCATGTCACGTTCTATGCATTTTTCATGGATTTCCTTGTAAACAGTCCACGGGACATCATGATTTTACAGGAGGAGGAGATTATATTGAATTGGCTGAGCGGCGAAGAGGAGGCTGCACACTTGTTCAACCGGCTAGGCATGGAGGTCGCCTGCCATTTAGAGGAAGACTATCTTTCAAGTGTGTCTGTTGATGTTAATCGATTTTATCGGATGAGGAGGAACAAGTGGCGGGCGATGTTGGTGCATAACTATTTCAGCAACCCATGGTCGATCGTTTCATTTGGAGCGGCTGTTTTGCTCCTCCTCTTGACTTTCTTGCAGACTTTATTTGCTATGAATTCCTTTCACCCTTCATCTTAGTATTATTGTACGTACATGTGATTTCTAGCGATATGGATTGTATGAATAAAGGATTGTATGAATAAAGGGCTTCTCATATAATATATATGTGATTTTCATTGCAAGTTTCCACCTATTCTACAAGTTGCTCGTGGTAAATTTTTTTTCTTCCATGGTAGACATGAACTCCAAAGTTCCACTGCATATCTAGCTATTACATGTGATGTATATCAAAAAAGGGATTGTGCGCCCTTATAAATTAATGCTTATAAATCTCACTTGATCATCATCATGTCATGTCATGCGTACGTGAGGTTTGTATGTTTGATTATTTATAAAATATTCTATATGACAAACAATATATAAATAACTCATACCTGCAGGCGGTGAGGAGAAGTCATGCACTTAATAGTGATTAATTCAAAAGAATTTCTGTCTTAAGAATGATATAGTCTATCAGAAGGGTAAATGATTTTTTTTTGTCTGATCGGTATAATATATCTAGAAATAACCACATGAATAAAGAATTCTCAATACCATTTATGTGAAACAGCTGCCACAACAGACACCAAGACCCACGGGCCGTTAAGCAGTCGCGCGCCAGACCGGCCTGGCCCTCTTATTCAGCTCATCATATATGGTTCTCTCACTGCATCCCATCACATACATGTGATGAGATTTTGAGTTCCACCCCACCTATTTTGATTACAAACTATATAAAAGTTTAGTTTTAATTCATCAAACCTACAATACTTTGCACACATTATTGGACTCCATAGTATATAACATTAGATTGAGTTATATTTTAACTTAAGGAAGGATTGGAAAAAAAAAGATAAGAAGAGTTACAAAGTTGAATTTAGTTATATAGATAGATTTATAAAATTTAATTATCTATTTAAAATCTTAAGACAAGATTAGAAAAAGAAATATTGATTTTCAATATATAATAATGGATTTTAAAATATTTGTTAGGCATAAAAATATAAAATTTTGTTACGTACACTTGAAAACAATTTTTCCGTTAATATAATAGATAAATAGATTAAAGATAAGCAAGGGCCAAATAAATCATACAAACCTCAAAAACACATGATATGCAATCGTATATAACGTTTATTCAATGTATTATTTTAAAATGTTAATTTACAAAACTAACCCCACTATTTTAAATATTAAAAAAATTGATCCTGCCGATCGAATACTTTTAAAAAAAAAGGCCTTTGACCCAGTCAATGCTGATTGGTATTTTTTCCAAAAAAATTGATGGTTATGATCATATAGGGCGATTTACAAGTACAGTAAGCTCCGGTTTGGAGAACATGTACAACAAGCTAGTGAAAAACAAACTCTACAATGAGAAACCATTAACTGATGCAATCCTGATAGTCAGAGATCCCATGGATAATTGATGCAATCCTGATAGTTAGAAAAACAACAGAACAATCAAGAGAACAAAATTCAACTTCCTTCAAATCTGAATTTTTTCTGTATTTTTTCATTTCATCATATTCATCACACACTACACGGATGGTTTTTTGTATGACACTCAACAAAAGACTTTTGAACTCCCAATACAGACACTTTATTCTCCAAACTAATTATGACATTGAAGTTTACAGATTTCAGTTTCATGTCCCAACAAACGATAATACTAAGATGGAGGGTGAAAATAAGAATACATGGCAAAGAATGTCTGCAAGAGGGTCAAGATGAGTAGGAAAACAGCTGCTCCAAATGAAATGATCGACCATGGGTTTCTAAAATATGTATGCACCAACGTAGCCCGCCACTTGTTCATTCTCTTCCTGCAAAACTTATTCACTTTAACATATACATCTAAAAGATGGTTCTTTGTCATATCGCCGGCGACTTCCATCGCAAGCTTGTTGAACAAGCATGCCGCCTCTTTTTCGCTACCTAGGTGGTTTAAAATAATCTCCTCCTCCTGTAAAATTGAGACGTCTTGAGGACTATTTATAAGGCATTCCATGAAAATCGCGTAGTGTGAGACATGAAGTCCAGTGTGCAAATAGCACTATTCGAACGCAATGAGGTTGAGGAGTGTGAGTTCACTATTATCATGAAGTAGCAGAGTTGGGATTTTCATCACTCCGCCGTGGAATTTCACGTCTAAGAATGATCTCGCGTTATTAATTACCTTCAACTTCACCCATGACTCTTTGAGAGAGGCGGCACTTGGAAACCACTCCGGAGGTGGTGGTGGTGGTGTGTTATCCTGGCCTTCCAATGACGTTTCTTGCCTCCTAAACAGAGGAAGTAAATGACAACAGTGAAGTTTGTGAACAACATTATTCACCTTCTTCTTGAACTTGAAGGGCATGATTGGGTTCTTGGATGAGTACTCCTCCGATCTTCCAGGTTGAGTGACAGGAGAAAGAATAGTTAAATAGAAAAGATGAAGCAAGTGATGGACTTCTCGGCCGCCATCGGGTACAGTGGGGGGGTGAATTTTTTTACCCATATACCAATTACCCTCCAAAGCATTGATCGCGAGCTCTTCAAAGGAATGGTCTACTACATATATACGAGTGATGAATAATTGAAAGACCTTCTTGACCACGAAGAATGGGATTTGATTTTTCAACAGAAGCCGGTCTTTCATTGCCAGATCTCAAATCATTTGACCATGAGCTATCAGGCCACCACCTCCTTCCCCTTTGTCCTTCATCAATGCATCGATAATCAATCTCATTTTTTTTTTCGATTGGTAATAATTGTATTACTGTGGAACTAACAAATGTACAGAGGGAGAAAAAGTAAAGAAGAAAAGGAACAAAAGGGTTACAAAATGAATTCAACCCCAATGTTTACAATGAGGAACACTGGATTTTTTCAAGATGCAATATCCAATATCATTTACTGACTCTGATAGTGACTTTTCCTTCTTTATCATCCTTTAATATCTGGAGTAGGTCCGGCCAAAAGTTTGATGCTTCATGAATGGAAAATCCCATAGATGACTGAAAGGCAGCAAGGTGATCCGCCGCCTGGTTTCCCTCTCGATACACATGTGTGGCTTTCCATTCCACGAGGGATGCAGACAATGTAGAGAATGTTCTCAAATCTCTGAAAGCCATCCATGGGATGGTGCCCCGACCATGAATCCAAGCAATGACAGTAGTGGAGTCCGATTCTAGCCACACTCGCTAGACATTAAGAGAGTGACATAGCAGCAGCCCTTGAACGAGTCCCTTTAGTTCTAGCAGGTTGATGGAGGCTGCCTGGACCCTAGCAGATAGAGCTTTGAGACAGTTTCCTGTATGATCTCGGATAAGAGCTCCGTATGCAAAGCGATCATCGGATCGTGATCCATCTGAGTTGAGTTTCAACCAGCCTTCCTCTGGGGCCTCCCAAGTGACTTCTTTTTCAGTCACCTGCATTGGATGAACCGAAAGCCTAAAAAGAGAGCACATTTTTACTGTGACCAGAGTGGATTCATCTTCAAAGTGTTTCCCCTTAAAGGCTGCTCTAGTTGCTGAGAGAATTCGACGCACTACCAATGGCTTGTAACATCTGTTGTTCCTGAAAAGCCTATCATTTCGTTCAAGCCAAATAGACCAAATAGTCTGAGTGAGGAGAAAGTGCAGAACCTTTTTTTCTGTTTGAGTAGTGCCAATGGATATGAACCATGTAAAGTGAGCTGGGAGGGAATGACATCCTACATGGGATACACCAAGAGATTTTGTGAGTGCTTTCCAAATATATGCTGAGAAGGGGCAGCTCAAGAACAGATGAACTACACATTCTAAACCCGTAGAACATAGCAAACAATTATTGTTTTGGGCGAGATGGCGGGTGAAAAGTCTCTGGAGGGTCGGAAGTCTGTCAAGTGCCGCTTGCCAACAAAGGAGACTTCTTCTTTGTGATTGGACTGGCCTCCAGATTTCTTTTGTCCAGATAGCTGAGGTTCCTTTTGTACGAATATATTCCCAAGCCGATGAATATGAGATTTTCCCTGTCTTTGAACCTGTCCAAACCAAAACATCCCTCCCATCTCCTCCCATTTCAAGTTCTGTAATAACCTCCCACAAAGTGCCCTGATCTGATGGCCATCTGTGTGGTTTATGCCATTTTCCATCTCGAACGAGAGTACGAAGTGTAACTGTTTTTGGGGGACCCCAACAAAGAAGTGTCGTTCCCTGAAAGTGATGTTGTAGGCCAAATCCTTGTAACCAAGGATCAGTCCAAAGGTTTATAGTTTCCCCAGAGAATATAATATATTTTGTAGCCTCTCTAATCCAACAACCTGCATGCATAATAGATTTCCAGACACTTGAGGCAGTGACCCTTGGTGTAGTCGACCAAATATTTGTTTTTGAAAGATACTTTTTCCTCATCCATGACGCCCATAGAGATTGATGCTCCGAGGCTAGCTCCCAAAACCGAACTCCCATTGCAGCTTCATTCCATTCGCGCAATCGCCTAAGACCAAGACCCCCCTCCACTTTTGGTAAACATACTTGCGCCCATTTCACTGCACATTTGTGTGAGTTGCTGCTGTCTCCAGCCCAAAGGAAGTTGCGGAGAAGTTGTTCGATGACCTTGTGGGTCTTTTTTGGAAGGGAGAAGCCTGCAGTCCAATAGTAGCTGAAGCTCTGCAGCACTGAGTGGATTAACTCAAGTCTACCTGCTTTCGAGAGGAGTGAGGAGGACCAAGAGTGTATCTTTTTACGAATTTTGTCAATGAGAGGCATACACATAGAATGAGTAAGTGATTTCTGAGTGAGTGGCAAGCCCAGGTGTTTTACTGGGAGATGGCATAAGGGAATACCCATGATACGCGCAAATTCAGAGTCATTGCGAGAAGAGAAGAGCTGGCTTTTATGAGGATTGAGTTGGAGGCCAAACCATTGAGAGAAAGAGAGGAGCAATGAGCGCATGCCGTGTGCGGAGGATGATTCACCATAAGTGAAAATGATTAAGTCATCGGCAAAGGATAGGTGAGAAATATTCAAATCAGGCCTGAGATATAAACCTATTGTTCCCTTGGCAATAGCTTGTTCAATCTGGACAGAAAGGGCCTGCATTGTGATTCCAAATAATAATGGGGAAAGCGGGTCTCCCTGACGAAGACCACATCGGGCACCAAAGAAGCCTTGCGGACTCCCGTTAATTAAGACTGAGAAGGAAGCTGTCTGTATACATTGAAGAATGAGATGAATCCAGTAGGAAGGAAAGTTCATACCTCTTAGGACCATTTCCAAGAATTCCCATCGCACGCTGTCGAAAGCTTTCCGAAGGTCAAGTTTGAGGCAAGAACGCCCTTTGGCTGAAGGGTAGTTTAAAGACCGAGTGAGCTCATGAGCTAGAAGGGTGCTGTGTACAATATTCCGGCCTCTCACAAAGGCAGACTGGTTTGGGCTGATCAGTCTGGGGAGGACTAGTTGCATTCTTTCAGCCATGATCTTTGTGATTACTTTATAAACCACATTGCATAAGGAAATAGGCCGAAAGTTATCGAAAGATTCCGCATGCTTGACTTTCGGAATGAGTGAGATAAAGGTGTGATTCAACTGCCTTAGGAGATGGCCCGTGTGGAAGAAAGAGTGAACAGCAGCCAGAAAATCAGACTTGACAACATTCCAGAATTTTTGAAAAAATTGGGCTGAGAAACCATCTGGACCTGGGCTGCCTTGAGAATTCATGGAGAAAAGGACCTGTTTAATTTCTGCATCTGAGACTGGGGCAGACAATAAATCCCTTTCCGGATTGGTGAGAGAGACCAAATTTTCCATATGTGGAATCGGAGTAAAGACCTTTGTGTTTAAGAGAGTTCTATAATAGTCCACAGCAAAGGCTTTGATAAAACCTGGGTCTTCAGAGGAGGTGCCATCAGCTAGCAAGACCTTTCGGATGGTATTTTTTGCAAGTCTAGATTTAATGGATGAGTAGAAGAAATTGGAGTTCCTATCTCCCTCAGAAAGCCAAAGTTGACGAGACTTTTGTCTCAAGAAAGACTCTTCACGCTGCAGCATGAGAAGGTATTCAGATTTGGCATCCCTTTCAAGTTCCAGAAAGGCTTGATTGGCAGGGTCTGCTAGAGCGTCATTTTGTACCGATTCGAGCCTGTGTCTGCAGTTTTGAAGAGAGGATTGAATGGGACCAAAGACTTCCTTATTCCAGTCTTTTAGGACTACCTTCAGGTGTTGTAACTTTTTTGCAAGAATAAACATTGGGGAGCCTCTGATTTTGATACACCAAGCCTTTTGTACCACCATTGCAAATCCTGGATTGAGTTCCTAGGTAGCAAAGTATTTGAAAGGTCGAGGGCCCAATGGGAATGGTGGGTTCGGGATGACTTGAAGAGGAGTGTGATCAGAGAGACCAAAAGGGTGATATTGCACATAACCATTTGTGTTCCCGTGTAGCCAGGACAAGTTAACTAACACCCGATCCAACTTGCAAACAATATGGTGATCTTGATTGTTGCTCCAGGAAAAGCTAGAACCCATAGTCCGGAGGTCGTGAAGATGACAGGCTGACAGGCAGTCATTGAATCTTGACATGCGTCTAGAATGAATCAAATTGCTTCCCTGTTTTTCATGACAATACCGAATTTCATTGAAATCACCCCCAACAAGCCACTGATCTTGGGCGACAGACTGTGTTAGACCGCATAGATCCTGCCATAAAATTTGCCGCTCCAAAGCAAGATTTGAGGCATATATAGCAGTGAGAAAAAATTCCTGTGAACCGGAAACAGGGGATACTTTGCAATGTAGGAACTGTGAGGAGGATGCCAGCAATTGAACATGCACAAGCGCTGGTTGCCATAAGATCCAAATCCTACCCCTTTGAAGAGGATTGATAATTTTATAGTGCGGGAGAATATTTTGACTGATTCGATCGGCATTGAGCTGGTCAACTTTTGTTTCGACGAGACAAACTATAGGGGAGACAGTTTTGCGCAAGAAATTCTTTATATCATGTTGCTTTTCCCAACTATTTAGGCCTCGAACATTCCAAAAAAGAGAGTTCATTGTAAAATTTGGGAGGGTCACAGATTACTCCATATACAACTTGGTGCTCTTCTTCCCAGAAGGTGCACCTTTGGAGGCAGTTTTATTTTTCTTTGGGGGTTGGGGAGGTCCACCACCTTTGTGTTTTGATTTATGAATCCTTCCATTGCCCTGCTTTACTCGGTCAGTATGACTATTCAAGGGAGTCTCCAGGGAGGTAGAGGAAAGGTCAATCTGTAAAGGGATGTCAACCAATGGTAAGTTCACCACCTCACTGATCAGGGTAGGAGATTCAAATAGATAGGAGGGAGGAAAAATCTCAATTTGGTGGACATTGTTTGCCGTGTTTTGGAAATTTTCATGTTTAGCAATGGACAGAGTTTGGGAGGGTTCCCCACTAGATTGAGATCTAGTAAGGATTCTTTGGCTTGGCCCCATAACTGTCTCTATTAGAGGAAGAGCTGGAGGAATAGTATTTGTTGGTGGAGAGATAGTTGAAGGGAAAGGGTATGTTTGTGGAGGGATTGTTGAAAGGAAAGGATTAGTTAGTGGAGCTGAATTTTCCTCTACTGTGGATGAGATGCTTGCTTCATTTGGCTGAACCGTTGATGTTGAGTGCTTTACATTTTTTTGTATATTAACCGGTGTTGATTTTTCCTCAGTTACGCCTATGAGTGGCTCATCCTCTTCAGGGATATCTTGGAGAATGGCAAATTTGTTTGCTGAAGGTGGTGAGATCATACTGTTTGACTGAGAGGTGGAGGTGGGTTCTACAACATCAACACACTGTTTTCCTTTTGGATTGGTGATGGGTCTAGAGACTTCTATCCATTGAGGGGCAACCTTCTCTTTCCCCTTTGAGGTGGTTTCTGTTGTTAATGTCTTTCTGCCTTTGTCTGTGTTTGGGACTTCAACAGTGGGTTTCATTACACAACCTGCCTCATCATGACCGAAGGTTTGGCAATATTTGCAAGAATGTGGTTTCCAGTCGTAGTCAACCTTAAAGGATTCACGAATGCCTGGTGCTACCTCAACAAGTAAAGAGTCCGGAAGTGACAATGATGCTTGAACCTCCACACAAATTCGAGCATAGGAAGCACGGCTACACCGGAGTGTGGCGGAGTCTGCAAAGAGTGGGACTCCAAGAAGGCTTCCTATCCGGCTGAGGCAGTCTTAATTCCTCCCAAAGGTGTAGGAGCAGATTGGGGAGTCTAATCCATATTGGGATGCTACTAAGTCTCTCTTGTTTCATACGGACCTGGGGGGACCATTTTCGTAGGATAAAGGGCCGATGGTCCATGGTCCATGGGCCTCCTTCAAGAATGGAGTTCATGTCTTCATCAAGATCAAACTTTACAGTGAAAAACCCATTTCCGTGGAGGAAAAGACGAATTTCTCCTTTGGGATTCCATAGTTTTTTCAAAAACTGAAGGAAAGGAATGAAGACAGGTAGTTTACCAATGATGTAGCCGACTATAGCACGGTCCCATTGTTGGATGTTCTTTGCATAAGCTTCCGGGTTGAGGATTGCCATGGTGTTTGAGCCTCCAATGGTGGGAGCAATGAAATGCAGCGAACCCGCATTTGGATGGGAGATTTCTTTCTGAAACAGGGAGCCCCAAGAACGGATCTGCTGTGCGGAGGATGGGGGGGGGGGGGGAACATGCACTGGCTTCCGCTGTTTTCGGGTAGGGAGGGCAGGAAAAGAAACAGAGGATGAAAGGGGTGCCCGTGGGGGTACAATTTGTTGAGACAATGGGGGTGTAAGAGCATGGGGGCTGGGAGATTTGTAAAGAGTGATAGTGGGTGACAGAGAAAGGGAAGTCTGGGTTTGTGGATCTGTGGTGGTGGATGCGGATAGAGAGGCCGGGGTTTCATGGGTGTTGGTTGTGGAAAGAGAGGTGGAGGAGGAATTAATGATCGATGCCCTGGATTTGATATTAAATGCACTGAATATGCTATCAATGGTGCCCCCCCGGAGTGGAGGGAGAGGTTTCACAGCAGGTGGATGTTCCAAGTTGGGTGGGGGAGCTCCATCAGGGAGTGTAGAGACGTTCGAAGGAGAGGCCCGATCCGACTCCGCCATCTCCGCCGGCGGAAGCGGCAGGATATCCCCCCCAATGTTTTCGTTTTTGGAGCCCTAGGTCGTTTTTTGACTTTTTACAATATGTTGTAATCAATCTCATTGCAACATCATTCTGAATCACTAGTAAAAAAACGATGAAGCACCCATCGAGAAGCATCATCTCGACGAATTCTTCCTTGGGCATGCCAATGGCCTCAGAGTAATAGCTCCGCGCACGTACTTCCAGCTTCTCCATCTCCTCAAGGCATCTCTCCAAACTAATTTTTCCTTCATTTTTAGAGAGAAAGGCATGGAGAATGCCCCATTTGTACTCCTCCATCTCCTGCAAGTCAGGCCTCCCATGGTGATACGGACCAATGGATACGAATTTGGGGTCATAATGACTGTTGTAGATTAAATTTGGATCATAGGATTTGAAATTGCACCAACGAATGTTACGGGGGACTCTAAAGATGGAGATTGTGTCTTGGTGTTGGCGCCAACGGTTGTGGTGGGCATCCATTCTCCTCGTCATGGATCTCGCCCAATCTTCATCCATTGCCTTTCTTGCACACTCGAAACTTCACAGAAGAATATCTTTCTTTTATTTCTATCAGATCTAACAAATGAGACTGTCATATATATCTGATTCCCCACTCTTACTCTTTCCATTTTGATAGCAACATAAATTATTCAGCGATAGATAATTATTTGACTATAGATAATTGTACCAGTGAAATAAGTCATTTTTAGTTTTGTTTTGTTTTTATATAGTTTAAAAAACATAATATTGAAGTTTCTGTTTTTTGGTTAACCATGGATAAATGTGGATAAAGTGTAAATAAAATGTTGATTAGAATTTATAAAAATAAAAAAATGATTTGACATATAAGTTATAAAAGTCGATATCATATAATTTGACCGAAATAGCTTGATTGTGTGGAATGACACAATTTCAAATGAACTTGGAATACTATTACTCCAAAACCCACCTAATTCTTACAAACAAATATGTATTTTTGGATTTATTCACTCATATTCGATGATATTTCAAATCTATTCTTTTATCCAACCAAGGGCTTACAGAACCAAAAAAGTTTGATTGATTGATAGATATCTTTGTTGTGTAACGAAGCATTACCTGAGATTGAGAGTCACACCTGACCCATCCGCTGACTGACTGGCATGCAGTGAAGTTAAGCCACTCTCTCCAATGTTCTTCATTGGATTAAAAGATGAGTCTGTCTTATATATCTGATCCCCCAAACTCACTCTTTACATGTGGATAGCGGCGTAAGGTATTCTATAATAAATAATTATTTTATTATTAATAATTATATAAGTGAAATAAGTCATTTTATGTTTAATTGTTTTTATATAGTTTGAAAAAATAATTATAAAATTATTGTTACTTGATTGACTATAAATAAGTTGTAAATAAAATGTAAAAAAAATATGAATAAAAATTTATAAAATGTGAAAAAATGTTTTGAGATGCAGATTTCTTTTATTTATAAGGGATAATAACAAATAATTTGAATGTGTCCCACCGAAATAAATGATGTGAAATGACACAATCAATAATTTCGAAGGGACATGGAATTCAAATACCTAACATCTACCTATTCTTGCAAACAAATAGGTTTATAAATTTATTCACCCAAATTCTATCATATTCTACATCTATTCATATATCCAATCATTAGTTTAAATAATATTATTTTTTCTATAGAACAAAAAAAATTAAGTGATTTCTTTTTTGGGCTATACTTGTTGTGTTGTAAATGAAGCATTACGTGAGACTTAGAATCACTCCTCCTGATCCATCAGCCGACTGACTGGCGTGCAGTGAAGTTTTTTTTTGGCTATACTCTCTCCGATGTTTTTCATTGATCTCATTACTTTCTTGGTATTCAATTGGCTTTTTGAAAGATTATATATAGACTGAAAATGAATGTCTCTACCAAGAACTTTCCAGTGTGAAAGGGATTTTTCGTTTTTGAAAATCTAGGGGTTTAAAAATCATATAAGATGGAGAATCACATTTTCAGAAGCTTCTCAAATGTTAAGAAAAATGGTTTCTCTCTCTCTCCCACCGTTGTGTGTCCAGGGCAGCCGGCAGGGATGAGTGGGTTGTGGACAAGTTTCACTTTTCAGCGCGCTCCAAAATTTGTATTATGACTCCATAACCTTAAACCAGTTTGTTTTAAAATTAATATTCCTCACATGTGACGTAATTTTCCAAGGGGAAAGGATAAACTTTACAAACAAATATCGAAGTGGTGTAGTACATAATTGATTAGTTAACTGTTAAATGGTCCCAAAGACTCATGGCCTGCTAATATCTATGTATGGGACGTTATTAAGAAAAAATATATGTATTCGATCCGAATGTGTATCTGAAAATTCAAAAAATATCCAATATATGAAAAATCCGTATCCGTATCTGAAAAAGTTATCCTCATCCAAAAATTTTCGGATCAGATTCGGATATGCCTGTATCCGATCCGAAAAATATCCGTATCCGAAAATATTATATATTATCATTTATTTGATTATATATTTATATTTTTAGAATTAGTATGAGTTTTTTATTTTTATTTTTACTTTAAAGTATGTAATATTTTATGTACATACTTATAATTTTTTGTTTTATACTACGTAATTATTATATTTTTTTACATATTTCAAACATAGATATATGATTTTTATTTTTGGATACTGGATCTTTTGATATTTTAGACATTCCATATTCAATTTGAATTTTTAGATATTTCGGATAATTATCTGTATCTGAATCTGGATTTTCGGATCAGATACAAATATCTATTTTCAGTATCCATCAGATATCAGATACAGATATTTTTTTGGATATCTAATTCGGATATGAATATAGATATGAGTATATCCGATCCGTATCTGTCCGATTGATAGACTTAAACATTATCCTTTTAGGGTCACCCTTATTTCACTTATTTTGACTGCGCAGCGCATGTGAAAAAATAAGTTGCGTAAATCCAATGGGCTGATATTCGCATGTTCTAGTGGATTTTGATCTACAATTTATTTTAAGACAATACTAGTTTTAATCTTCTCAGTGTTGTATGTGAGGAACATTGCAGTCCGATAAATGTCATTGCATCAACACCAACTGAGCATGCAAAACGTTGATACACTCAATCCGTTTTACAATCCTAACTGCAGCTCATACATTATGATAGCAAAGTATGAGATTTTCTATCATAGTATATGATGTAAATAATTTTCCATATTTTAAAACAAATCAAATATGTTATTGTATATCAATATATACGGCATTATGATAATCCAAGGGTTAAAACCCGCATATCGGAAGCATTGTTTTGATTGCGTCTGGAAATATAAAAAAAAGGTTGGAACAAACGTTATTGGGTGGTGCAGAACAATGTCAACGCAAAAGCTAAATACCTCCACGATGATGTTTAGCGGTTTTTTTACTACAAAATTCATCATACCACGGTTTCAAACAGATCCAAAGTTTCATGATTCATGAAGTGATGTTCTGAAAATGCTAAAGTTGATTTTCAAAATAGGAGATTTACAAGTACATTAAAAATAACCCATCTAATTAGATTTTATAAAATATTGTCATACACATGTGCACATTAGCTAAACAACACTTTTGAAACTTTAAAAATAGTTTTGAAAACGTGCACTGGATCCGGTGGAAATAGCCTTACTTCAAATTAAAAGTTAATCCAGACTGTACTTAAATAAATGGAAATAAAGCCAATGAAATACAGCTGCCGTGGTCATTGAAATCAAATACAGAAATTGAATTAACAAAGACCTACAAATTAAAAAATGGCCATTGCTCTTGAAGAAATGGATTAACAAAGACCATCAAAGTCATAAAGGATGGAATTAATTAAAAAAAATAAACATTTTTTTTAGACGAGAAACCCAACATTTGTCAGGAAAAATATAATCCTGGATGCACATAGTTACATACAAATCATGTGCATTGGATAAGTTTGTGGGGTCTGAATTCGAGACAAAGATAAGGGTGGTTTGAATTTATCTAGACACCATTGCAAAAGCCTGGAATCCAAAAATACTAACAAAGGCTAACTGGAAGTGCTAATCAACGAGAAGGTGAAGCCAAATAAATGGCAATTGAACTCCTCCATTATGACGTTGAACATGAACCCGTTCTTCCCAGTTATGACGTTGAACATGAACCCGTTCTTAATCTCGTGCTTGTCACGCTGTCCATCCTACTAAAAGAGAGCCCAAAATAAAGGGTGTTGCATGGAACTTAGACCTGTTGAACCTAATCCAACCCAATATTTTGACATATTTGAGTTAGATTTTTAGCTTTCAGGTTAAGTTCAAATCGAACCCGAATCCAAGCAACTCTAAATCTGATTCGGATTGGATTTTGATCGAGGGGTCTAGTAACCAGAACTCAATCTGAACGGAGTATAGAGTGATAAATTTAAATGTTTTAAATCCTATTTTAAATTTTTAATTTATGAGATAAAATTTAAAGTGTGCAACTTATTTTTACCTAGAATCTATAACTTTTTATTTTCATCTATATATTTCATAAATAAAAAATTTCTTCATTTTTTTTCTTTTCGTGTGTATATGCATTGACTCTTGTAATGTTGTTTGTTCAAAATCAAACTTGTTTTAAGTCAAATCTGAGCTCAACTCGAGTTTAATCCAAATCAAACCCAAACCCGAACCAATTGGGTTGAGCTTCACGGGTTTGTGGGTTGGGTTGGGTAGAGTTTGAATCAGTTTCTTTCAACTTATAATTGAGTTATGATTGAGCTCTAACATGATCCAACATGCCTGAGTTATATATCTAGCCTAAAAATCAACAAATTAAGTTAGATTGGAAAACAAAGGCCCGCCACTTGTTCCACCTTATCCTGTAAAATCTAGTCATTTCATCATGTACATCTAAAAGATAGCTCTCCGTTGGATCACAATTAATCTCCATGCAGAGTTTAATTGTTGAACAAGTGTGCTGCCAAGAAAAATTATTAACAACATTAATGTAATTTGTAATTCTCAATTATCAGTGAATACCATCAGTGAATACCATCGATTTTGCACCCAGTAAAAATAGACTTACACTGAACCTCATAAATATGTGTTTCACATATGTTTGTATTCTTCTTTTTCTTGTATTGATCTTGTTGACTTCCGTTTGCACAACATGAGGTGTATGAATCTATATGATGTTGAAAATGATAAGCATAGACACAATTCATATTTTTATTCTCCCACGCACATGATATGCATCATAAAGAATATTAATTGAATATATCATATTTAAAAAATAAATTCAATGGACGGTCATAATCACATTACATCATATAAGTGAGATATATAAGTACAATTCATAATTGCCCGTGAGTTCCCTTTTTTATGTACATAACATGAAATGTCATAGATTTGAACCTTCACTTTAATGTAGCATGGAAAAAAAATATCATGGAACCTATTCAATAGGTGGAGAGTCCGCAATCAAAATCACAAAAGTATTCCAAACTCTCAAATGTATAACATTCATGTGAAGAGACACATGTCACCTCTAATAAAGGACTGACATGCATTAATGAGATCCAACTTAGAAATCCCATAAATAATACTGACGGGGGTGAACATAAGAATACATAGTAAAAAATGTATGCAAGAAGGTCATGATGAGGATCACAACAGCTGCTCCGAATGAAATAGCTGACCAAGGATTGTTGAAATAATTATGCATCAATAAAGCCCGATACTTGTTTCGCCTCAACCCGCAAAATCTAGTCACTTCATCATATAAACCTGAAAGGTAATTTTCCCTTGAACTGCAACTGACCTCCATGCCAAGCTGGTTGAACAAGTGTGTCGCCTCCTCTTCGCTGCTCAATCAGTTCAATATAATCTCCTTCTGCTGTAAAATTAAGATGTCCTGGGGACTATTTACAAGGAAATCCATGAAGAGCGTGTAAAATATGACATGAGTTTTAATGTTGGGATAGCACTGTTCGAACACGATGAGGTTGCGGAGTTTGGATTCGCTACTATCATAAAGTTTGAGAGTTGGGATTTCCATTAGTCCATCTTGAAAAGTCACGTCTAAGAACAATATCGCATTTTTCTTTACCTTGAACTTCACTCCTACCTCTTTGAGCTCCGTGGCGGTTGGAATCCATTTTGAGACGCTTGTGCTTGATGTTGATGAAGTAGCTTGCCTCTTGAACAGAGGAAGTAAATGACAACGGTGTATTACTTTGCCAAGGACATTTTTCATCTTCTTCTTGAACTTGATGGCCATGATTGGGTTATTCGAAGACTTTAAACGGTATTTGTTTGTTGTTTTAATAGTAAGTTACATTTGTTAAATTTATTTTTTTGAAAAAGGTACATGAAGTCAGTTACATTTACAGATGCATTGTCTTCATTTTTCTATTCCAGTTCTGTGTCACCCGGACTGCGTTAGATATCATAGCTCGGTCAGCTGCGACAAGCTGAATGAATTAATTGGGTGACCTGTCAAAATCACTTAAGATGATGAAGCTATAAAGAGTTAATTAAATGGTGAATTTGACAAGAGTTTTTGCAGGGAAAGTTGTGCTTTATATTTGACATTTGAATTTTTTTTGGATGCAGTTTAAACTGTCACGGTTCATGGAGAAATCAATATGTTCAAAAGGTATAGAGAGAAATGGATCTCACACTAGAAATTGTTACACTTAATCATTCTTGCAATCATTTTACATGATTTGAATTTCTGAAGAGTACTTTGTTGAAACAACATATTTTGTGAAAGTTTTTGTTTAAAATTAATTGAATTTTAGGTTATTTAATGTTTGAATATATAGAAGATCGAAGAGTCATGGGTGGATTCTGTGAGCAGCAGATTAGATGACTCTTTCGTCCCTTCGGTGGTGGAAGGAGCCGTGCTATGAATGCCCGTAAACAATTCTAATTCAAACTTAATATTATTCTGTTGTATAATAATATACATATATATAATTATTAAACCACATGCAAGCTAAGTCCAACCCGCTCTCCAATAATTGTGGAAAACAAATTAAATAGTTAAATAGTTGCAAGGAGACTTCCGTTGTCATAATTATTAAGTTGTGTTTTAATGGTATAGGGCTGAATTGGGGGACCTGACAAAATCACTTAAGATGGAGAAGCTACAGAGAGTTAATTAAATGGAGATAGAAGTTGACAAGACTTTTTGCAGGTAAAGTCGTGCTTTGACCGAGTGTTTATTTATATCGTAACTAAGAACATCTTCAATGTACATGTTAATTAACTAGGATGTTAAAGTGATATGTCAGCACTTTATCCATCAACTAGACCTTCATTTACTACATTCTCATTTAGTTGGTGGCTGTTGTTCCAATGGACTACCTAAATAACTAGTTAAAACAATAGTGGATCCATCTCTCCACCCACTCAAAGCTCTCCACCCACCCAAAATAATATTTTTTTGAATATTTTGAATGGTGGGACCCACATTTAGTTGGCTAAAGCACTAGCTAAAATTAACATAAAAACTAACATATGACAGGTGGGACCCACATTTAACATACCCTTAACACTTCCATTGGAGCATCATTTTTACATCTTTTAAAAAATATGACACTAACTAATGAGTTAACATATCCATTGGAGATGCTCTAAGTCTTTTTATTTGCGTATACATTTTATAGCAATACATTTTATAGCAAAAAAAAAAAAAGTCGTGCTTTGATTTGTTAGAATCAGAAATTGAAGAGAATGAACCAAGAATATTATTAAGGTTTGTATCAATATTTATAGTACAAAAAGGAAAACGAGGAAAAAACTAATCTATCATTAACTCTAACATATATACACATTTAACACCCCCCCCTGAAACTCATGGTGGATCATACACCGAGAGTTTGCTCAACAAAAAATCATGCCGCTGAAGTGTATGTGACTTTGTGAAAAAGTCAGCTAATTGAAGAGAATAGGAAATATATGGGAGTGATATAGTGCCCGCAATAAAATGATGACGGACGAAGTGACAATCGATCTCGATATACTTCATACGTTCATGTAAAACTGGATTGCTAGCAATCTGAATGGCGCTCTTGTTGTCACAATATAGAGGAATAGACGCTGATAGAATGACGACCATGTCAGAGAGGAGGCGCCGAATCCAAACAACCTCAGCAGTAGTAGATGCCATAGCGCGATATTCGACCTCAGCACTTAAACGAGAAACAATGTCTTGTTTCTTGGCCTTCCAGGATATAAGAGAGTCACTAAGAAACACATAAAAACCTGTTGTGGAACGACGATCGGTAACATCACCATCCCAATTAGCATCAGCATAAGCTCGTAGCTCAAGAACGGAAGAAGAAGGGAGGAACAAGGCACGAGATATAGTGCCACGAAGATAATGAATGATCCGAAGAACCGCAGAGTAATGTGTGGTGTGAGTAATGGTGAGATACACAAGACTGCCAATGAGTTGTCTATAACGAGTGACATCTGTAAGAGGATCACCATCATCGGGCTAGAGTTTGGCATTAAGCTCAATGAGAATAGCAGAAGTGCAATCATCAGTCAGATAAGCGCAATCGATCAAGTCCGAAGTGTATTTGCGCTGAGAGAGAAGATAACCACGGGGAGCATAAGCGACCTCCAAACCCATAAAATATCGAAGAAGTCTGAGGTCCTTCATCTCAAACTGACGCTGAAGATGTTGCTTTACGGACTGAATATGAGAGGAATCATCACCGGTAATAATCATGTCATCAACATAAAGTAACAGAATGGTACAGTGGCGACCAGAAGTATGAACAAACATAGCCAGATCTGAAGCACTCAGAACAAACCCAACAGAGTGAATGGCCTCAGTGAATCGAGCAAACCAAGCTTGAGGAGCTTGTTTGACACCATAGAGAGCCCGTCGAAGATGACATACGTGTCCAGATAGATGAGAAAGACCTGGAGGGGGAGACATATAAACCTCATCCGATAAATCACCATGAAGAAATGCATTCTTGACATTGAGCTGGTAAATAGGCCACTGATGGACAGAAGCGATAGAAATTAAGGTGCGAACAATAGTCATCTTAGCCATAGGAGCGAAAGTCTCATCATAATCAATCCCATGCTGCTGAGTGAAACCGCGAGTGACCAAACGAGCTTTATGACGGACGCTCAATCGAACCATCCGAGTGAATCTTGATTTTGTAGACCCACTTACAACCAATGAGAACCTTACCCGCATGAAGAGGGACAAGATCCCAAGTATGAGTGCGTTGTAACGCACTAAGTTCCTCTGCCATAGCATGCTCCAATTCAAGAATACCAACTGCCTCACGATATGATTGGGGCTCCCAATGAGATGAAACAACTGCAAGAAAACTCTGAAAATGGGGAGAAAATGAGTCAGAAGAAACTAGACTTAGCCTCTGAGGATGACGACGATCACGAGGTGGATTGTGGCGAGGAGTTGGTGCGGGGGCGACTGCGGGTGCATTGTTGACTGTTGGTCGAACAACATCAGGTGCAAGAGCAACAACAGGGGAACTCAGCTCACATGAATCGTTTGCAGGAGGAGATGACAAGGTCGTAGATGGGACAGATGAGGGACTAGATGTAGGTGGGACAAACGATGGCAAGGTCGTAGATGGGATAGGTGAGGGAGTGGATGCTGGTGGGACATACGATGGCAAGGTCGTAGATGGGATAGATGAGGGACGGAATGCAGGGGGGTCAGACGATGGAGAGGACTTAGGAGTCGAGAAATCCAGAAAAATAAGGTCATCAACGGTAGACGGAGGAAGTGGCGACGGAGGTGATGGAAGAGCATAATAAGGATTATGCTCCAAAAAGGTGACATGACAAGAAATGCGAAGACGTCGTGCAACAGAATCATAACACTTGTAACCCTTATGTTGAATAGTGTATCCAAGAGAAACACACATAGTAGAACGAGGAGAAAGCTTGGTGCGTTCAGTGGGAGGAAGAAGAACAAAACATGTGCAACGAAAAACATGAAGACGGGTATAATCAGGAGGCTGATTGTGAAGTCGATCAGATGACAAGATACCACCAGTAATGGATGATGGAGTGCGATTAATGAGATACACACTTATGAGAACAGCCTCACCCCAGAACTCAACAGGGACCGATGTAGAAAGAAATAATGATCGAGTCATCTCAAGAATATGACGGTATTTTCGCTCATCAACTCCATTTGTTGATGAGCATAAGGAGTAAAGAACTTAGGAAGAATGCCTTGGGATGCCAAAAATGCACTAAAAGTCTTAGAATAATATTCACCACCACAATTAGAGCGTAGCACCTTAATACGACTAGAAAATTGGGTCTCAACCATGGTAGCAAAAGAAGTATAAATACGCAATAAATCCGAACGACTAGACATAAGATAAAGCCAAGTGAAATGAGAATAGTCGTTAACAAAAATAACATAATATCGATTTCCCCCTTTTGAAAAAATAGGAGATGGACCCCAAATATCAGAATGTACTAAATCAAAGGGAGACTCGGAAATATGCGAATTTGAAGAGAAGGGGAGAGCCACGGGCTTACCCAATTTACACCCCACGCATGGTTGAAGATCCGTATGAGAAAATGATCCTAATGCCCCGGTGCTAACAAGATATCAAAGTCTAGGCTAAGACAAATGGCCAAGACGATGATGCTATAGATCGAAAGGAGAAAGGGAAGGGGAAGTTGTATATAACCGAACGGAGGCAGCGGAAGGCTGAGGAACATGAAGCTAATCCATGTAATAGAGTCTACCCTATCGTCGTCCAGTCCCAATCTGTCTTCCAGTAAGTCGATCCTGATCAGAACAAGATGATGAATCAAATGTGATCATATAACCAAGGTCTGCAAGCTGACTGACAGAAAATAAACTCATGGAAAGTTTAGGAATATGCAAAACATTTGGCACTAAATCGATGAGAATGATCAGAGAGAATGCTAGAGCTCGAGACAGACATAGGAGAACCATCAGCAGTGCGAATAAGTGAAGGAGAATGTGGTGGTGTACAATTAAGAAGAATCAATGCATCCGATGTCATATGATGGGAAGCCTTAGAATAAAAAACGCATGAGGTAATCGATATATACCTGGTACGGGAGTAGAAACAGATTGAACGGAACCAGAAAGATCTATACCAATAAATGATTGCAACATAACATAAAGCTGCTGATATTGGTCTTGTAGCCCATCTAAATGTGCAATAAGTTGAGCTGTGGTAAACTGTGACTGAGCAGAAGCAGCGCAGGGTGCAATTGATGTACAAATTTGAGCAGACGACTAGATTGACAAGGAGAAAGCGGCATCTCGAGCACGTTTTCTAGCCAACTTGCGGCAATCGAGGGTCACATGACCAAAGGATTGACAATATCTGCAATCCATAGTACTTGCACAGCAATTGATCAAAATAAACAGTATCTGATAGATCCAAAACAGTCACAGATGCGTAGATTATGAAAAGCTTATCAAAATAAGTACCAACATGATTATATTCGGAGTCCGAATGAGTCTGTAGCGGCCAGATAAGGAAAATACTGAAAAATCGATGACGGAGCGGCAAACTGTCGCGGTGCTGGGTCGGGCCGCGGATCCGGGTCGGGTCGCGGGTCCGGTGCCAGTGCTGGAACCGGGTCGGGTGCTGGAGCCGGGTCGGACAGATGGGCCGTGCGCGACCAGGTGCGAAACACGCTGGGCCCGGGCGTGCAGGGGACAGGATCCCGGAAGATCCAGGCAGGCTGGCAGGGCGCGCTTGGCAAGGCGCTCGGTAGGGCAGGGCGTGCGGCAGGGCGCCTGGCAGGGCATGGCAAGGCACGGCAGGGCGCCTGGCCGGGGACGACGCGCAGGCAAGGCCGGACGGGGCGCTGGCAAGGTGGCGCAGGGCGGCACGGCAGGGCGTCGTAGGGCGGCAGGACGGCGGCACAGCGGCGCAAATGCGACAGATCTGTGCGAGGGGCGATGACAATGCGCGACGTGACACGAACGGGACAACAGAAATGAAGAGTAACGACAATAGAAAATCAAAGAAAAAAATTGAATTCAAACTCTGATACCATGTTAGAATAAGAAATTAAGGAGAATGAACCAAGAATATTATTAAGGTTTGTATCAATATTTATATAACAAAAAGAGAAACAAGGAAAAAACTAATCTATCATTAACCCTAACATATATACACATTTAACATTATTGACATTTGAAATGTTTTGGATGTCGTTTAACTGGGTGTGATCAAAAGGTCATATAGAGGAAGGGATCAACATTTGGAAATTGTTACAATTTATCTTTTTAAAAGACCGAGAGCATATATGGATTGACTATTTGAAGTGTAGAAACAATATATTTTGGATCAGGTGACTGCCGAAGAGCATATGTTGCTCGAATTCATTTGTTCATATGAATTTTGGATCAAAAGAACCACTGTACGTAAATTAAATTTGGATCATAGGCTCGGCTTTGAAGTCACTCTCTCCTTGTTCATTTCTCTAACACCTCTCTTGAAATACAATTGGTTTTTTGAGACAATTCCATGTAAAGTGAAGATGGATGTATTATATGAAGAACAGTATGTGGAAAGTGAATTTTGTTTTGTTAATAGAGTTGGCATAATGGCATTCCTCATCATTGAGGAGTGACACAGAATGAGTGGACGATGGATTGTTGGAACGACTGAATCACCAGAAATATTCTAAGAAATTACATTACAAAAATTAACAGTGCACAAGAAATAAATGACGACAATCTTGTAATATTCCCATGAAATTTGGCACAGAGGTGTATGTGCTAGAAGACAAAAGGAGATGTAAGTCGATGGATTAGGAATGAAAGATATTATTGTTCTATGTTGGTTTGTTCCTCAAAATGATTTATGCGCTATAACAATAGAAATGATGCAATATACTAGATAAACTCAAATCACCCTTATCTTAGTCTCAAATTCAAACCCCACAAACTTATCCGATGCACATGATTTGTGTGCAACTATGTGCATCCAGGATTATATTTTTCCTAACAAATGTTGGGTTTCTCGTCAAAAAAAAAAATTTGTTTTTTTTTTATTATGATTATTTCCATCTTGTAAGACTTTCGATGGTCTTTGTTAATCCATTTCTTTAAGAGCACTGGTCTTTTTTAAATTGGTACACCAATTGGTCTTGTTAATTCAATTTCTGTATTGGATTTCAATGACTACGGCAGCTGTATTTATTTCATTGACTTTATGTTATTATTTCCGTTTATTTAAGTAGTGTCTGGATTGATTTTTAATTTGAATTAAGGCTATTTCCACTAGATCCAGTGCACGTTTTCAAAACTATATCAATATGTTTTTTGTTGGGTAAAGTTTCAAAAATGTTGTTTAGCTAATGTGCACGTGTATGACAACATTTTTAAAACAGTGGTTATATCACACCTCAAGTTATAGCCCCAATCACAAGTTTAATGAGGTGTCATCATCTTATTGTTTGGCTTGTTAAAAAGGGTAAAAATGAATTTTCTTCATTAAAAATATATCTCATTAACGCAAATCCCAATTTTTCTCTATTCAAATATTAATTTTCACATTAATTTCGGTTGCACTAAATTTTATCTATTTTAAAATTTAAATTTTAAAATTTTAAAATCCTTACCTAGTAATTAAATTTTATATTTTTGTTACAACAAAACTTATTTAAATTACACCAAATCTAGCAAAATTTCAAATGGGCCTACTTTTTTTTTTTGCCAAATTACATTCTTATTATAAACAAATTTTTTTTATGAATGTTATTAAATTCTTCCTGATTCACATATTTGTTGAAAAAATTTCTTTTGTAATTCTTTGCATAAGGATTCAAAAAATACCGGATCCTCACCTACACAAGCAAATTGTTGATAAAATTCCAAAATGACATTTTCTTTTGACCCAATCTTTTTTTTTCTCCCTATCATTTAGAAAAGACAAGAAAATTTCAAGATAAATATCTTTTTAATTTACATAAATGAAAATACAATTCCTAAATGTTTGCATCATTTACAACTATTTATTACATTTATATAAAAACTATTACATTTACATAAATTTAACATAACAATAACATTTATATAAATGTTTGACATTCAATGCAATATTTAAAAACAAATCCTCTCTTCAATAGTCAGTTACATTTTATGAAAAAATATCAAACACATTTTTTTTGTGAGTTAAATTTAACCAATATGACATGAATATGTTGATTTGTTTATTGGAAAAAGTGGGATGAGTTTAATGAGGGAGAAAATTGTGGGATTTAAATGAAGGTAATATTGTATTTTGCATTTTTAACTTTTTTATTAAGTCAAACAAACAACCAATAAGGGAATAACATCTCATGAGGCTTGTCAATGCGGCATAACTATGTGTAGTGTAGTAGTGGAACATTGATTTTGGGGGCTTTCGGTATGCCGTGAAGCTTACCCTGCCTTTATTCCTACCTCCTATCTTCTCTTTGTTTTAGGGAGGTTGCAAATCTCTTGTAACGTCCCCCCTCCGATCTCGTTCTCTTACCACCTTTGGACTTATTGTAACTTTGTTATCAGTTATAAAAAACCTATATTTCCTCAAAAAAAATTGTGGCATAACTATTGGGACTTGTGTAACAGAACTCTCGCAAGAGACATAATTTTTTTCCGTTCTAATTTCTCTATTTGTGGGATTTTTTAAGTTTATTTTTTCCCTTGAAAATTATGTCACGTGTGAAGAATATTTTTAAAATTTTAAGACATACGGGTCAGAAAATTAAGATCATTGAGTCAAAACATATGAAACTTTGGTTTCAAATGAATAGTGTCAGGATAATACAAATTTTGGAGCACGCTTTGAAAGTTCTAAACTTGTCCACAACCCAGCACTATCGCCGGCCGCCATGACCCAAACGCACAAGGTGGGAAAAGAGATTTAATAATAGAAAAGAAAAACATCACATGTTGTTGACTAGACCCAACTCCATTTGGAAAAACTTGTTGACAGGCTTCCCTCGCTAGCGAGGTGGTGGCTGTGTACCCGTTGTATGTGGTTGATCAGGGATCGGTCCCTGTTAACCCCCTTATGTTGGGTGTTGGTTGTTGGATTTAAGGACTTCGAGTCCTGTTAGAGGTGGTAAACGAGTCAAACAAGCCAAGTTTTGACTTGCTCAAGCTCGACCTGTTTAGCATCAGGCTCATCTCGGTAGCGAGCTTTATTTCGTGTTGAAACTCGGCTCGTTGGGCTGGTGAAAAGCTCGGTTGAAGCTCGGCTCGGCTTGACTCGTTTGTTAAACAAGTCAAACCAAAACTGAAATTAAGGCTTGGCTCGGGCTCATTTAACTAAAAAAAACTTTGTTTAGCATTTGAGAAGTCACATTTCACAAATCACAACAACTTATACATGTGAAGTGACATAAGCTGGGGCTCAAGCTCTGCTTGGGCTCGGCTCATTTCCCTTTTTCTGTTAAGTAAACGAGCTCGTCTAGGCTCGTCTCATTTATAAACTGAGCTTTAAAAATTCTTCAAGCTCGACTCATTTGTCTAATCGAACGAGCTTTAACCGAGCCAAACCCATCTCGTTTACCAGCCCTAAGTCCTGTTGTACTTGCCCTTCATGGGCCTTTGATCACAAAAAAAAAAAAAATCCATTAAGAAAAACCATGAAAAATTACATTGTTTCTACCCTCCCCATCAAAGTCAAATTTTCAATTCGTGTATCAATATGCATTTCAAAATATGGAAGAGTATGATTTAAACCAAAAAAAAAAAAAACCGATATGGACGCACCGCACTTGGAGAGGACATTTCATTTTTTTGAAAAATATATATATCTATGGAGGGAAAAATCCGTACCATATCAAAAAATGACACGTGTCTGGACTTATACGGATATGAGCCACCATATTCGATATTTAGAGGCCCAAGTCCAAATTCGAAATACTATGATGACACTCCCGGGTAGGTGGGACCTGATTAGATTGAAGGTTTGGTTGGACGGTCTGACATCTCGCGGGCGTATATTACCTCGAGTAGACAAGGCACAATTAGACAATGACGACTCTAGGAATTTTCATAGATGGGGATCATTAAAAAAATAAATTTCATAAAAAAAATTTAAAATTTCATAATTTTTTTTTAAAATCTACTCTTATCATATCTTTATAAAAAAAAACATATACTATTTTTTAAAAAATAAAATAACTTACATTAATAAAAAATAAACCATCTAAGAAAGGAGGTCAAAGATTTTCAATATATAAACTTTTATAATTGTTCTCGATGAGATTTTATATTTTGAAATCGTTGTATAATAACTTACATCAGTTTTTAATGGATCCCGTGACTTTGATATGGTTATATAGATGAGTCTCTTGAATGACCTCACCACTTAAAAGCTTATTTGTTTTTTTTTTATTTTAGAAAAAGGAGTTATGATACACTCAGTCCATTTCACAGCTCATACACTATATAACATGACCTAAAAATTTATCATTTTTTCAGTGCAAAAAAAAAAATACACTAATGCATAAAGACTTTACAATGGTTGAAAAAAATTGAAGAATTTCATCTACTAAGAAAACCTTAAGCCCTGTTTGGTTTGAGAATAGGCCTGAAATAAATAGTCAGAATAACATAAAAAGGGATTATATCGGAAAAAAATGAAAACATGCATGCATGTCAGAATTAATTGGTATAAAGTGGTATATGGATTCCAGTCAATCCCTGAGATTAAGTTAATTCAAGTTATTCAACCCAAAAGAATATATAGGCCGATTGTTAAATTAACCATCATTTTTGTACCTTTTATAAGTTTTTATCCGTACTTTATTCACATTTTATTCAAATAACAAAAGCTTTATTATTAGGTTGCTGATGCAGACATCATAGCCACATAGGCGGCCGAGATCAGATGAAACAGAAGAAGAAAAAACATCTTGATTGTTTGGGAGCACTGTAACTTGAAACCACCATAACTTTCAAACCATAGATTGGAATCACTATTATAATATGTTCACACGTTCGTATCGACGAGCCCTACATGAATAATTGCTATGCTTTCACACAAATTTTTGGAGCGTTCTGAGATCGTCTTGGAGGTCAAATCAACGGTGAAAGTTATTTTTGCTATTTTTGACAATTTTGAGTTTGTTAGGATTTTATGTATTTGTTACGATTTACTATATTTATATTTGAATTTTAAATATTAGTTTGAATTTGAATTTGAATATTAGTTAGGATTAAATAAAGATGTATTAGTTATCTTTTATGCAGTAAATTTGTTAGACCATAGTTTAGATTGGAATAATCAGTTGAGATCCTAATCTATTAATGATTGTCTTCTATAAGTAGGCATCTAAACCAATTGATTATTAGAATTTGTTTTATTTTCTCTATTGTATTTTGTTATCCTAGAAGGATCAACAACTACATATAATTTTCATACGCTGCATCAGTTTCCCAATGAGAATCAAAACACAACCAAACAAAAAAATCACTTTATCTTTATTTATATTAGAATAATCATAAGTCACAAAATAACATAATTCTCAAATGAGAAGAACTATCAAAACAGGGGAGAACATAGAGTCAAAACAAGGGAAAGAGCAAGTCCATGGCATCTGAGCTAAATGAGCCCCCCTTCATCCTCCTGTATGATTTGAGATAATTCTGACTAGAATCGATGCAGACTGTATATGGTGGATCCCATCGTGGATTGATGTGCAGTCAATGGATCCGCAGATCCTTCGGGCTAGGAAAGAAAATGTTAGACATCCCAACAACTCCGAACAACCCAGAATAAAATAAAATAAATATAAATATATAATATAAACTTACATGCATGTGTTGAGACCATAATCTCCCTTGTAAGTCAATAGATTAGGAGGAATCAAAGGCTTGCATTGATAATGAGAATTGGGAAGCTACCTAGAATGTGCGCTTTCCCTTCTATAAATCTAAGACAGACTTCAGGATCAATTTCAAAATAAGACATGGAGGGGAGTGATGGTGAAAACCAGCAGGTTAACACCACCACCTCAGAGCCTGAGATTGCCATAGAGATTGAAGAATCATGGGTCGATTCTATGAGGAGTAGAGTGAATGGCTCTTTCGTCCGGCCGTGGCGGAAGGAGAGGTGCTCTATCTTCCGAGTCCCCACCAATCTGCGCACTCTGCACCCAGAGGACTACGAACCGATAGTGGTCTCCATCGGCCCGTACCACCATGGCAAAGTTCACCTCAAACCGATGGAGAAGCACAAGTGGCGGATGCTCCGGCGCCTCCTATCGAGGAGAAGCGAGGAGGATTTGCTCGTGGAGTGCCTCCGCAAGGTGAAGGCATTGGAGGAGCGAGCGAGGAGCTGCTACTCGGAGGAGATCGATATGAGAGGCAATGAATTCGTAGAGATGATGGTCCTTGATGGGTGCTTCATCATCGGCGTTCTACTCCTCGAGAGGTCGGACACCATAAAAAAAAAGAATGAAAACACGGAGACGGTGATGGAGGAGGAGGAGGAGGAGGAGGAGGAGGAGGAGGAAGAAGAAGAAGAGGAAGAGGGGGAGGCGGAGGAGGAGGAGGAGGGGGAGGAGGATGAGGATGAAGATGCGTGGGTGTGGAAGGAGCAGAAGGGTGAGGAGGAGGTGGAGAGGGGCGCCATGCACAACTCTTTAAAACTGTTAAACCCTGTCTATCATGATCTCCTCAAGGTGGAAAACCAGATGCCTTTTTTCGTGGTGGAGGCCCTATTCGACCTGCTCGTACTCCAGCCGGATGATGGACCAAATGCCTCCATCTACGATCTCGCGAGGAGTCTTCTCAGCAGATTCGATCCAAGTGATTACGACGATTCTTTAAAGAAAGCCCACAAAGTCCATCACCTTTTGCATCTTTTCTATCGGTTGCTCGTGCCACGTGCCCCGAAGCGCTCCCCCTCCGTCCAGTGTAAATTTATTGTTGGGGGTTTTTTCAAGCTGAAGAAGAAGATTGAAGATCTTCTCCTTCATGTACACAAAGTAATCCCATCATTCTTGAGGAGCAAAAGAAGATCGAAGAAACAGTTTATCACAAGCTGGTTAAAGAGCGCAACGGAACTGCAGGAGGCCGGGGTACGATTCGTGAAGAAGGAGGACTCCAGCTTCTTGGACTTGTCGTTTCAAGGCGGGTTAATGGCGTTTCCCATCCTCCACATCTACGAGCATACCATGGTGCTCTTCCGCAATCTCATCGCGTTCGAGCAGTGTGACTTTTACACGAAGGACCACATAACCTTCTATGCGGCATTTATGGACTTCTTGATTGACACCCCAGCGGATGTGAAGGTCCTCCAAAATGAGGGAATACTGATGATTGGGATTAGCAGCGAAACAGAGGTCGCGCAGTTCTTCAACAATCTGAATAGGGAAGTGTACTTTGATAACGATAATAGCTACCTCCGGGACTTGATTGTTGATGTGAACCGGTACTGCGATTCGAAGACACACAGGTGGAGGGCGGTGCTAGCGCGTGACTATTTCAACAACCCGTGGGCGGTCATCTCTGTGGTCGCCGCCTTCATCCTTTTGGGTCTCACATTACTTCAAACCTTTTACACCTTATATGCTTACTACCACCCTCCATCTTCTTGATTTCTTGAATTTATTTATTATTTTTTATTTTTTTTTATGATACGTTTCTAGGAATGGATGGTTTCATCTGCGATCCATCAAATAATTGTGCATCTTTGCAATCTAGGAGTGTGTGTAGCAGAGCTTACACATATTCGCGGGCTTGTGTAAAGAAAAAAAAAAAAAAAACTATAATATTCGGTGTGTGTTCGTGTGAATCAATTTTATGTATCATTTTTTGAAAAAGATACACGTAATCCCCGTTACAGCCTCAATTGCTGTATATTCTGTTTTTTTAATAAAATTATACATTCATCCTTTCAAAGAATATGCTATTATATAAAATAAAGTATATAATAAGATACATCAATGTTTTTTTTTTCATGGTGAAAAAATTAAAAAAAATGGACTGCAATATATACTATGATAATACGGTATACACTTATAGTGTACGAGCTGCAAAACGGACTATAAAAACAGGCTGCGTGTATTAGCGCTCATCATTTTTATGTAAATTCATGCATAATGGGATCAATAAATAGATTTTTATGTCTACTTTTCTATCAAAGAGACAATGATGTTGTGATATCGACCATATTGAAGAGCTAGATTGGGCCAATATATGCATTATAGGCAACGGCACTGATACATTCAAGCACTTCTACAAACAACCACTCATCTAACACAATATATCAAACCTTTAATAAATATGAGTTTTTTAGTTTAAGTCATTATAAACATACCTATTTATGGATCAATTCATCCATTTTTCATATCTCTTTTTAAGTCTACGTCTTCAACAACCTATTTTGTTTTTAATCCCTCTACCAAACGTCCATCCATGTACCTTTAATTCGTGGAAAAGTAATTTTTATTTTTAAGTCCCTACAAATTATGTTATTTAGTGATCAATCCTTCCCTTCTTCATATTTTATTTGAAGTCCCCATTTTCAAATGCCTTTTTCTTATTAGTCGATCGACAAAATGTCTATATGTTAAGTATTTTGATTTTTGAAATTTGTATACAAAATATTTGATGAAATATCTAAATCAAAATTGTATTTGCATTTTTAGGTGTTCGATAATAATTTCAGTGTTATTCAACACTACATATGTCCACCCAATATTAGATTGCATTCTCTTATAGTCTTAGTTGTCTAACTATGATTAATTATATAAGCTGAAGAAGAATGATTAGATATGCAAATTTTGAGGATTTTTCCATTATTGAAGTTTGATTTAAATGATTTTTTTTTGTTGAAAATTGTGAAATATTAAATTAGATATTTTGAGTGTTTTGAATTTTAAATTTAAAAATTTAGATGTAAAATTTGTACTCTAAACTTCTATATATCAAAAATTTTATTTTGCATGAAAAATTAGAACCATGGAAAAATAAAAATCATAGAAATTTTGTCCAGGGATTAATAAGAAAAAGACATTTGAAGTTGGGGATTTAAAATGAAAAATAAAGAACGGAGGGACTGATCACTAAATAACATAGTTTACAGGGACTTAAAAATAAAAATATCTTCACAGACTAACAGTACATGGATGGACGTTTGACAGAGAGACTAAAAATGAAATAGACGGTTGAAGTTGGAGACTTAAAAAGAAATATGAAAAAGGGACGGATTGATCCCTAAATATATTTATAGATACTTAATACTAAAATTCCCATAAAATGTATATTCCACTATGCTAGCCTATACTCTATTATAGAAAACGGATTTTAAGATATGTATATATGCAATAAAACCTTTATTTTTTCAATGTAGTTATAGACTAATCTAACCTCTTATATAATAGGTTAGGGAGAAGTCAGTATTGCAGGACTGACCAAGTATATTAGCAGCTTTAGGATATAGGGTTCACTGTCATTGTTTGAAAATTTGAGAGTATGTTTTTGTATATATAAAATCAATGCTACAAAAAAGTAGCTTTTTGAAGTCTTGTTTTGAACAGATCTCATTTTGCACAAACATGTTATCAACAGTTAGTCTACTGCAGCAGATCCCTTAGCGGGGTGATCGAGATGCACCCTTCCCAAAAGGAGGTTGCGGGGTCAAACAAGCCCTTTACCCCAAAAGAAGAAAAAAAAAGTCAGTCTACTCATCTTTAATCCACGAGTGAAATCTCTATACACATTTCTTTGGAGTGTTGAATAACTTTTTCTATCACCTCGATGTTCGCCTACCTTGGATTACGCTTATATACATCTGATTCACTGAAACCGGTGACTTTAACATTAATGAATGGTGGCCGAGGGGAAGAGTATAACTAAGGATAAACTGAGTTTTTATTTAGTTGTGTTTTGAATTATTTTCGTTGGATAACCTAATAATAAAGTTTTTATTCTTTGAAGAAATATGAATAAGTTGTGGATAAAGATTTATAAAAGGTGAAAAACTAATAGTTGATTTGATAATGGGCCCATATATTTTTTTGGGTTCAATAACCTGAAATAATTAAATTCCAGGAGGTGGCCGGAATCCATATATCACTTTATACCGGTTAATTCTGGTATACATGCTCTCATTTATTTCAGTCATCAACACATCCATTTTGAGGCATATTAATGAACCAAACGGATTTAGGGGTAGTTTGGCAAATGGTTAAGGTTTTAAGGATAAGTTGTCCTAATTTTAAGAGACAAAAAATCATCATTTTTGTTCATGTTTACATTTGTTAAAATTGAGATAAAAAAGGCAAAAAAATGCTATTCCAACCTTTAAATAAAACAAAATATCTCTATTTTCATTTCAAAATTGGAACAGCTATCCACAGTTTATCCCAATTATTTTTTCTGTCAAACGGAGATAAGTTGTCCTCCCATTTATTTATCCACATAATTATCTCTTATCCCAATATTTATCCCCTTGTCAAACCAGGCTTTAAGTTTTTCATAGTAGATGAAATTCCTCTCTTTTTCAGCCATTATAAAGTCTTTGTGGTTTAACTTATTTTTAGCTGTTAGGCATTATAAATATGTTTTGAAAAGGAATGAAATACAAAATGATGATAGTTAATTTAACATTTGATTTATAAGAGGTGATGCTAATTGATTTGACAGTGGATCCACATTTTCTTTTGGATTGAATAAACTGAAATTATTTAATTCTAGGTGTTGGTTAAAATCCATATACCACTTTACACCAGTTAATTCTGAAATACAGATTCATATTCTCATTTATTCTTTCCCTATAAGCCTATTTTGAGACTACTCTAATTAATTTCCACTGATACCCATCCCTATATTATAAAATCAAACGGGGGGCTTAAAGTAGCTTTGAAAGTTTTGCATCTATCAATATTAATTTCACCCCCCTGGGAGAAAGAGCCAAGCATATATTTTTTTTTTAGAGTTATGCTACACTCAGTTACAAACCCAATCCAAATCTTAGACCCCACGTCAACCAGCCCATGTGTATTTTTTTTTATTCCACGTCAGCATCCAAAAAGGGCTACCAAAATTTTTTCCTTAAAAGTTCCCGCCCATTTTTTTAAGCTGCCACCCTGTTTTGTATCCATTTTTCTCTTCCCTCTTTTTTCTGCTTTTCATTTACTGTCTCTTTCTCTCTCTCTGTCTCTCTCTCTCTCCTTGGCGGCAACCAATAAAGCAGCTCCACGAAGATGATAACCACCCATCGCCGTTCGTTTCGATGCTCGCCGACATGAAATATAAGATCCCCTTCACCCCGCTGTCCGATCCGACGGCGTTGAGTGTCATCAGACTGTCCATCGATGAGCTCATGTTGCAGGTGGTGATCACAACTTGTCTGATGAAATGCGTGAGTGGAATTGTCGGTGATAATGATGCGTTTGTTTGTTGTAGGTGGATGCGCAGGCGACGCTGATTGGGGAGATGGAGAAACTGTTGGACATGGCTGAGACATTGGTGGTGGAGAAGGAGAAGAGGGTGACGTGGTCTCTGTTGGAGCTCCCTATTTGGGAGTCTCTGAGAGACCTCGCTGCTACTCTAGCTAATGGTGGTGATGACAATAATTCAGATTGATTGAGATTATGATGGGTCTTTTGTAGATGTGTTGTTATTTTTTTGACAAGTGAAGTGAAGAATTTTTATTTGTGATTGTGATCAGTGTTTGCAGTTTTTTTGCAGGTTGACGTTCTTGCTGTTTGAATTTGCATGTGATGCGTAAGTTTTGTCATTCCATTGGATCTTTTCTATTTTTAAAGGATAATAAAAATTAATTAAGTAAATACCTCATCTGAGGAGGTATATACTCATATAAGGAGGCATATAACTTTTGGATGACAAACAAAGTACATGAGATTTGGAACTATAAAAAGAATTCTATGTAAAATCGTCCTGCCTTGGTTAAAAAAATATTCTTGGATTTGATATTAAAGTAAATATCAAGGACTGAAAAAGATGTTGTTGACACACATTGAAGGAACAATTGAATCCAAAATTCAGGGAAATTCAAGCTTCTTAAAGCTCCCTTAAGGTAGTCTCATCTCACACTATCAAAAGCTTTATGCAAATTCACTTTGATGCAGGATCGGCCCTTTGAAGAGGGAGTAGCCAGATATCTCACAAGTTCAAGAGCGAGCATAGTATTATGGACAATACTCCTACCTTTCACAAATGCCGATTGGTTGGGGAGAATGATTTTAGGGAGGACACCTTGAATCCGAAGAATCAGGATCTTTGTGATTGTTTTATATATCGAATTGCATAGAGAGATCAATCGGAAGTTGTCAAATGAGTCTGCATGCTTAGCTTTCGAAATTAAGGAAATAAAGGAGTGATTTACTTGTTGAAGAAGAAAACCAGAAGCAAAGAATGACTTAATTCCCTGTAGGAAGTCTTCTTTGACTAGATGCTAGAAAAATTGAAAGAACCGAGCCGGGAAGCCATCAAGGTCAGGACTGCCGAGTGGCTTTGCAGTAAATAGAGCTGACTTGATCTCTACATCTAAAACAGGTTTGGAGAGGGCTGCAATGTCCTCATCATTGAGTTGAACCGGAGAGTGAAGGACAGGTAGTGGTTCTATGGAAGCTTGTTAAGAATGGACTAAAAATATTCAACTACATAACTCTTAATCATTACTAGATCAGATGAGAAGGATCCATCTACCAGTTTCACTTTCCGAATGGAGTTATAGGCAGCTTGTGCTTTCATTGAGGAGTAGAAGAATTTGGAGTTGCTATCTCTCTCTTTGAGCCACAGTTGCGTAGATTTTTGACGAAGATGAGCTTCCTCCCTTTTGAGAACCTCAAGGTACTCCAACTTAGCTAATCTCTCCTGAAGGATCAGCTCATCATTAAGAGGATCGAGAAGAGAAGTTACCTGAATTCTGTCGAGCTTGCGACGAGAGTAAGCAAGTTGATCCTGAATGTTCCCAAAATAGTACCTGTTCCATGACTTTAGAATCCCTTTCAAGTTTTCCAATTTCTTGACAAGGACATATAATGGGGAGCCAACAAAAGGACGGTTCTAGGTTGAGGAGACAACCCGCTCGAAATCCGGGTGAGATTCTCAAGCCTGTATGTACTTGAAAGGCCTAGGCCCTGATGGAATATCAGGTGTAACAGAAACCTGAATCACAGTGTGGTCAGACATAGCAGGGGCCAATGACTAGTAAAAACTGTCGGTGTGAGTAGATATCCATGAGGAGTTAACCAAAACACGGTCCAATTTGCATGCAATCCGGGCTTCTTGTTTATTACGCCATGTAAATGGAGAACTGAGAAATCGCACCTCCTGCAAATAACAATTTGAAATGCAGTTGTTGAATCTGTTTAGCCTTCTAGCATGAGGAGGGTGCTCACCCAGTTTCTCGCTTGCATATCGGACTTCATTGAAGTCAACCCCAACTATCCAGTTATGAGAATTTATAGTGGCTGCTATGGATTTTAGATCTTGCCAGAGAGTAAGCCTTTCAAAAGAAGAATTAGATGCATAGACAGAAGTGATGTAGTAAGGTGAGATACCACAGTTGGTAGGGGTGATTTTACAATGCAAATATTGGTAAGAGAAGGAGATTAAATCGACCTCTACAAGGGAGTGGTCCAAAGTAAACATATTCAACCCCTTTGGGAAGAGAGTCAAAAGTTTATGAGGTAAAATATTTCTGCAAACCAGAGATGCATTTGGATTGTCCACCTTGGTTTCTAACAAGGAGATAATAGGGGTGGCATGCTTTGACAAAAAGTTTTTAACATCCATATGTTTTTCTCTACTATTTAAGCCGCGGATATTCCAAAAAACACAGTCCATCAAAAAGGATTTATTATGGAGTGTGAGAGATACCTAGGCTGAAGCCTTTGGATGTCCTATAGAGGACATCACCTTCTTCTTTTTATTCTTCTTAGCCTTCGAGTGAGGCCCGAGAGGAACCAACATTTCAGGCTGGAGCTTACTTTTCAAAAGACCCGTCTTCTTTGCTGGTTTAGGATCCTTGTCCAAGATAATATGTTGTGGATGGAGCAGAACTTCGAGTACAAGGTCTTCTGTATTGGCAGCTCCTATGGGGGAACCAAAAAGAGCCCTTCAAGGAAACGGGTTTTTTATGATCTCTTTCTCACTAGAGGAAGACCTTACTCATGCTCTTGAGGGAGGGCCATGGTCAATGGACTACAGACCCTTTGTGATCCAAAAACTAAATAGAAATACGAGAATGGAACGGGAGAGGCTCTCTTCTATTTCTATTTGGATTAAATTTCCTTACCTGCCTCTTCATTTCTGGTAGGGCATGTCTATCCCCACACACCATTTGGCTAATAACACCAACTAAAAAAATAAAAAATAAACAGGTGTATTTCTCTTTTTTTGTCACTAAAATCACCAACCACTTATCCCAGTTCGACCAAACTATCGCTGATCACATTCAAACAACTTCGACTACATTCCTGTCGAAATATACCAGTTGGGTTGACTAAAGGGCTGTCAACTCCAGGTCGACATACTTTTTGTCGTGTTGTCTTAGTCCGGTCGACGATCCTGTAGTCGAACTGGGGCATACCCGAACCGCGTCCACCGGTCGAGGTCGATCGCCATGACACCCGTGTTGAAGTAGCAGGGCCTGCGCCCTGAGAAGGCCGAGGCGAGGCGCGGGTCGGACCAGAACCGGTCGATGAAGTACTTTGTGAAGTTGGCGTGGCAGTACTCGGGCGCGTGAGGGTGCACGAGCCCATACTCGTGTTCCAGAGCTTGAGCACATCGTCCACCACGATCAGGTCTGAGTCCAGGTATATCACGCGGCGCACGCAGGGCTCGAGGAGCTCAACGAGGTAGTTGCGGGCGTAGTTGAGCGGCTGCTCGAGGGCTTGCCTTACGGAGGAGGAGATGAGCCCCCTCACGACGTTAGAGTCGAAGAAGTGGAACTTGAACCGGAGGTGCGAGAAGGTTGATCGGACGAGGGGCTCCAGACCGGCGTCGGAGACGAGGAAGTGGAAGAAGACACTCTCCAAGCAGCGGGAGTGATGGAGGATGGAGTGGACGGCGGCGATGGATCCGCGGAGGTAGTTGGTGTCGAGGGTGATGGCAATGTGGACGAGGGAGGGGTCGCTGACGGAGAGGGAGGAGGAAGGGGCGGCGCAGTCGTCGGCATTGTTGAAGAAGGGGGAGTGGCGGAAGGAGAGGGGTCGGAGGAGAGGCGGTTGTGGGAGGGAGAGTGTGTAAGAAATGGTGGTTGGTGTGCTTAGGTCTCTAGTTTAGCCATATTTATAGGACAGTGAGTTTAGCAAAAAATCAAATGATGGATGGTGGTTAAAGATGGTTGGTGTTATTAGTCAAATAGTGTGTGGGGATAGATATGCCCTTTCTGGTATCGAAAGTGCATTGGGAAAATAGCCAGTCTAGTTGGAACACCATTGTATATGGACACGCCCACAACAAATCGGTCCCACACTGCTTTCGCACGAGTCTACGTGGAAATTGAGGCAAGAAGTGAACTTCCAGATGAAGTGTTCGTTCAAATTCGTGATGGGGACAGAGAAGCAATTCGCATAACTTACGATTGGAGACCTCAAGCTTGCAAACACTGCAAGACTTTTGGCCATGAAGAAGCATTGTGTTGCAAAAAGACTCGAGTCCAGTTCACTAAGACCACTTCAAATGGAGTCTCGGACGTGCACTCTTCACCAGAAGCTATCACGGCCCAAGTGGAGGTCCCTCCCTGCAACTTAGAAATGGTCCCCTCTTCAGCTACTACTTTTTTGTCCTCAGAGATTCCTAAGGGGAGTCTACCTTTGAATTCTCATGTAGAAATGGCTCCGGTGCCCACAGGGATTCTCGAGGGTCTACAGTTATGGGTCCCATTCCAGAAGCAGATAAGGTGATGGCAGTGGTTTCCTTAGGGAGTAAGGTTATGGTTCCCCACCAATCAGCGGATAGCACCTCTCTAGAAGAAACTAGTCTTTTATATCTCCGGACTTTCTTGCAGACTTTATTTGCTATGAATTCCTTTCACCCTTCATCTTAGTATTATTATACGTACATGTGATTTCTAGCGATATGGATTGAATGAATAAAGGATTGTACGAATAAATGGCTTCTCATATAATATATATGTGATTTGCATTGCAAGTTTCCACCTATTCTACAAGTTGCTCGTGGTAATTTTTTTTCCCGTGGTAGGCATGAACTCCAAAGTTCCACTGCATATCTAGCTATTACATGTGATGCATGTATATCAAAAAAGGGATTGTGTGCACTTATAAATTAAGGCTTATAAATCTCGCTTGATCATCATCATGTCATGTCATGTGTACGTGAGGTTCTTATGTCTGATTATTTATAAAATTTTCTATATGACAAACAATATACAAATAACTCATACCTGCAGGTGAGGAGAAGTCACGCACTTAATAGTGATTAAATCAAAAGAATTTGTATTAAGAATGATAGAGTCTATCCGAAGGATAAATTTTTTTTTTTTTCTTTTGATCGGTATAATTTATCTAAAAATAACCACATGAATGAAGAATTCTCAAGGGCGTTGTTACACCCAGATCCATTTTTAATCCTAATTCCAGTTCTATATACGTCAATAGATTTCTATCGACGCATATGTTCACGTTAACAAGGCATATGTTTCGGAAGAATTTTTTACATTTTCTATAAATGCATCTATGCAATTCATTGGAGTATATGCTTCATTTTTTATAAAAGCATGTACTTCACTAAATGAGGTATACTATTTTTAAAAAATTGAGGCTGAAAATGATGCTGGATGTAACATTATCCAATTCTCAATGCCATTGCCATTTACATGAAACAGCTGCCACAACCGACACCAAGGCCCACGGGCTGTTAAGCAGTTGCGCGCCAGCGCAGCCCTCTTAATCAGCTCATCGTATATGGTTCTCTCTCTGCATCCCATCACATACATGTGATGAGATCATGAGTAACACCCCCACCTATTTTAACTGAAAAAAGATACACGTAGCCCTTATTACAGCCTCAATTACAGTTCATTCCATTTTTCTTTTTTCTATAAATTATACACTTACCATTTGAAGTACATGCTATTATATAAAATGAAGTATATATATAAGTACATTAGTATATTTTTTTTATGGTAAAAAAATGAAAAAAAGAGACTGCAGTATATGCTATAATAGTAGTGCAGTTTACATTATGATAGTGTAGTTAGTATATACTAAATTATCATAGCGTATGGGCTGCAAAACGGATTGTGTATATCAACACTCATTTTAATTACAAACTATATAAAACTTTATTTTTAATTCATTAAACCCAAAATACTCTGCGCACATTATCAGACTCTATAATATTTAATATTAGATTGAGTTATATTTTAATTTAAGATAAGATTGGAAAAAAAAGGATAAGAAGAGTTACAAAGTTGAATTCAGTTATATAGAAAGATTTATAAAATTTAATTATATATTGAAAATCTTAAGACAAAATTAGAAAAAGAAATATTGATTTTGGATAATAATTAATTTTAATATATTTGTTAGGCATAAAAATATAAATTACGTTACTTACACTTAAAAACCATTTCCAGTTAGTATAATAGATAAATTGATCAATGATAAGCAAAGGGCCAAATAAATCATACAAACCTCAAAATCACATGATATGCAATCGTATATAACGTTAATTCAATGTGTTATTTTAAAGGGAAAAATCCAGATAACCCCTTGAAATTTAACTAAAATCCATATAACCCCCTGACTTTTCTTAAAATCAATATAACCCCATGAAAACACATAATAAATCCAAATAATCCCCTGAATGAAATTTTTATCAAAAGATGATGAATATTTTATGTATATTTTATTTTATTAACATTGACTGAAAACACGATATACTAAAAAACCACTACAATGTGTCAAAAATTTAAAACAATTCTATGAAAATGATCACTTTATCATCTTTGAATATATTATAAAACTCTATGTGAAGGGATAAAATCGTTATTTATAAAATAATTTTTACATTTTTAACATATTATAAGGCTTTTTGGTATGTTGTGTTTTTTTACCAGGGTTTACCAAACATAATATTCACAAAATATGCATTATCTGTAAACCTAAATTATATTTATGGGGTTATTTGGATTTACTGGTTGTTTTCATGGGTTATATATACTTTAAGAAAAGTCGGGGGGTTATATAAATTTCAGTCAGTTTACAGGGGGTTATATGGATTTTTCCCCATTTTAAAATGTTAATTTGCACAACTAACCCCACTATTTTAAATATTAACAAAATTGATCCAGCCCATCGAATACTTTACAAAAAAAAAAAAAAAAAAAAAAACTTTGACCCAGTCAATGCTGATTGGTATTTTTTCCAAAAAAATAGATGGTTATGATCATACAGTGAGATTTACAAGTACAATAAGCTCCGGTTTGGAGAACATGTACAACAAGCTAGTGAAAAATAAACTCTACAATGAGAAACCATTTACTGATGCAATCTTGATAATCAGAGATCCCATGGATAATTGATGCAATCCTGATAGTTAGAAAAAAGAAAGGAAAAACAACGAACAATCAAGAGAACAAAAAAAATTCAACTTCCTTCAACTCTGATTTTTTTTTTTTCCATTTCAGCATATTCATCACACACTACACGAATGGTTTTTTGTACGACACCAACAAAAGACTTTTGAACTCCCAATACAGACACTTTATTCTCCAAATTAATGACATTGAAGTTTACAGATTTTGGTTTAATGTCCCAACAAACGATAATACTAAGATGGTGGGTGAAAATAAGAATACATAGCAAAGAATGTCTGTAAGAGGGTCAAGATGAGTAAGAAAACAGCTGCTCCAAATGAAATGATCGACAATGGGTTTCTAAAATATGTATGCACCAACGTAGCCTGCCACTTGTTCATTCTCTTCCTGCAAAACTTATTCACTTTAACATATACATCTAAAAGATGGTTCTTTGTCATATCGCCGGCGACTTCCATCGCAAGCTTGTTGAACAAGCGTGCCGCCTCTTCTTCGCTACCTAGGTGGTTTAATATAATCTCCTCCTCCTGTAAAATTGAGACTTGTCATGAGGACTGTTTATAAGGCATTCCATGAAAATCGCGTAGTGTGACATGAAGTCAAGTGTGCAAATAGCACTGTTCGAACGCAATGAGGAGGTTGCGGAGTGTGAGTTCACTATTATCATGAAGTAGCAGAGTCGGGATTTTCATCAATCCGCCGTGGAATTTCACGTCTAAGAATGATCTCGCGTTATTAATCACCTTCAACTTCACCCGTCTCTCTTTGAGAGAGGTGGCACTTGGAAACCACTCCGGCAGTGGTGGTGGTGTGTTATCTTGGCCTTCCAATGAAGTCCCTTGCCTCCTAAACAGAGGAAGTAAATGAGAACAGTGAAGTTTGTGAACAACATTATTCACCTTCTTCTTCAACTTGAAGGCCATGATTGGGTTCTTGGATGAGTACTCCTCCGATCTTCCAGGTTGAGTGACAGGAGGAAGAATAGTTAAATAGAAAAGATGAAGCAAGTGATGGACTTTCTCGCCGCCATCGGGTACAGTGGGGGGTGAATCCCTTTTACCCATATACCAATTACCCTCCAAGGCATTGATTGCGAGCTCTTCAAGGGAATGGTCTACTACATATATACGATTGATGAATAATTGAAAGACCTTCTTGACCACGAAGGGATTTGATTTTCCAACAGAAGCCAATCTTTCATTGCCAGCTCCCAAATCACTTGACCATTAGCTATCGGGCCGCCATCTCCTTCCCGTTCATCCTTCATCAACGCATCGATAATCAATCTCATTGCAACATCATTCTGAACCACTAGTAAAAAAACGATGAAGCACCCATCGAGAAGCATCATCTCGACGAATTCTTCCTTAGACATGCCAATGGGCTCAGAGTAGCAGCTCCGCGCACATACTTCCAGCTTCTCCATCTCCTCAAGGCATCTCTCCAAACTAATTTTTCCTTCATTTTTAGAGAGAAAGGCATGGAGAATGCCCCATTTGTACTCCTCCATCTGCTGCAAGTCAGGCTTCCCATGATGATACGGGCCAATGGATACGAATTTGGGGTCATAATGACTGTTGTATATTAAATTTGGATCATAGGATTTGAAATTGCACCAACGAATGTTACGGGGGACTTTGAAGATGGAGATTGTGTCTTGGACTTGGCGCCAACGGTTGCGGTGAGCATCCTTCATTCTCCTCGTCATGGACCCCGCCCAATCTTCATCCATTGCCTTTCCTACACGCTCAAAACTTCACAGAAGAATATTTTCTTTTATTTCTATTAGATCTAAAAAATAGACTGTCATATGTATCTAATTCCCCACACCTACTCTTTCATTCTGGATAACAGCATAAGTTATTCTACGATAGATAATCATTTGACAATAGATAATTGTACTAGTGATATAAGCCATTTTCTGTTTTGTTTTGTTTTTATATAGTTTGAAAAACGTAATAATGAAGTTTTTTTGTTGTTTGGTTGACCATAGATAAATTGTGGATAAAATGTGAATAAATTGTTGATTAGAATTTATAAAAACTAAAAAATGATTCAACATGTAGGTCATCCTTATTTATAAAAGATGATATCATATAATTTGACTGAAATAGCTAGAATGCGTGGAATGACACAATTTCAAGGAGACCTGAAATACGAATACTCCAACACTCACCTAATTCTTGCAAACAAATAGGTATTCTTGGATTTATTCATTCATATTCGACGATATTTCAAATCTATATTTTTATCCAACCAAGGGCCCACAGAATTTTTTTTCCCCATTGAACCAAAAAAGTTTGATTTATGGATATATATATTTGTTGTTGTGTAAGAAGCATTACCTGAGATTAAGAGTCACACCTGACCCATCAGCCGACTGACTGGCATGCAGTGAAGTTAAGCCACTCTCTCCTATGTTCTTCATTGGATTAAAAGATGAGTCTAAAAGATGAGTCTGTCATATGTTTCTGATCCCCCAAACTCACTCTTTTTGTATCGATAGCGGCATAAGGTTAACTGTCATAAATAATTATTTTATTATTAATAATTATATCAGTTAAATAAGTCATTTTATGTTTAGTAGTTTTTATATAGTTTGAAAAAAATAGTAATAAAATTATTGTTGTTTGATTGACTATAAATAAGTTGTAAATAAAATGTAAATAAAATATGAATAAAAATTTATAAAATGTGAAAAAAATGTTTTGAGATGTGGATTTGTTTCATTTATAAGAGATAATAACAAATAATTAGAATGTGTCCCACCGAAATAAATTATGTGAAATGACACAATTAACAATTTCGAAAGGATATGGAATACAAATACCTTTGTAAGTTTCGCAAGGAAATACAAATTTATTTACCCAGCAAAAAGAAAAATACAAATACCTAACATTGATCTATTCATGCAAACAAATAGGTTTATAAATTTATTTACCCAAATTCTATCATATTCTATGTCTATTCATATATCCAATCATTAGTTTAAGGAAAAAGATATACACAGCACCATTTACAACCTGTTTTACAACTCATGATTTTTTAAAAATCACACACTCATCTTTTGAAGTATATGCTATTATATGAAATGAAGTAGATACTAAGATGCATTAGTATATTTTTTTTCATAATGAAAAAAAAATTGGGTCATATACTATGTTAGGACCCATACGCTAAGATAACGCTGTATATACTAAGCTATCTTAACGTATGGGGCTGTAAAACGGGCTGCAAAATGGACTGCGTGTATTAGCGCCCTTAATTTAAATAATATTATTTTTTCCATTGAACAAGAAAATTAAGTGATTATTATTTTTACTATACTTGTTGTGTTGTAAATGAAGCATTACCTGAGACTGAGAATCACTCCTCCTGATCCATCAGCCGACTGACTGGCGTGCAGTGAAGTCAAGCTACTCTCTCCGATGTTTTTCATTGACCTCATTACTTTCTTGGAATTCAATTGGCTTTTTGAGAGATTATATATAGACTGAAGATGAATGTCTCTACCAAGAACTTTCCAGTGTGAAAGGGATTTTTCGTTTTTGAAAATCTAGGGGTTTAACAATCATAAGATGGAGAATCACAATTTCAGAAGCTTCTCAAATGTCAAGAAAAATGGTTTTTTTTTCCTTCCATAACCTTGAACCAGTTTGTTTTAAAATTAATATTCCTCACATGTGACATAATTTTCCTAGGGGAAAGGATAAACTTTATAAACAAATATCGAAGTGGTGTAGTACACAATTGATTAGTTAACATGTAAATGGTCCCAAAGACTCATGGCCTGCTAATACTTATGTATGGGAAATTATTAAGATCGTAAATTATTCAAAAAATATCTGCATTCGATTCGAATCTGTATCCGAAAATCCAAAAAATATCAGATATCCGAAAAATCTGTATCCGTATCTGAAAAAATTATCCGTACCCGAAAATTTTCGGATCAGCCCGTACCCAATCCAACAAATATCCGTATCCGAAAATATTATTATATCATCATTTATTTGATTATATATTTATATTTTTAGAATTAGTATGAGTTTTTTATTTTTATTTTTACTTTAAAGTATGTAATATTTTATCTATATACTTACAATTTTATGTTTTATACTAGGTAATTATTATATTTGTTACATATTTCAAATATTCGATATATGATTTTTAATTTTGAATACTGGATCTTTGGATATTTTAGTCATTCCATATTTAATTTGAATTTTCGGATATGTCGGATAATTATCCGTATATGAATCGAGATTTTCGGATCGGATACAAATATCTACTTTCAATATCCATCGAATATTAGATACGGATACGGATATAGATATAGGCATATCTGATCCGTATCTGTCCGATTAACAGGCTTAGACATTATCCTTTTGGGTCACCCTTATTTCACTTATTTTGTCTGCACAGCGCATGTGAAAAAATAAGTTGTGCAAATCCAATGGGCTAATATTCGCATGTTCTAGTGGATTTTGATCTACAATTTATTTTAGACGGTACTAGTTTTAATCTTCTCAGTGTTGTATGTGAGGAACATTGCGGTCCAATAAATGTCTTTGCATCAACACCGACTAAACATGTAAAGCGTTGATACATTCAATCCGTTTTATAAACATAACTGTAGCTCATACATTATGATAGTACAGTATGAGATTTTCTACCATAACATATAATGTAAATATTTTTCCATTTTTTAAAACAAATAAATTATGTTATTGTATATCAATATATATCGCATTATGATAATCCAAGGGTTAAAGCATTGTTTTGATAAAAGGTTGGAACAAGCGTTGATGGGTGGTGCGGAACAATGTCGATGCAGAAGCTAAATACCTCCACGATGATGTTTAGCGGCTTTTTTACTATAAAATTCATCTCACCACGGATTCAAACGGATCCAAAGTTTCATGATGCGTGAAGTGATGTTTTGGAAATGCTAAAGTTGATTTTCAAAATAGGAGATTTACAAGTACATTAAAAACAACCCATCTAATTAACTATTATTAAATGTTGTCATACACATGTGCACATTAGCTAAACAACATTTTTGAAACTTTAAAAATAGTTTTGAAAACGTGCACTGGATCTGGTGGAAATAGCCTTACTTCAAATTAAAAGTTAATCCAGACACTACTTAGATAAATGGGAATAATAACATAAAGTCAATGAAATACAGCTGCCGTAGTCATTGAAATCAAATACAGAAATTGAATTAACAAAGACCTATTGGTGTACAAATTAAAAAAAGGCCATTGCTCTTGAAGAAATGGATTAACAAAGACCATCAATGTCTTAAAGGATGGAATTAATTAAAAAAAATTAAACATTTTTTTTTGTGACGAGAAACCCAACATTTGTTAGGAAAAATATAATCCTGGATGCACATAGTTACATACAAATCATGTGCATTGGATAAGTTTGGGGGGTTTGAATTCGAGACAAAGATTAGGGTGGTTTGAATTTATCTAGACACCATTGCAAAAGCCTGGAATCCAAAAATACTAACAAAGGCTAACTGGAACTGCTAATCAATGAGAAGGTGAAGCCAGATAAATGGCAATTGAACTCCTCCATTTTTTAATTTTTTAATTAATTTATTTATTTCTAGACATTCCAAGCAAATTTATTTTCATTACTCCTCTTCACGGAATTGATCAGAACTGGATTTCTTGAATTCTATTTTTAAGCTGCCTTTAAATGTGAGTTTGAAACGCTGAGATTCTTAGAATCTTGTGTTTCAAATTCAGCTTTTGAAAATAGTTATTTTATTAGCTTTTCAACCATAAGATTTGTTTAGTCTAAAAATGGAATATTGTGGTTTAGAAAACTAAACGTTGAAAATACGTTTTGATACACATTTGAGAATTTTTAACTTTTTAAAAGCAAAATCTACCTAAACCCATATCCAAACGAGACCTTATACTAGAGTTACCACACTGTCCATAAAATATTTCCTTTGGTCACAAATTCTTTTGAGTGGCTGTATTGATTTCCTCGGTGCTCTTAATCAAATAATAGAATATGAAACAAAGAACAAATGGCCGGGAGCGACTTCTACACGTCTTCCCAGTTATGACGTTGAACATGAACCCGTTCTTAATCTCGTGTTTGTCACGCTGTCCATCCTACTAAAAGAGAGCCCAAAATAAAGGGTGTTGCATGGAACTTAGACCTGTTGAACCTAATCCAACCCGATATTTTGACATATTTGAGTTAGATTTTTAGCTTTCAGGTTAAGTTCAAATCAAACCCGAATCCAAGCAACTCTAAATCTGATTCGGATTGGATTTTGATCTAGGGGTCTAGTAACTAGAACTCAATCTGAACGGAGTAAGGAGTGATAAATTTAAATGTTTTAAATCCGATTTTAAATTTTTAATTTATGAGATAAAATTTAAAGTGTGCAACTTATTTTTACCTAGAATCTATAACTTTTTATTTTCATTTATATATTTCATAAATAAAAAATTTCTTCATTTTTTTTCTTTTCATGTGTATATGCGTTGACTCTTGTAATGTTGTTTGTTCAAAACCAAACTTGTTTTAAGTCAAATCTGAGCCCAACTCGAGTTTAATCCAAATCAAACCCAAACCTGAACCAATTGGGTTGAGTTTCACGGGTTTGTGGGTTGGGTTGGGTCGAGTTTGAATCACTTTCTTTCAACTTATAATTGAGTTAGGATTGAGCTCTAACATGATCCAACATGCCTGAGTTATATATCTAGCCTAAAAATCAACAAATTAAGTTAGATTGGAAAACAAAGGCCCGCCACTTGTTCCACCTTATCCTGTAAAATCTAGTCATTTCATCATGTACATCTAAAAGATAGCTCTCCGTTGGATCACAATTAATCTCCATGCAGAGTTTGAACAAGTGTGCTGCCAAGAAAAATTATTATACCATCGATTTTGCACCCAGTGGATATAGACTTACACTGAACCTCATAAATATGTGTTTCACATATGTTTGTATTCTTATTTGTTCTTGTATTGATCTTGTTGACTTCCGTTTGCACAACATGAGGTGTATCCGTGTATGAATCTATATGATATTGAAAATGATAAGCATAGACACAATTCATATTTTTATTCTCCCACGCACATGATATGCATCATAAAGAATATTAATTGAATATATCATATTTAAAAAAAATTCAATGGACTGTCATAATCACATTACATCATATAAGTGAGATATATAAATACAATTCATAATTGCCCGTAAGTTCCCTTTTTTATGTACATAACCTGAAATGTCATAGATTTGAACCTTCACTTTAATGTAGCATGGAAAAAAAAATCATGGAACCTATAGAATAGGTGGAGAGTGGCAATCAAAATCACAAAGTAGTCCAAACTCTCAAATGTATAACATTCATATGAAGAGACACATGCCAGCCTCTAATGAAGGACTGACATGCACTAATGAGATCCAACTTAGAAATCCCATGATAATACTGAGACCGGGGGTGAAAATAAGAATACATAGTAAAGAATGTCTGTAAGAAGGTCCTGATGAGGATCACAACAGCTGCTCCGAATGAAATAGCTGACCAAGGATTGCTGAAATAATTATGCATCAATAAAGCCTCATACTTGTTTCGCCTCAACCCGCAAAATCTAGTCACTTCATCATATAAACCTGAAAGGTAATTTTCCCTTGAATCGCAATTGACCTCCATGCCAAGCTGGTTAAACAAGTGTGTCGCCTCCTCTTCGCTGCTCAACCAGTTTAATATAATCTCCTTCTGCTGTAAAATTAAGATGTCCTGGGGACTATTTACAAGGAAATCCATGAAGAGCGTGTAAAATGTGACATGAGTTTTAGTGTTGGGATAGCACTGTTCGAACGCGATGAGGTTGCGGAGTTTGGATTCGCTACTATCATGTTCGAGAGTTGGGATTTCCATTAGTCCATCTTGAAAAGTCACGTCTAAGAACGAGATCGCATTTTTCTTTACCTTGAATTTCACTCCTGCCTCTTTGAGCTCCGTGGTGGTTGGAATCCATTTTGAGACGCTTGTGCTTGATGTTGATGAAGTAGCTTGCCTCTTGAACAGAGGAAGTAAATGACGACGGTGTATTACTTTGTCAAGGACATTATTCATCTTCTTCTTGAACTTGATGACCATGGTTGGGTTATTCGAAGACTTTAAACGGACATTATTCATCTTCTTCTTGAACTTGATGGCCATGGTTGGGTTATTCGAAGACTTTAAACGGTATTTGTTTGTTGTTTTAATAGTAAGTTATATTTGTTAGATTTATTTTTTTGAAAAAAGTACATGAAGTCGGGTACATTTACGGATGCATTGTCTTCATTTTTCTATTCAAGTTCTGTGTTACCCAGACTGCGTTAGATATCATAGCTCGGTCAGCTGCGACAAGCTGAATTAATTAATTGGTGACCTGTCAAAATCACTTAAGATGATGAAGCTATAGAGAGTTAATTAAATGGTGAATTTGACAAGAGTTTTTGCAGGGAAATTTGTGCTTTATATTTGACATTTGAATTTTTTTGGATGCGGTTTAAACTGTCACGGTTCATGGAGAAATCAATATGTTCAAAAGGTATAGAGAGAAATGGATCTCACACTAGAAATTGTTACACTTAATCATTCTTACAATCATTTTACATGGTTTGAATTTCTGAAGAGTAGACTTTGTTGAAACAACATATTTTGTGAAAGTTTTTGTTTAAAATTAATTGAATTTTAGGTTATTTAATGTTTGAATATATAGAAGATGGAAGAGTCATGGGTGGATTCTGTGAGCAGCAGATTAGATGACTCTTTCGTCCCTTCGGTGGTGGAAGGAGCCGTGCTATGAATGCCCGTAAACAATTCTAATTCAAACTTAATATTATTCTGTTGTATAATAATATATATATATAATTATTAAACCACATGCCAGCTAAGTCCAACCCGCTCTCCAATAATTGTGGAAAACAAAATAGTTAAGTAGTTGCAAGGAGACTTCCGTCATCATAATTATTAAGTTGTGTTTTATGTGGTAGGGCTGAATTGGGTGACCTGACAAAATCACTTAAGATGAATCCATTGAGAGTTAATTAAATGCAGATAGAAGTTGACGAGACTTTTGGCCGGCAAAGTCGTGCTTTGACCGAGTGTTTATTTAAAGGGCGCCGATGTCCGCACCCAGTTACAAGAAACTCATCCTTTTTTAAAAAATTAAAAAAGAATTATGTATTGTTGCAGTAAATGGAAACCTACTCTGAGGTCGACATTCCCTCTGATGGCGGTAGTAAATGATTTTGTTAGAGGTTTCGGCAAGTGTATCAACCCAGGTCGACATTTACTCTTACGATGGAGTTGAAGTGTGGTCGCCCAAAAGCCCGGCGAGATAAAGTAAGAGAGAATAAATTCATATTGTTACAAGTTTCAAACCAAATAGAAAAATTTCACATTTAAACATATATAACAGACAACCATAGCAGCATTTAAAACACATTAAAATATGAAGTTCATATGACTAAACTACAAAATACATGTTCAAATTATTTTTATGTTTATTTTTATTTTTTAAAAAATGGAGTAATTGTTTTTATTGGATATGTTATTTATTTTTATATATGAAAAAATCAATATAGTCACATGAATGGTTGTGGAATTTGAACATGTATTTTGTTGTGTAGTCATGTGAATGGTTGGTTATGGAATGTGAACGTCATATTTTGATGTGCTTTAAATGCTGCTATGACTGTCTGTTATATGTGTTTAAATGTAAAATTTGTCTATTTAGTTTAAAACTTGTAAAAATGTGAATATATTCTCTCTTACTTTAGCTCGTCGGGCCTTCGGGCGACCACACTTCAACACCATTGCCAGAGAGAATGCTGACCTGGGTTGGTACACTCGCAAGAACCTCTGACGACCATCATTCACCCCCGTCGCTAAATAGAATACCGATCTCAGGGTGGGTTTTCGTTTACTGCTACAATACATAAAAAAAAAAAAATTTTAAAAATGTGGGTTTCTTATAACTCAGGGTACGGATATCGGCACCCTTATTTATATTGTAACTGAGTCTTTTTGTATGCGTCTACATTTTATAGCAATACAAAAAATTTACATTTACCCTAAAAAAAAAAAAAAAAGTCGTGCTTTGATTGACATCTGAAATGTTTTGGATGTCGTTTAACTGGGTGTGATCAAAAGGTCATATAGAGGAAGGGATCAACATTTGGAAATTGTTACAATTAATCATTTTAAAAGACCGAGAGCATATATGGATTGACTATTTGAAGTGTAGAACCAATAGATTTTGGATCAGGTGACTGCCGAAGAGCATTATGGACCACTGTACGTAAATTAAATTTGGATCATAGGCTCGGCTTTGAAGTCACTCTCTCCAGTATTCATTTCTCTAACACCTCTCTTGAAATACAATTGGTTTTTTGAGACAATTCCATGTAAAGTGAAGATGGATGTATTATATGAAGAACATTATGTGGAAAGTGAATTTTGTTTTGTTAATAAAGTTGGGCATTCATCATCATTGAGGAGTGACACAGAACGAGTGGATGACGCATTGTTGGAACGACTGAATTGTTGGGCTCATGTCTCGATCCGGTGTATCACATCGGATTGTCATAATGAAACTATATTATGTTGGGCACCTAATGAGTAGAATATTATTTAAGATTTGATCTTAATTAATATTTTAAGTGAATCTCCTAAAATAAAAAACAATATTTGTTTGTTAATTAGGAGAGTGAATATCTCTTAATTAATAAAAACAATATTTGTTTATTAATTGAGAGATTACTTGGGAGGAAGTTATTTATCTCTATAAATATCTTTTAGGGTTTCATGCCAAGACTAGGCAATTTATACAATGTAGAGATCCTAAGGGAATGTTGATAGGTTCTAAGAGAGGGTAACTCCATATGAGAGTTTGTGAGTCTCTTAATATATCTAAACTATCAAAGTGGATTCTCTGTTTTTTGCCCCGTGGATGTAGGCCTAGGCCGAACCACGTATATCTTGTGTTCTTCATGTGATGTGATGTTTCGTTCTTATGTTCGATCTCGTGTTTGTTGGTGGCTTCCGCGAATCATCTTCCCAACAATGGTATCAGAGCTCCAGGTTCCGATCTAGGAGGATGAGATATGAAGAACGAGGATCAATAGCGACACGGGTTGATGAATCTATACCATCGACGGATGTGTTGTTGGAAACTCCAACAACGGTGTGTCGTAGATGGTTTCATGCGAAAAAAAAAATCATGCAAAGTTGCATGGAGCTCTCGGTGGTGGAAGCGGCACATCTATTCAGGTGTGCGATGATGATCCCAATTTGTTGCGGGTCCAAGATCCACCGAGAAGCAGACGTGCAGAGACGCTCGGGGTGCAAAGTTCGCAGTGACACGCGGAGGCATGTGGGCGAATCACGTAAAGCGTGGGTGCGGAGTTCGTACAGAAGAAGATGGAACAGTGCAACACGATTTAAGGCGTTCTGAACAGGGTATGGTAGGACCAGCCCCATGTGGTTCGGTTAAAAGAGTGAATCCAGTCATCTCGCGAGCGCGGTGTGGCATGTTCAAGGTGGAGGTAAGATCCAGATCTTTTTCGGAAATCCACGAGGAGCGTGGTGCGTGGTGCGTGTGAAATCAAGTCATGGCATTGACTTGAGGATGCGCGATTATTGAGTCTAACTCAGGGGTTGATCCATGATAGGGCAAGCGCAGGCTTATGGATCCAACAAAATTGGGCAGTACAGGCGTCTGGAGGATGAAGTTCCCAAAATCCATTCAAGGTGGAGTTTTGCGGAGCGGGTCTAGTGCACAAAGAGACTCGTGATAGCGACTTGAAGGCTGGTGAAGCTCAAGGAAGTCGAAGACCACTTGCTTGCAGGTGGAGGTGCACGGTTGCTCGTGTGGTCGTGTTTCAAGGACGACATGGAGCAAGGTGGAGACATCAACAAAATCTTCTAAGGGGTTCGAGGAAGTCCGAGCGTACCGGATACGAGCCAAGGTGGAGATTTGTTGGGATTATTTCTCGATCCGGTGTATCACATCGGATAGCCATAATGAAACTATATTAGGTTGGACACCTAATGAGTAGAATATTATTTAAGATTTGATCTTAATTAATATTTAAAGTGAATCTCCTAAAATAGGAAACAATATTTGTTTGTTAATTAGGAGAGTGAATATCTCCTAATTAATGAGAACAATATTTGTTTGTTAATTGAGAGATTAGTTGGGGAGGAAGTTATTTATCTCTATAAATATCTTCTAGGGTTTCATGTCAAGACTAGACAATGTATACAATGTAGAGATCCTAAGGGAATGTTGAGAGGTTCTAAGAGAGGATAACTCCATATGAGAGTTTGTGAGTCTCTTAATGTATCTCAACTATCAAAATGGATTCTCTGTTTTTTTTCTCGTGGATGTAGGCCTAGACCGAACCACGTATATCTTGTGTTCTTCGTGTGATATGATATTTCGTTCTTATGTTCGATCTCGTGTTTGTTATTGACTTCCGCGAATCGCCGTCCCAACATGAATCACCAGAAATAGTCTAAAAAATTACATTACAAAAATTAACAGTGCGCAACAAATAAATGATGACAATCTTGTAATATTCCCATGAAATTTGGCATAGAGGTGTATGTGCTAGAAGACAAAAGGAGATGCAAGTCAATGGATTAGGAATGAAAGGATGGAGGAAAAGCTGGAAGTGATGATGAGAATTGGGAAGCTACCTAGAATGTGAGGCCTCCCCTTCTTATAAATCTGAGGCTTCAGGACGATCAATCTCAAAATAAGACTATGGAGGGAAGTAGTGGTGAAATCCATCAGGTTAACACCACCACCATCTCAGAGCCTGAGATTGCTATAGAGATCGAAAAAGAATCATGGAAGGATTATGTGAGGAGAAGAGTGAAGGCCTCTTTCGTCCATAAATGGCAGAAGGAGCCATGCTCCATCTTCCGAGTCCCTGCCAATATACGCAAACTGCACCCGGAGGCGTACAAACCGAGAGTGGTCTCCATCGGCCCGTACCACAACTGCAAAGTTCACCTCGAACCAATGGAGAAGCACAAGTGGCGGATCGTCGGGCGCCTCCTATCGAGAAGGCGCGACGAGGAGGACGTGCTGCTCGAGGAGTGCCTGGACAAGCTGAAGGAGTTGAAGGAGCGAGCGAGGAGCTGCTACTCGGAGGTGATTGGTATGAATAGCGATGAATTCACAGAGATGATGGTCCTTGATGGGTGCTTCCTCATCGGCGTTCTACTCCGCGAGAGGTTGGAGACCATAAATAAAAAAAATGAAAACAAGTAGACGATGACAGTGGGGGATGATTGGGCGTGGGATGAGCAGAAGGACGAGGAGGAGGAGAGAGGCGCGATGCATAGCTCTTTATGGCTGTTGGATCATGTTGATCATGATCTCCTCAGGGTGGAGAACCAGATGCCTTTTTTCGTGGTGGAGGCCCTATTCGACCTGCTCGTGCCCCAGCAGGATGGTAGACCAACTGCCTCCATCTACGATCTCGCCATGAATCTTCTCAACAGATTTGAACCAAGCGATACTTACGACGCGACGTTGAAGAACCCCAAATCAGTGCATCACCTTTTCCACCTTTATTATGAGATGGTCGTGGGTTACAATAACTCAGATGACGACACCGAGAAGTCCTCCTCCTCCGTCCAAGAGCAAGAGCGTATTAATTTGATTGACCGGGGTTTTTTGAAGATCAAGAAGACAACTCAAGGTTTTCTCCTTCACTTACGCGATGCAATGCCGATAACGTTCCCGTGAAACAAAGACGGTGTGAGGAAGGAGAAGGAGTGGAGCTCAAGCTGGATAAAGAGCGCGAAGGAACTGGAGGAGGCTGGTGTAAAATTCGTGGTGAAGAAGGATGCCAGCTTCTTGGATTTGTCATTCGAAGGCGGTGTGATGAAGTTCCCCACCCTCTACATCTACGAGCATACAATGATTCTCTTCCGCAACCTCATCGCATTTGAGCAGTGCTACTTATACACAGAGGATCACATAGCCCTCTATGCAATGTTTATGGACTGCTTGATCGATACCCCAACGGATGTGAAGGTCCTCCAAAGAGAGGAAATACTACGGGTTGGGATCAGCAGCGAAAAGGAGGTCGCACAGTTCTTCAACAACCTGAATAGGGAGGTGTACTTTGATAATAATAATAGCTACCTCGGGGACATGATTGTTGATGTGAACAGGTACTGCAATTCGAAGACGCACAAGTGGAGGGCAGTGCTTGCGCGCGACTATTTCAACAGCCCATGGGCGGTCATCTCTGTGGTTGCCGCCTTCATCCTTTTGGGTCTCACCTTACTACAAACCTTTTACACCTTATACGCTTACTATCACCCTCCATCTTGATTTTTATTTTATTTTTATGATATGTTTCTGGGAATAGATGGTTTCATCTGTTCTGTGTGTACGCTGCATGCCGTGTGAATCAATTTTCATGTATAATGGGGTCAATAAATGAATTTATATGTTTATTTTTCCATCAATGATGTGATGAGATCGATCATATTGAAGATCTACATTGGGCCAAGCATTACGGGCAAGGGCACTGATACAGTCAAACAATATAATTGACAAAGGTGTAACCTTTTGTCACGTGTTTTTGTATGGAAATAATATGAACATTAGTTATTAATCATGTCCTAGCTGTACATATTTGTTTGGTTTTTTTTTTTTTTGTATATGTACCACCGAAAAAAAAAAAAATTTATTTCTTTAACATCACAAATATTCTATTTCTTTGTCTAGCATTAAAATGGTTGTTGACGAACAAATGTTCCATTCTGTTACCTTTTAAAACAAAAAAGAATTTAACTAGAGTTAATTTTCTAACAAATAAATAAAAATGATAAAAAGAACTGTAACATAATCTCTTACATAAATAATTAGACACAATAATATAATTGATTTTTTGTTCTTTCTAAATTGTACATGTGCTTTTCTTCCCCTTCTTTCCTTTTTTCATGAATCAAGAATTAAGTTTTTTTCATGAATCAAGAATTAAGTTTTTTTTACTCCATCTAATATGGTGGATTTCATCGTTCTTCAACAAACAATCATCAACACAGTACCTTAATATGTATAAGATCAATTGACTGCATGCGATTGGGCATATTTTGCATGGTATGGGCATGCGTGTTTTTATTTTCAGATTATAATGTGTTTTTCCTCTTCGGTGTTCAATTCTAGTAGATGATTTGTGTGCTTACATGAGTTAGTAGAAAGAAATATAATTTTGAATGGTAAAAAAATAAATTTTGTATTTTGTAAGTGTAAATATGAAAATAAAAAATTAAGGGTACCTTTTTTGCCTATGAGGTGTTAGGATAAAATTTAACGTAAGTTAACTAGGATATTAAAAAGAGCTCTGCTACATAGGCCCCATTATATAAGCCTCATTCATAGGTCCCATGAGGTGTCAAATTTTTATTGGATGTCTAGCTGTCCTTTATAAAAGGACAAAAAATCAAAGTACAAAACTACCCCTATTTCTAACCATTTTTTCAAATACATATCCACCACTTAAAAAAACTATTCCGGCCAACCTACTCATCATCGTCGAACGGCGTCACCACCTTTGCATTCGTTTCGTCACTCTCTATCATATGAGAGGTGGTTCGTCTACCTTTTTGGTCCTCCTCCGGATTCCACATTTTTCAACCTTCATATACATTTTTTATGAATGTAACTAACTTTTGATAAAACATTAAGATCATATAAAAAAGTCAGTTACATTTACAAATTAGTTTGGAATGTAATTATCTTTAGAAAATTAATGTATGTAAGTCCAATAAAATTATGAATATGTAACTGACTTTAAATATTAACAATAACATTCGAGATTCAAACTTCAACATTAAAACACCAAATCACAAAAACATGTGAAAAAATATCACATAAACTAATGTAATTGGTTTGTTAGATACGTTTGAAATGTATCTGAATTTCAAAAAAAATGGTGGAGATGGAGGTTGAAGGAGGTGGAGGCTGGAGGAAGGCTTGAAAGGTAGTCAAATCACCTCTCATATGATAGAGGACGACGAGAGGAATTCAGAGATGGTGACGTTGGTCACCAGAGATAAACAGACAGACCAGAATGATTTTTTAAAGTAGTAGATGACTTAGGAGGGTATAAAAGGGTATTATAGGTAATGTCATCAATGCCACCTCATGGAGCTTACATGGGGCCTATGTAATGGGCATGTGAATCATTTTCCTATTAAAAATACATAATTTTTAAATATTATAATGATATACAAATAAATAGACTATTTAGAATGGTATAAAAATAAATATCATTGTTTTCAATTATATACATGCAAAAAAACCCTAATTTTTTTATTTGAAAATCTAGTGCAAATGCGTTTGTTTCAGCAACTAACCAGTGACTATGAATGCCCGTAAACAATTCTAATTCAAACTTAATATAATTCTGTTGTATAATAATATATATATAATTATTAAACCGCATGCCAGCTAAGTCCAACCCGCTCTCCAATAATTGTGGAAAACAAAATAGTTAAGTAGTTGCAAAAAGAACTTCCGTTGTCATAATTATTAAGTTGCGTTTTATATGGTAGGCATGAATTGGGCGACCTGTCAAAATCACTTAAGATGATGAAGCTTTAATTTAGAGGCTTTTTAATGGGCAACTTGACAAGAGTTTATGCAGGGAAAGTTGTGCTTTATTTGACACCTGAAATTTTTTGGATGTGGGGTTCGAGAAATCAATCTGTGATCAAAAGGAAATAGAGAGGAAGGGATGAACATTTGGAAATTGTTACAATTAATCATTTTAAAAGACCGACCATATATGGATTGACTATTTGAAGTGTTGAAACAATAGATTTTGGATTAGGTGCTGCCGGAGAGCATATGTTGTTCATTTCCTCATATGAATTTTAATAGTTAACCTGTTAAATGGTCCCAAAGGCTCATGGCCTGATATTTTTTTTTTTTTTTTTGAAGATTGGTAAATTTTTTATATTTATGTGAACTGGCTATTTACATTGGGGGAAGATTAAAAGAAAAAGAACAAAGGGACTACAAAATATCCAGTCTTATTGTTTACAATGAAGCACAATTTAAACACCTGTTGTTGTGTAACAGGGATGAATGTCAAAGATCATTATCTGATTCTAGTGGTCACCCTGCCTTCCGCGTCCTCCTTTAAGAGCTGAATAAGCTCAGGCCAGAAGTTTGAGGGATCATAAATTGAGCTGCCCATGGTTGATTGGTAGGCTGCCAAATGGTCAGCAGCTTGGTTTCCTTCTCTACACACATGGGTGAGTTTCCAATCTTGGAGATCCAAGGAGAGTGTGAAGAAGGTGCGTAAGTCTCTCAATGCCGTCCATGGGATAGTTCCACGGCCATGAACCCATGCAATGACGGTGGTGGAGTCAGATTCAAGCCAAACTCGCGAAGCATTAACAGCGGAACATAGTCGTAGACCTTCTACCAATCCCTTTAGTTCGAGGAGATTTATAGAGGCAGCCCAGACTCTGGCTGACATGGCTTTGCAACAATTGCCTGAACTATCTCAAATGAGAGCACCATATGCAAAGAGGTCATCCGTTTTAGAGCCATCCGAGTAAAGTTTTAGCCATCCGACCTGTGGAGGTTCCCAAATAACATCCTTTTCAAGCTTCCGATGTTCCTGCACTGAAAAACTGAACAGGTCACACATTTTTTTGTGATCGGGGTGGTTTCATCCTCATAGCTTTGCCCCGCGAAGGTTGCTCTCGTTGCTAATAAGATTCGACGAACTAATAGAGGTTTGAAGCATTTTTTGTTTCGGAACAGCCTGTCATTCCTCTCAAGCCAAATGGACCACATGATTTGAGTTCGAAGGAAATGGAGGACTGTTTTTTCTGTTTTAGTAACTCCCAAAGATATAAACCTTGAGAAGTGATCTGACAGCGATTGGTGCCTGGGGTGTGGATAGCCGAAGGTCTTTGTGATTGCTCTCCAGACATATGTAGAGAAGGGGCATAGCAAGAATAGATGAGCAGTGTTTTCCAATCCAGATGAGCAGAGTAAGCATGTGTTATTCTGCACCAATTGGCGGCTGAAAAGTCTTTGAAGAGAAGGGAGTCTGCCAAGAGCTGCTTGCCAGCAGAGTAAACTTCTTCTTAGAGGTTGTATCGGATTCCAAAGTTCTCTCATCCATGGAGTAGACGGTCCCTTTTTTTGAATAAATTCCCAAGCATTGGAGTAAGAGATTTGCCCTGTTTTTGAACCATTCCAAACTAGTATATCTCTTCCCTCTCCTCCGACTTCAAGTTCAGCGATTTCATTCCACAATGCATCGTTCTCAGATGGCCATCTATGTGGTTTGTGCCATTTCCCATCTCGAATTAGAGTGTTTAGGAGCACCTCCCTAGGGGGCCCCCAACATAGAAGAGGAGGACCCTGAAGATGATGTTGGAGACCGAAACCATGGAGCCAAGGGTCTTTCCAAAGGCTTATTGTATCCCTTGAGAAGATAATGTACTGTGTGAGGCCTCGAATCCAAGTTCCTGCATGAAGGATTGACTTCCAGACACTAGAGGCAGTGGACCGCGATGAAGTAGCCCAGATATTTGTTTTTGAGAGGTATTTTTTTCTCATCCAGGCAGCCCATAGAGAGTGGTGGTCAGAAGCAATTTCCCAAAAATGAACTCCCATGGCAGCTTCGTTCCAATCCCTCAATCGTCTGAGGCCTAAGCCACCCTCATATTTGGGGAGACACACTTGCGACCATTTTACCGCGCATTGTTTGGAGTTATCGTTATCACCTGCCCATAAGAAGTTTCAAAGAATTTGCTCAATTACCTTGTGAGTCTTCTTCGGAAGAGAAAACCCTCAGTCCAGTAATAACTGTAGCTCTAAAGCACTGAGTGGACTAGCTTTAGTCTGCCAGCCTTTGAGAGAAGAGAAGAGGACCAGGAATGGATCTTTTTGCGCATTTTGTCAATGAGAGGCATGCATAATGAGTGAGTGAGGGATTTTTGGGTAAGCGGCAGCCCGAGATGCTTAACAGGGAGAAGACACAAGGGAATGCCAATGATTTGCTCGAAATCACAAGTATTCCTGGAAGAGAACAACTAAATTTTATGTGGATTGAGCTTGTTAGACTTTTGAGAAAAAAAGAATAATATGACCTAATTCATTAGGAGAAGGACAAAGTCTTTTATATAATGATACAAGACCTAATACACGTGTAACACAATATTACATGTGTAACACAATAATAATATTACACACATGTAATTTAACTTCCCCGCTCAAACTCAAGATGGATCATACAACGTGAATTTGCGAATGAGAGACAAGAATTTGGGAACTGGATGAGACTTCATAAAGAAGTCTGCGATCTGCTCAGCAGAGGAAATGTGCGGAAGCGTCAGTGTCTGAGCAAGGAAGTGCTGACGAACAAAATGACAATCGATCTCAATATACTTAGTCCTCTCATGAAAAACTCGATTGCTAGCAATTTGAATAGCACTTCGATTATCACAGTAAAGTGGAGTAGGACCTGTAACATCAACTCCAAGATCGACCAAGAGACATCTAAGATGAACGATCTCTTTGGTCGTGATACTCAGCTTCTGTGTGGAAAAAGAAACAACATTTTGTTTCTTGCTGCGCCAGAAAATAAGAGAGTTTCCAAGAAATATGCAAAAACCAGTGGTGGATCGACAAGTAGTTGGATCTCCTGCCCAATCAGCATCAGTGTAAGCTCGAAGAACCAGAGATGAAGATGATGACAGATAGAGTGATCTGGTAATAGTCTCACGTAAGTATCTAAGGATCCTCATGAGAGCACTGTAGTGAACCGAACGAGGAGCAGAGACGAACTGACTAACTATGCTGACTGCATGAGCAATATCAGGTCTGATAATGCAGAGATACACTAGCTGACCCACGATTTGTCTGTATCGTGTAGGATCTGGAAGGAGCTCACCATCAGTAGGACGTAGCTTTACATGAAGCTCAAGTGGTGTGTCAGCACGACGAGTGTCAGATATAGCAGCACGATCAATGATATCTGCTGTATACTTCTGCTGAGAGAGAAGAATCCCCCGCTTACTCTGAGCAATCTCTAGCCCTAAAAAGTAGCGAAGAGTACCGAGATCCTTCATCTGAAACTGACTACTGAGGTGGCGCTGAACAAGAGTAATATCAGCTGAGTCGTCACCAGTGATGATCATATCATCCACATATAGAAGTAAAATCACCCGACCCTGCGATGATGATCGCACAAACAAAGAGTGATCCTGAGAGCTCTCAACAAACCCAGCTGATAGATTGGCACTGCGAAAACGCTCAAACCATGCACGAGGAGCCTGCTTGAGGCCATATATAGCACGCCGGAGACGACAGACATGTTGAGGAGGAGTGCAAAGATCAGGAGGTGGTTGCACGTAGACTACCTCTGATAAATCCCCATGAAGAAAGGCATTCTTCACATCCATTTGAAAGAGCGGCCAATGACGAGTCGCAGCAACTGCAAGAAGAGTGCGAACGGTAGTCATCTGTGCAACAGGGGCGAAAGTCTCCTCATAATCAATCCCATACTCCTGTGAAACCGCGAGCAACTAAACGAGCCTTGTGTCGTTCAATGGATCCATCAGGTCGATGTTTGACCTTAAAAATCCATTTACAACTGATAGGCTCAACATCGGTGGAAAGAGGAACAATATCCCACGTATGAGTCTCCTGAAACGCCTGAAATTCCTCATCCATAGCCTGTCGCCACTCAAGGTGCTGAACTGCCTCTTGATAAGATTTAGGCTCCCGATGTGTATGAATAGCTGCAAGAAAGGCCTGAAGTTGTGGAGAATAAGAGCTGACTATGGCAAAACCAAACTGATCAGGGGGTCCACTATCAAAACTAAAACGGGCAGGCGGACGACGCTCGCGCTGAGGATAGCAAGCGACACTACCCAGATCCACGCCCTGGAGAGGGGCGTCAGACGCAGTAGGCGAGGCACCAGTAGAAGTATCTGCAGTAGGACTGGAAGAGGAAGGCAACGAGTCACACTCTATCGGAGAAGGCTCAACCAGGGGAGGACTAGGAGGTGATTCAGGAAGAGGAAAAGACTCAATAATAGAACAAGGCTGAACAGAAGGAGACGTAGGAGAAGTGGACTCACAGGACGTAGACGAAAAATAGGGAACATCCTCAACAAATGAAACATGACGAGCAAACCAGAAACGATGACCCACAGGATCATAACTACAATACCCCTTATGCTCGAAACTTATCCCTAAGAAAACACATCGAACAGACCGAGCAGAGAGCTTGTCACGAGCAGAAGGAGGAAGAAGAACATAACACGTACAACCGAAAACTCGAAGATGACTGTAGTTGGGACGTAAAGAATAGAGGCGTTCGTGAGGGGACATGCCAGAGAGAACAGTAGAGGGAGTGATATTTATGAGATGAACAGAAAGAAGGGCAGCCTCAGCTCAGAAATGCTGTGGAACAGACGATGACAGTAGAAGAGAGTGAATGGTCTCAAGAATGTGACGATGTTTACATTCGGCAACACCATTCTGTTCATGAGTGTAGGGACAAGACTGCTGAAAGATTGTGCCATATGATTGAATCAGAGAGCGCATTGTAGAAGAAATATATTCCTTGGCACAATCAGAGCGAAAGGTTTTAATGCGAGTCTGAAATTGGGTGTGAATCATGGTGGTAAAAACATCATAAATATGAGCAACCTCAGAGCGATTACGTAGTAAATAAATCCACGTAAAGCGAGAATAATCATCAATGAAGCTAATATAATAAGAAAAATCACTCAGAGAATGCACGGGAGCAGGACCCCAAATGTCAGAATGCACTAACTCAAAAGGACTGGTGAATTGATTATTACTAGGACTAAAAAGTAAGGCCACAGGTTTGACCAATTTACAGCCCTCACACACAGACAAAGGAGAAAAAGAAGTAGATCCTAACACACCAGAATCAAAAAGGCCTTTAAGGCGAGACTCAGAGACATGACCTAACCTTCTATGCCACAAATCGGCATTAGAAGTGACACTACCACAGAAGACAGAGGGATCTGGAATAGGGAGATGCAGATACTCCACGAAGTACAATCCGCCGACTCTACGACCAACGCCAATCCTCCGCCCCGAGTGTAGATCCTGCACAAAACAACCAGAGGAAGTGAAAGAAACGGTCAGACCGGAATCACAAAGCCTACTAATGGAAATAAGGTTCATGCATAGATCCGGCGCATGTAACACAAATGGAATGGAGAGACGACCAGTGGGATCTGAGGTAGTGGTGATAGATCCACACTGGGTGATAACTAAAGCGGAACCATCAGCAGTATGAATCGGAGGCAAATGAGCAGGTGCAGGTGAACATGCAGTAAGTATAGAACTATTTGGTGTCATATGATGGGATGCACCAGAATCAAAAATCCAAGAGACATAGGTACCCGGAGTGGAAAAGAAAGCTGAGGGAGCAGTAGACTCGGACCGAGGTGGATGCTGTAAAAGCTGCTCGAGACGCTGATTGATCAAGGTGTCAAGATGATCAGAAGCAGGCAAACCTGGTGCAGTGACGGTAGCAACAGCAGCAGTATGATGACGGTGAGCCGGACCACGACCACGTCCTTGAGAGGCTTGCTGTGGCATACGAGAAACTGGACGTTTCTCTGGATGAAGATCCCAGCAATTATTAACGACATGTCCTGACCTTTTGCAGTGTGATGAGGTTGCAGAAGGAACAGCAGGAGAGGTAGCAGCCAGAACTCCAGAATACATGGTCAAGGAAGTAGTTTGTCGAGATTCTACAGTGCGAAGACGAGTCTCCTCGGCAACAATTTCCGCTAGAACCACCTCTAAGCATGGTAAAGGATCTCGATGAATCAACTGTCCAGCCAACGCGGAATATTCAGGACGAAGAACCATAAGGAACTGGTAGAGTTCACGACGTTCACGAAAGGCAGCTCTCTCAGCTATCGATGCACGTGGACCCGGCTCAAGATTGCGTAGTTCACGAAAACAGGTGCACATGCGATTGTATAGATCGGTGACAGATAGATCGCCCTGAACAATTGTCTGAACCTCAGCAAGTAAGTGATACTCTCGAGCGCCACTTTTCTCCACAAAGCGTTCAAGGAGAGACGCCCAAATCTCCGCTGCTGTATCGAATGCACTGAGATCGGCCCGAAGAGAGCGATCAACAGAGTTGATCACATAAGAAGAGGCACGCTGATCACGTCTCCGCCATGAGAGATATGCTGGAGAGTCAGACGATGGCATAGCAATAATACCATCAAGGTGGCTGAATAAGTCACGTGGACTGAGGGTGCTCTTCATAGTGGCGCGTCAAGACGGCTAATCTTCGATGGAGCTAAAAAAAAATCGGTTGAATTAGGAAGAACATCACGAAGAGGCTCAAATGAGTCCACGGGGACAGTTGGTTGAAGAGCAGTGGTGATCGGCAACATGGGATTCGGATCAGTTGGATTTTTGGACGAAGACATGAACGAAATATCTCAAATGAAGCCGAAATATACACGAATGCGTAGACAACGAAAAACTGAACAAAATGAGTACCTGGATGACTAGATTCGGAGTCCCAACGAAGGCGTAACGGTCCAGGAAAGAAACAGGACAGAACTGGCCGACGGCGACGGACGGCGGCCGGCGGCTGACGGACGGCGGCCGGCGACAACAGACGGCGGCCGGCGGCTGACGGACGGTTGCCGGCGGCTGACGGTAGCCCGCCGGCGGCGGCGAGCGGATGATGGGTCGGGTCGGGTTGCCGGCTCCGTCCGAATGATGGGCTGCGGACATGGGATCCACGTAAGGACACAATACGTGGCGAGCGCAGATTTGCGCTATCTTGCACCGGGTTTTGCGCTATCGTGCGCCGGTGGATCGGGTGGACGGTGGACGTACAGGCGAACGTGCGTGATTTTTCGCGGATTTCGCGCGATTTCGCGCGTACGATCGCGATTGACGAGGGCGGACAAGTTGTGCGCGGACGGGTTGCGCTCGGACGGGCTGCACACGGACGAGCTGCGCACGGACGGACTGCGACAGGTCTCACGGCGACTGGGGCAGCGCGGACAGAGCGGGAGCGGCGCTCGGACGTGTATCTGGGGCAGTGACGGGGCGATGTGCGACGGATGATACGAAGAAGACGACGCCGCGAACAACGACGCGATGTAACAAATGTCGAATCTCAACAAAGATCCAAAAAAAAATTATTTGAGGTCTTAAAGGGGCTCTGATACCATGTTAGATGTTTGAGAAAAAAAGAATAATATGACCTAATTCATTAGGAGAAGGACAAAGCCCTTTATATAATGATACAAGACCTAATACACGTGTAACACAATATTACACGTGTAACACAATAATAATATTACACACATGTAATTTAACAGAGCTAAAGACCTGACATTTGGGAGAATGATTGGAGGAGGGACCATAAACCGTGTGCAGAGGATGGTTCACCATCAGTAAATATGATCAGGTCGTCGGCATACAAAAGATGTGAGATATTTAGTTCGGGCCTGAGATATAGGCCAATTGATCCCGTAGCAATAGCTTGTTCAATCTGCACTGAGAGAACCTGCATAGTACTAACAAAAAGCAACAGAGATAGGGGATCTCCCTGTCGGAGGCCACAACGGGCATTGAAGAAACCTTGTGGGCTGCCATTGATTAAGATAGAGACAGACGCTGTTCTAACACATTGGAGCACAAGCTAAATCCATTGGGTTGGAAAGAGCATTCTTTTCAATACTTCCTTCAAGAAATCCCACCCTCACACAGTCGAAAGCTTTCCGGAGATCAATTTTTATACAGGACCGTCCCTTATTGGTTGGGTAGTTCAATGCACGTGTTAGTTCATGAGCCAGTAGAGTGTTGTGTACAATGTTTCTACCTCTCACAAAGGCCGACTGATTCGGACTAATGAGCCTGGGAAGAACTTGTTGAAGCCTTTCAACCACAATTTTGGTGATGGTCTTATAGACCACATTATTACATAGTGAAATGGGTCGAAAGTTATCAAAACATTCAGCATGCTGGACTTTCGGAATAAGTGAGATGAAAGTGTGGTTCAATTGTTTCAGCAAATTTCCCAAGCGAAAGAATGAAAGAACTGCTTCGAGGAAGTCTTGTTTTACCACGAACCAGAATTTCTGGATAAAGTGGGCTGAGAAGCCATCGGGTCTTGGGCTACCTTCCGGCTTCATTGAGAATAGAGCCTGCTTAACTTCAGTTTCGGAGACCGGAGCACACAAAGCTTCCCCTTCTAGACTGGTGAGAGGAATCAAATTGCCCAATTTAGGGATTGGAAAGGGGGCTGTATTGTTTAGAAGCTTGTTGTAATACTCAACTGCGAAATCTTTAATGAGGCTAGGATCTTCAAAGGATGTTCCATCAGGAAACAGCACTTTTCGAATGGTATTTTTTGAAATTCTGGCTTTGATGGAAGAGTAGAAGAACTTGGAGTTCCTATCGCCTTCTGAGAGCCACAGTTGACGGGATTTTTGCCTTAAGAATGACTCCTCCCGCTGCAGCATGATAAGATAATGCCCTTTGGCTTCTCTTTCAAGGTCCAGAAGGTTTGAATTTGTAGGGTCAAGTAGGGCTGCATTACGAAGAGATTCCAATCTTTGCCTGCATAGTTGGAGGATTGAATGGGTCCAAATACCTCTTTATTCCAGTCTTTCAAGACTATTTTCAGATGTTGTAGGTTTTTTGCGAGAATATACATAGAGGAGCCTCAAAGCTTGATGTGCCATGCCTTTTGAATCACCTCATCAAAATCTGGATGGAATTCCCAAGCCAAGAAATATTTGAAAGGGCGAGGGCCTAAAGGAGAGGGAGGGTTGGTAATCACATGAAGTGGGGTGTGATCAAAGAGACCTGCAGGAAGAGATTGGACATAGCTATTTGTGTTCAGGTGTAACCATTCCAAATTTACTAGGACCATGTCAAGCTTGCAAACAATTCTATGGTCTTGGTTGTTACTCCAGGAGAAAGGGGGCCCATGGTTCGAAGGTCGTTGAGGTGACAATCCGTAATACAATCATTAAATCGTGACATGTGCCTTGAGTGAAAGAGATTGCTACCCTGCTTTTCATGACAAAAAAGTACCTCATTGAAGTCTCCTATAAGCCACTGAGCATGAGCAATGCTATGAGCTAGACTGCGAAGACCCTACCACAAAGAGATACGTTCTGAGGCCAAATTGGAGGCGTATATGGCAGAGAGGAAAATGCTTTGTTGGCCTGCTACAGGGGTTACTTTGCAATGCAGAAATTGTGGTGAGAAGGTCAAAAGTTCCACTTTGACAAGGGCTGGTTGCCATAAGACCCATATTCTGCCCCCCTAGAGAGAGGGTTTAGAAGACTATAGTGTGGCAGGATGTTACCACTGATTCTGTCCGCATTGAGTTGATCAACTTTGGTTTCAACCAAACAAACAATGGACAAAAGAATTGTATTTCAGAATTTCTTAACGTCATGTTGCTTTTCTCTGTTGTTGAGACCTCGAACATTCCAAAATAGGCAGTTCATAATAAGAGTTGGGGTGTAAAAAATCAGGCCAAATATGACTTGATGCTCTTCTTTGTGGGGAGAACATCTTTGAAGGTTGCTTTACTTTTCTTTGCTGACTGTGGAGACCCAACACCTTTGCTTTTATTTTTGTGATTCCTCCCGCTTCCTTTCTTGGCTCGAAGAGCTTGACTAACCGAGGTTGCCCCTGGAGCCGTGGTGGAGAGAACAATTTCGAGGGGAATATCAATCTTTGATAAATGTAACACTTCACTGGCCAATTGAGGAGAATCAAATAGATAGGGTGGGGGAATACCTCATCTTCTGACATGACAGCTTCGAGGGATGGTGCGGTCCTTCAGTTGATGGATGAACGGAGGGTGCAGGGTGGACAGAGGATGTCGCATGATCTGTCTGAGATTGGCTTTTAGACTGAGAAAGGACCACACTAGAGTGTGACCTTGTATGAATCCTCAGACTTTTCTCCATTACTACAATAGACGTGGATGGAGTACCCACCATGATGCAAACATCATAGCCGTACAATATATGGACGACCGAGATCAAATGGAACACAAGAAGAAAAGACATCTTGATGAATCAGGAGCACCGTGATTTCAAACGGCCATAACTTTTGAACCGTAGATCAGAATTGCTATTATAATATATCCACGTGTTCGTATCGACGATCCCTACAGGAGTAGTGGCTTTGCCACTACGTCATTTTTTGGAGTGTTCTGAGATCGTCTTGGGGGTCAAATCAACGGTTCAAAGTTATTTTTATTATTTTTAGGTTGTTTTGAGGTTGTTAGGATTTTATTTCTTTGTTAGATTTGAATTCCAAATCATTATTTGAATTCAAATTTGAATTTTAGTTAGGAATAGATAAAGATCTATTAGATTTATTTGTTAAATTTAGATAATTAGTTGAGATCCTAGTTTGTTAGGATTCTTTTCTATAAATAAGCTTGTGAACCCAATTGATTATTTAGATTATTGATATTTGGAATTTAGTTTATTTATTTCTTATATTTTGTTAGGAGTACTAACAATTGCAAAGACCTTCCCAATTCTCTGATATTTCATCTGAAATAGCAGATTATTGAAGCCCAACCCCTGGCATTCTTCTTGAAAAATCAACAACGCCGTTGAAGCCTAGCGATTTCGTTCTTTTGAACGGATCCGTAGAAGAGTGTGGTTACACGCTGCATCACACCCTCATAGCACTTTGTGAAGCCGGGGAACTCACAACAGTAGTGGCATGGTTAGATCCAGTGTGTTGAGCCAATGGTGAGGAGTTGGGGTTTTCCACAAAGGATTTGGTGGTACTTGGAACCAAGGGTATAATATCGGTTATTGAATCCGTGGGTGCAAGATCATGCTCACTGATCTCCTTTGGTAATTCTTCAAATTCAGAGATTTCTTGGAGGACGGCAAATTTATTTGGTTGGATTGGTGAGGCTAATTTGCTGTGTTGAGGAGAGGGAGCTGTTTTCATAGCATCGGCTAGCAACTTTTCTTTGGAATTGGTGTTGGATTTTTTAACCTCTACCCATTGTGTTGTTACCTTGTCTTTGCCCTTAATTGTATTAGTAGCTGCTACTACCTTTCCACCTTTGTTCGTGTTTGGATCTTCAGCAATAGGTTTCATTACACAGCTTGCCTCATCATGGCCGAAGGTTTGACAATGTTTACATGCATGTGGTTTCCAGTGGTAGTCTACCTTGAAAGACTCACGGATCCCGGGAGAAACGTCAACCAAGATAGAGTCTGGGAGAGGAGTAGATGCTAAGACTTCAACACAGATTCGGGCATAGGAGGCTCGGCTGCAACGGAGTGTAGCAGAGTCAGTGTAGAGAGGGACTCCAAGTAGACTGCCTATGCGGCTGAGGCGATCTTCCTCCCAAAGATGAAGGGGCAGGTTTGGAAGTCTGATCCAAATGGGAATGCAGCTTAGCCTCTCGTCCTCCATGCGAACCTTGGGGGCCCATTTTCGTAGAATAAAGGTGCGATGGTCCATTGTCCAATGTCCCCCTTCAAGAGTGGAGTTCAAGTCCTTTTCAAGATCAAACTTCACTGTGAAGAACCCATTTCCATGTAGAAAGAGGTGTATTTCTCCTTTGGGATTCCACAACTTCTTTAGAAATTGAATAAAAGGAATGAAAACAGAGGGTGTACCAATTATGTAGCCGACCACTGCATGATCCCATTGAAGGAGGTTTTTTTCCATATGCTTATGGGTTTAGGGTTACCATTGTGCAAGCACCATCAACTGTTGGAGGAATATAGCGCAGCACTCCCACTTTGGGAAGGGGTTTGGCTGTTTGGAACAGGGAGCCCCATGAGCGAATCTGTTGGGAGGTCGAAGGGGCAGGAACTTGCACCGCTCTTCTTTGTTTATGAGCTGGGAGAGCAGGGTAAGAAGAAGAGGCAGGGGAGGGCCTAGGAGCCACAAAGTGGGTGGTTGGGGGAGAGGGGTTTCGGGGATGCTGGGCTGTGGAGGTTTTGGATGGGAGCAAAGGAAGGGTTGGTGCTAATGGCGATGGTGGTTTTTGAGAATGGGGATTTGTAGATGTGGTGGGTATGGAGTCAGAGGAGGAAGGGGAGTGGGTGGTTAGGGTGTATGTTTTTGGATCTGCAGATGAAATGGTGGAGGGAACTGAAATAGAGGAGTTAATGTCGGATGCCCTAGATCGCATATTAAATGCATTAAAGATACTTTCAATGGTTCCCCCTCTAGGAGGTGGGGGAGGTTTCATAGGTGATGGGTGAACAGGTGCAAATGGATTGGAGTCGTCAGGGGGACGGGGAGGAACCGGAGAAGAAGCTGCTCCTGGCTTCGCCATTTCTGCCTCTCAGCCTATCTCTGTGAGAGCTGGTATGGGACATTATCCTTTTGGGGTCACCCTTATTTCACTTATTTTGACTGCAGTGTGCATGTGAAAAAATAAGTTGTGCAAGTCCAACGGGTTGATTTTCGCATGTTCTAGTGGATTTTGATCTACAATTATTTTGGACCGTAGTAGTTTTAATCTTCTCGGTGTTGTATGTGAGGAACATTGCAGTCTGTTAAATGTCTTTGCATCAACACCAACTAAACATGTAAAGCATTGATATACTCAATCCGTTTTATAGCCTTATCTGCAACTCATATATTATGATAACATAGTATGAAATTTCTATCATAATATATGACGTAAATATTTTTTCTTTTTTTAAAACAAATAAAATATGTTATTGTATCTCAGTATATATCGCATTCAAATTATCCGAGGGTTAAAACCCGCATTTCTTTGGTTGCGTCTGCAAATACGAAAAAAAAGGTTGGAACAAGCATTGACGGGTGGTGCGCAACAATGGCGACGCAGAAGCTAAATACCTCCACGATGATGTTTAGCAGTTTTTTCATCACATAATTCGTCCCACCACGGATTCAAATGGACCCAAAGTTTCATGATTCATGAAGTGATGTTTTTGAAAATAGGAGATTTATACGTCTATTAAAAATAACCCATCTTAGCTTTTTTTAAATGTTGTCATACACGTGCACATTAGCTAAACAACATTTTTGAAACTTTACCCAACAAAAAACATATTGAAATAGTTTTGAAAGTGTGCACTGGATCTAGTGGAAATAGCCTTAATTCAAATTAAAAATCAATCCAGACACTACTTAAATAAACGGAAATAATAACATAAAGTCAATGAAATAAATACAGCTGCCGTAGTCATTGAAATCCAATACAGAAGATTGAATTAACAAAGACCTATTGGTGTACCAATTAAAAAAAGACCATTGCTCTTAAAGAAATGGATTAACGAAGACCATCAAAGTCTTACAGGATGGAAATAATAATAAATAAATAAAAAATTGACGAGAAACCCAACATTTGTTAGGAAAAATATAATCCTGGACGCACATATATAATTACACACAAATCATGTGCATCGGATAAGTTTGTGGGGTTTGAATTTGAGACAAAGATAAGGGTGGTTTGAATTTATCTAGTATATTGCATCATTCCTATTGTTATAGCACATAAATCACTTTCATGAGCAAACCAACATGGAACTAATAAGACGTATGTTTAACAAATATAACAAAGTACATCATTCAACTGGAAGAACAATAATATGACTGGAGAGAGGAGGACCGGGAAGGGGGGGGGGGGATTGTCTATGTGGCTGGGGAGAGAGGAGGCCATATGGAAGAGACGAAGAGGGACGAAAGTGAAGAAAAAAAAAGGAAATAAATCAAGGGTTTCCCATAGGCCGTAGCACTTAAAATTAATTTCTTCTATTTTTTATTTTATTTTTTAAATTTCACTTTTTTTTTATATGAGAATAATTGAAATTGGTTTGTAAGTTAATACATAACGTGTAAACAAATTGGGAAGTATAATGGATGTCGTGCGTTAAGACGCAAAACTAAGTTGTCCGTTATTCCAAGCAACTCCAACGACTTGATAATGTCGGAAAAGTTTGTTTCACGAAACCTTTTTAATATAAAAATAAATAAATAAATAAAACAAGTCAGATCACACTTTCCATGTAAATTAAGTTCTTAATTGTCTCTCTATGTAACCGAGTATCAATAGCGAGAGAATGCAACAACATAAGCCCTACAAATGACATCAAATTTTATTAGGAAAGAAAGATGATCATGGAGGGAGATGATTTGGTCGAATCCATAAAGAGGAGGATTGAGGCTGTTCACTGCAACCACTGGCGTCAAGGGCGGCCCACCATCTTCAGAGTCCCCACTAACCTTCGTTGGTGGGACAAGAAAACCTACAATGAAGAGTCAATCTTCAACGGGCCTTACGACCCCAAATACGTTTCCATCGGCCCGTACCACCGCCGGAATCCTCGCCTCCACAATATGGAGGAGTTCAAGGTGCGCATGTTGCAGGTCCTCCTGCAGGGGAACCAGGCCGGGACCAATTTGGAGAGATGCGTCGAGGTGATGGAGGGGATGGAAGTCCAAGCCCGGAGCTGCTACTCCGAGGCCATTAACATGAACAAGAAAGAATTCGTGGAGATGATGCTCCTCGATGGGTGCTTCATCGTTTTCATATTAGCGAGAGAGATCAGCGAAGACGTGTGGGAGTTCCTAGAAGATGCATTTTGGAATCCGCCGAAACCACTGGGCGATGGCGGCCCGATAGCTCCTTCCAATTTTCTTTGGGGAAAGGTGAAGCTGGACCTGGTTTTGCTAGAAAATCAAATCCCATTTTTCGTGGTGAAGGCACTTTTTGAGTTATTTTTCCCCCAATTTGGTTCCATGCTGAATTGGCTCGCAGTCAGAGCCTTGCGGGGTTTAAACCCCGGGGAAACGATCCTTCAATGCAAAGTTCCCCAAAACCAAGTCCATCATCTGCTTCATCTGTTCTATTTATCCAGACTTCCAGACAGGGACGCTGTCCAAGCCATCTCATCGCCAATGACGAACACCCCAAAATGGATCCCCAGCGTAACAGAACTCAAAGAAGCGGGAGTGAAGTTCAAAGCAAATAAAGAGAAAAACTTCTTAGACGTGACTTTCCATGACGGAGTGTTGGAAATCCCGGTCGTGGGACTCTATGACCGCACCGAACCCATCCTTCGCAACCTCATCGCCTTTGAACAGTGCTTCAAGGACACTAACTATCTGGTCACATACTACACGCTGTTCATGGAATGCCTTTTACACTCTTCTCAGGATGTCTTGATCCTACAGAAGAAGGAAATTGTGATAAACTGGGTGAGTGACGAAGTAGAGGCAGCACGCTTGTTCAACCAGCTCGGTATCGAGGTCTACTGCGACGTGAAAGATAATTACCTTTGGCGTTTATTCACTGAAGTGAATGGCTTTTGCAGCAAAAAGCGAGAAAAATGGTGGGCCATTTTTAGGCATAATCATTTGAGCAATCCGTGGACAATCAGTAAATTGGTAGGGGCTATTTTGCTCCTCTTGTTTGCCTTCTTTCAGACGTTCTTCACTATGTATTCCTATTTTCACCCTCCACCCAAGTAGGGTATATTTTTTTATCTTGTTCTTGTGGCAAAGGTTGCAAACATTTTGTGAGTCATTTTTTTTTTTTTTTTTTTTTTTTTTGTACATTTCTCCGTTTCAGACCATTACAATTCTCGTTAAAAAAAATATATATGCTTGGCTCTTTCTCCCAGGGGGTGAAATTAATATTGATAGAGGCAAAACTTTCAAGGGAAATTTTTGAAAATAACCCTGTTAAAAAAAATGTCAAAAAATGTTTTTCAGACCAAAGTATTTGTAAAACTGACTATGAATCCAGTTTGACCTCGATCAGTACGCCAATGTGACGCGCTGACCGGTTTACAATATGCCACGACAGAGAATTGATCATGGATCACATCTCTGTCCCTGATATGACCCCCGCAGGGGTGTGCGACCCCTGGCGCGGTAGCGCGTGCGGGGGGGTCTTCCCTCGGAGGCGTGATCCATGATCACGCATGGATCACGCCTCCACTGGGGACGTGATCATGGATCACGCCTTAATGGATTATGTTTGCATAGTTTTTTTTTGTTTTGGTTGGCATGGGTTTTTTTTTTTTTGCGTGCATGGTTGTCTTCTTTTTTTTTCTTTTTTTTTTTGAACTAATGTTTGCATGGGTTGTTTTTTATTTGCAAGAATCTTTTAATAGTATTTGTTTTTGTTATTTATTTCAAATTTGGATAATTGATTTGATTTCTGTAATTGTAAAAACATATTTTTACATAACCAGTTTCAAACGCGAGTTTTTATATGTTAATTTTATTGTTTCAAATTTTGTTTTTTATACAGTAAGATTAACAAAAAATACTCATGTACAAAAAAAGTATTTATTTCATTTTTTTATAATAAATCTATCTCATTCATTGTAATATATGCTTCATAAAAAAATTTTATAGAAATATGTGTTTCATTAGATGGGATATACTATTTTTTAAAATTCAAAACACATAAACTGGAATTGAGGAGTAGAAAATGAGGCTCTACACAACATTATTCAATTTAAAAACAAAATTTTTATTTTAAAAAAATTGTATTATTGAAATCACGTACACTTGTCTCACATTGGAGACGTGATTATGCATCACGTCTTCCAGGGAGATGTGATGCATAATCACGTCTCGAAGGGGAGACAAGGCTCCGCGTGCGCTGCCAGCGCACGTTGCAGGCTGCACACGGGGGTTGGCGGAGACGTGATCAGTTATCACATCTCCGTCGTGACATATTGTCAACTGGTCAGCCCGTCAACATGGTGCGCTAACTGGGGTCAAACTGGGTTTAGGTTAGTTTTGCAAATACTTTTGTCCTATGGTTAAATTTAAAATTCTTTTTTTAGCAGGGTTATTTTCAAAAATTTCTCAACTTTCAAAGCTACTTTAAGCGGCCCCGGTTTAGTTTTAGAATATAAGGCCCGAAATAAGTGAAAATTAATTAGAATAGTCTCAAAATAGGTGTATAAGACAAGAATAAATGAGAATCGATATTTCAAAATTAACTAGTATAAAGTAATATATGGATGTCAGCCAACACCTAAAATTAAATAATTTCAGATTATTCATCTTAAAAGAATATGTGGACCCACTATCAAATCAATTATCACCATCTCTTATAAATTAAATGTCAAATTAACCATCATCATTTTGAATTTCATTCCTTTTCACAACGTATTTACAATGCCTAACAGCTAATAATAAGTAAATCACAAAAACTTTATAATGGCTGAAAATGAAAGAGGAATTTCATCTACTATGAAAGCCTTAAGCCCCAGTTTGGAAGGGGAATATGAATTATTCTTGAGTATACATTTATTCCGGCATAAGTGAGGATAAATTGATTTTGTGTATGATTGTGTTTTGAATTATTATTGTTGGTAAATGTAAGAATAAATGTTTCGTTGTTTGGGTAAAATGTGAATAAAGTATGGATAAATATTTATAAAAGGTGAAAAAATAATGATAAGTGATTTATAAAAGGTGATGACAGTTGATTTGACAATGGACCCACATATTCTTTGGGTGGAATAACCTATGATAACTTTATTTCCAGGAGTTGGCTGGAATCATATACCACTTTATATCAGTTTATTCTGGCATACTTTATCCTTGATTATTTTGTGTGTTCAAACATCCAAAAACAATTATTCCCCTTTATACGAGGTTATCCACGGGGTTATTCCCGTTCGAAACTGAAAAAGTGACAAAGAGAGACAGAGAATTCTCTTTTTTAGCCTCTGTTTGGTTCAAGAATATGTCTGGAATAAGTGAAAATTAGTGAGAATAGCCTCAAAATGGATGTGTGGATGACTGGAATAAATGAGAACATATACACCATAATTAACTGGTATAAAATGGTATATGGATCTCAGCCAACCCGTGGAATTAAGTTATTTCAGATTATTCGACCCAAAAAAATAAATATGTAGACTCACTGTCAAATCAACTATCATTTTTTCACATTTTATAAATATTTATCCACAATTTATTCACATTTCTCCAAACATCAAAAAATTTATTATTAGATTATCTAACGAGAATAATTAAAAACACAACCAAACAAAAATTCATTTTATCCTTAATTATATTAGAATATTCACAAACCTTAAAATAACTTAATTCTCCAACCACACACATAGGCTTAAGATAAACTACCAAAATAGGGGAGAAGGTAAAGACAAAACAGGGGAAAGAGCAAGTCCATTAGAGCTGAATGAGCCTCCCCTTTATCCTCCTGTATGATTTGAGATAATTCTGGCTAGAATTGATGCGGACTGTATGTGGTGGATCCCATCGTCGATTGATATGCAGCCAAAAGATTCCCAGCTCGATTCCTTTTTGCCAGAAAATAAAATGTTAATTGGACATCCCCACAACTCCATCCAAACATCTCAAAACAAAATAAAATAAATATAAAGATATAATATATCGTAACTTTTTTTCTTTTTTTTTTTTGATATCGGAGGGACTCCCCGTGGCTGACCTTACGGTCGAGCTGGGAAAGCTATCTCCGCTTGTTTGCCCCGGTCCCACAGAAAATTCTTTCGAATAATCGCCAACAAACAGGTGGGTAAGTCAGCGTCAAGACTCGAACTCAGGACCTATCGGTAACACCGTTAAACCCTGAACCGTTGTGCTATGGACACTGGGGACTATATCGTAAGTTAACGGATAAGGAATCAAAGGCTGGAGGCAAAAGCCGGAAGTGATAATGAGAATTGGGAAGCTACCTAGAATGTGTGGCCTTCCCTTCTTATAAATCTAAAGGCAAGACTTCAGGATCAATTTCAAAATAAGACATGGAGGGGAGTGATGGTGAAAGAAACGAGCAGGTTAACACCACCACCACCCCAGAGCAGCCTGAAGTTGCCATAGAGATTGAAAAAATGGGAGGATTCTGTGAGGAGCAGAGTGAATGGCTCTTTCGTCCCTAAATGGCGCAAGAGACGTGCTCAATTTTCCGAGGACTATGAACCGATATTTCATTTTTCACATTTTTTTCCGTGAAATCTCATAAAAACAATGATAGTAGAAAAAACTTTTGATGTATTTGTTTTTCAAATTTTAACATATCCCCTAATTTATTTTAATTTTTTATTAGAAATTTTATTCATTGAAAATGTATCATAAAATAATTTTGTTTTTCTGATTTTTCAAAGTTTATACACCTCTTGTTCTTTGATTTCATTTGTTATAGATTTTTATCAAACCTTACTTTATGGGATTTATAATAAAAAATAATTTAATTCTTTTACTGAGTTTTCCGTCTTGGTTGTTTGTATATTTTACCTAATCCCTATTTTAGTGATTTATTTATTTATCTTCATTTTAAAAGTTTACCGTATTTTTTTCTCTTTTTGTTTTTTTGGTTTTTTTTGTTATCTAATCCCTATTATATAGGGATTTATTTATGAACACAAATGACCTTACATTTAATAAATAAATAAAATAAAATTCTTAATTTTATTTCTTTTAAATTTGAATACAAGATGCATATAATAATCAATTATAATTTTTAAATTTCATATACATGAAATGGATAAAAATGGATTAAGTAACAAAATAATTAAAAATCGGTTTTAAATTTTTTAAAATTTCACGTACATCATAGACAATTTAAAATTATATATATAGTGCTTATAAAATCAGTTTCTTATTTTTATATTTAAGTACAGATAGATAATATAAAATTAAATATAATGCATAGTAAAGCAGTTTTTACCATACATTTTCATACATATCAAATTTTATAAAAATTTAAATTAGATAATATAATCGGATATTTTGATAAAATAAAAATAATAAGCATTTATTTAGGGTGAAAAAATTCTAACCGATCCCAAAAAAAAATCTATAAATGACCCTCCTCTCCTATTCAGTTCCTTTTTTTAAGTTTTTTTTTAATTCTTTATATCTTTGAAAGATGATATTATATGTTTTACTCATTTTTTATTGTTTAAGGTTGATTTTTTAAATAATATTTAGATTCAAATATTATGTGTTTTTTCCTTTTTTTTCTAATAATTATGTAAGGATGTTGAATGTGTTTCGTTCTTAAAATTTTTGAACATTTTTATTTGGTTGTTTTATTGAATAGTTTTGTTATTAAAGGAGAATTAAATGTGCATACAAAAGTTCTCTTCAAAACGCGCATCAAAACAATACGTTGTTATTTTTAAAATTTATTTTTATTTTATCTAAATAATGAATTTAATATTTTCAAGAATATTACTATTTTTTTACCAAAATAATATAGAAAATGCTCAAATTAACATTTTCAATACCTACATCAAATATTTAAAAAATTTATTAATGAATTGATGGAGTTGTAAAATTCTTTATATGTTTTAATTGTTAGGGTATAAATATTAAAATAATATTTTGATTTAATTAATACTTCTTATTGGAAAAGATAACAAGATTTTTTTAATAGTTCTCAAATAAGATGTATATATTTAAAATAATCTTAAAAGACATGATAAGCATATTTTTTTAATACTTCTCAAATAAGACGTGTATTTATTTTTCTTTAGTAGAAACTTAATTTTTCTTATGTAAATATAATAAAAGAAAATATATAGACATGTATCTATTAATTTATTAAATAATTATTTAATTGTTTTTTTTTCAAATTGATAGACCAAAGCTACCTGATTGTATTAATCGATTAACTTTGGGTCGAAGGGGGTACATGGAAGTGAAGAACTAAAATAAAGATCAAAAGCAAGGGAAGTGAAAACAACAAGAAGACACTGGGAGCAAGAGGAGTCGAAGAGAATAATTATATAATTGTTATGTAATTATTATTTTTTATAAATATTTTAATATTTTATACCACGTGCAATGGCACGTGCATAGTAACTAATATATATATATATATATATATATATATATATATATTGAGTGATTAGGTGCGGCGGAACGGCGGTGCGGCAGCGACCACGGACCGTCCGATCGTGGGTCAATCGCATCCAACGGTCGACGTGAATCGCACCCGACCGTCTGATGCGATGGACCCATGATCGATGGCCCGTGATCGCTGTCGCATCGTGCGGCCGCCGCACCTAATCATCCCTCATATATATATATATATATAGAGGGCCGATTACCTGCGGTGAACGGTAGGTGCGGCGTCGATCGTGGGCCGTCGATCACGGGTCCATCGCATCGAACGGTCGGTTGTGATTCACGTCGACCGTTGTATGCGATGGACCCGCGATCGAACGGCCCACGTCGCCGCCGCACCTGCCACACGCCGCACGTAATCGCCCCTGTATATATATATATAGGGACGTGATTGCGTGCGGCGAATAGCAGGTGCGGCAGCGATCACGGGCCGTCGATCACGAGTCCATCGCATCGGACGGTCGGGGGCGATTCTTCTCAACCGTTGGATGCGATGGACCCGCGATCGAACGGCCCACGTCGCGGCCGCACCTGCCGTTCGCCGCACGCAATCATTTTCATATATATATATATATATATATATAGTCGAGTGATAGCGTGCGGTCGGTGCGGTCGTGCGGATTCGACGTGCGTCGTCCGATCGCGGGTCCATCGCATCCAACGGTCGACGTGAATCGCACCCGACCGTCCGTTGCGATGGACCCGCGGTCGGACGACGCACGTCGAATCCGCACCGACCGCACGTAATCACGAGTATATATATATATATATATATATATATATATATGGAAAACGACTAAAAAATTCTCATAAAAGTTTGAAATATTCAAATCAGCCGTTTTTTAAAATTATACCTAAAAAATTTCATTTCACAGTTTTGGAAACACAAAAGACTAATTTGCCCTTATATAATTAAATTTTTAACATCCCTCTTTATTCCACACTAAAAACCTATTTTTCCTACAAAACAACAATCTTTCTATACATGATGAAATTCAATCATCTTAGAGGTTTTGTTATTATATATCATATTGTGTGTTTCTTATATATCCTACATAATATTATTTATCATTTTTCATTGTATATAATCATATTATTTAATTTAAATATGTGTTGTGCCTCAATGCAGCAGATGATATTTTAATATTCTAAATCTTTATTCACATTTTTTATTTTTTGGCTATTTACATATTTTCATGATATCATTAGTATATATCCATTTTTTTTTTAAAATATCAACATTTAATAGATTTCATCATTAAAAACTCAAATTATATTGGTCCATATTTCACAAAATCCATCTAATCACAAAGAATTTACAATAAAAAAATTTGATTTACATGAAAATGTGTGAAATATATTAATAAAATTAAGAGAGTGAAATATTTTAACAAAGTTAAGAGATGTCGAATGTATTAAGGGTCTAATTACATAAGGGTAGATTAGTCTTTTGTGTTTTCAAAATTGTAAAATGAGACTTTTTAGGTATAATTTTTAAAAGTGATTGATTTGAATATTTTTAACTTTTGAAAGACTTTTTTTAATCATTTTTTCTATATTATATATATATTTAATACAACAGAATATTAAGTTTGAATTAGAATTGTTTACCGGCATTCATGGTCATGTGACAGACGCATTTGCTCCTTTAGTAGGTTAGATTTTCAAGTCAAAACAAATTTGTACAGCTAGGACGTGATTAATGTTCATATTAGCATTATTTCCAAACAAAAACACGTGACAAAAGGTTATACCTTGGTCAATTGTTTGACTATATCAGTGCCCTTGCCTATAATGCATATATTGGCCCAATGTAGATCTTCGATATGTTCGATCTCATCACGTCATGTCGTCTTAAAACTTAAAAGATTGATTTATTAATCCCATTATACATGAAATTTATGTAAAAGTGATACATGAAAATTGAATCACACGGTACGCAGCGCGCGCACAGAACAGATGAAACCATCTATTCCTAGAAACATATCATAAAATAAAAATCAAGAAAACAAGATGGAAGGTGGTAGTTGTTAAAGAATAATTATTAGGAGAATATTATGTCTTTATTAGAAGAATATTACATTTTTATTATCATTATTGTGATATTATTAGTTTCTTAGTTTTCTTAGTTTTCTTTTCTTATATTTTAGGTTTTCCTCTATGTATCTATAAATAGAGCTTTTAGCTGCTCTAATACAATAACAAGAATTCTCTTCTTTTTTTTCAACATATTATCAGAGCCATCTTAAAAACCTTTGATCTACAAAAGCTTTTTCTTCTTCTTCCCCGTTTCGATTGAGAAGTATTCAATAGGAGCGGGAGAAGACTTTTGATACCCATAATTTTTTTATTCATTGTTTTGTTTGTTTTTTATGCGAACTCTCAATACAAGAAATTCGAGCATTAGCTGCGAAATATTTCGTAGCAAAAACCCCAGATTTCGTAGCTAATACTCTTTCTCGACAAAATATGTTCGTTGCAATTATCATTGCAGAAGCCTCGTATCATAATATAATTTGCTACGAAATTTTTATTTCGTAGCAAAAGGAGCTCTTTTGCTAGGAATACCATATCGTAGCAAATGTATTTGCTAGAAATATAATTCGTATGAAAAGATGGTATTTGTTACAAATTGATTTCGTAGCAAAAAAAAATAGTATTTGCTATGGCATTTATTTCGTAGCAATATATTACCATTTGCTACGAATTTGTTCCGTAGCGAAATGATTATTTGCACTACGAAATCTTGTTCGTAGCGAAAAGTTTATTTTAGCTACGAAATAATGTTTGTAGCAAAAAATGTTTTAGCTACGAAAACATCTTATCGTAGCAAAATAGATGTTTTTGCTATGAAATAATTTCGCAGCTAAAAATATATTAATGAATAAAAAAAAAACAGAAAGACCTTTCCCTACGAAATATTTCGCAGGAAAAGGTCATATTTTTCAAAATTATTTTTTTATTTTTCAGCTAAAAGTATATAAGCTGCATTAAATAAAACATCTAATTATGATAATAATAAAACCATCCAAGTTTTAATTAAAATTAATTGTGTAAATTATAAAAAGTTCTAATATAAGTCAAAAGAAAATATAACAAAAGGAGACATCTCATAGACAAAGTTATAATATAAGTCAAAAGAAAATACAACAAAAGGAGACATCTCATGGATCTGATGGGGGCAAGGGAGGATCTCCAGAAGACTCAGATGCAGTTGCTTCTAATCCAGGCTGCTGAGTAACTGCAGGCATCTGAGGTTGGGGACTGAGGTTGTTGAGAATTCCTAATTCAGGAAATTTTTGTAGCAACGCATTCAACACCGGTTGCATGGTAGATATGTACTCTTGCTGAGTCTCAAGCTGTACTCGCTGACTCCCAACTGATCTCGCAACTTCTCCAACTCATCAGCCGCAAGAGATACCTTGTTGGTTCCACTACACTGACCAAAAGTGACAGGGCGTGGCCCCCAACCTAATCCACGTGGGTGTCCTGACCGATGTCCTAGGACCCGTTGTGTGATCTCCATCCAATCGAATGATGTTGGCTCCCCCTCGACAGTAGACTGAGATTGTGACTGTCGTCGCTCCTCCATCTCTCGCTACAAAATATAATTGAATCCCAAAAATATTTTAAATAAACACCTATAAAAGATCAGGTATGTTTTCTTCCTATTAAGAACTATGTATAAAAGGGTTAAGGTGGTAACGTGACATCGATGTCAAGGCTCCTCCACATTTGTCCAACCTCACGTATGGCTGCCACACATTGTTTGGTCAACTAGTCACACACATTGTTTGGTCAAATAGGCTTTCATGCCCTTAAATTAATTGGTCATGCATGAAGAATCTGAACTGGAGGAACCAATAACTAAGGTAACTTTCCATTGTTTATGAAATTCAATGCTTAGAACAGGATCACTTTATGTTAATCCTGGGCTAAAGCTCTATATTCGTAAGTCACTGAATATGGAAAAACTTGAACTGACAGAATATGAAGAAGTGCAGGTGGAATGTCAGAGAAGAAGCTCATGAAAAAGGCCAATGTGAACTTGACAATGTAAGATGATTGTTTGTATTTTTGCTTTGTTTGTTGCTTTCTCTCTGTGATCTAACACTAACCTTTCATTTGATGTAGTTCGAAGCTCGAGTGAGAGAGGCTTAAAGGGGGAGTGGTTTAGGAAGATATGGTATTTGAATTCCAGTTGAGTGTTCAGCAGGAACTGAGATTCTAGCTATCTACACTAACCTTTCATTTGATGTAGTTCGAAGCGCGAGTGAGAGAGGCTTATAGGGTGACACAAGAGGATTAAGAGTCAGGCTTTGTCACTTGTCAATACCACCAAATCAAAGGTTGGGTATTTTAATGACATTGAGAGGATGGCTGTTCAGGTTATGGAGTGTTGGAAGAGGAAGGAACAAATCATCTTCTGTGAGGAAGCCAGAAAGATTTTTATTTTTATTTTTGAAGCTTGATTGATAACTTTGGATTACATTTGATGTTATGATAAGTACTTATGTGTGATTTTTTTTCACATGCATTCAACCAGTTTATTCCACCAGTAATTCTTTAGCCAAACATGGGCTAAAAAGGCAGTACTGGTATGTCAATGAGCCTGATTTCAATGACCTGTTTTTGTAGGGCCTGAACTAGTGTACCTGTGGCCTGTGCTTGTTCTAAGAGAGACTACAGAAATATGCATTTTCTTGATAACATTCATAAATCAGTAAAAATGGATTACAACATTAGAATAGTGAAAAGAGGCTGGTAATTATGGTAATATTTGCAAAACCAGCACCCACAAGTTAGGTCCACACCAATAATTATATGATATGGTGTTTGAAAAATATCCTTATTGCTATCAACATCCGGATAGTTTCCACATGCAATAGTTTAGTTCAGTGAGGTCTGCTTGCCATATTGAATTCCAATCAATGCCACCTATAAATTGCCCATAGCTGATACAAGTGACATGCATCTTTACACTTCAGTGCCTACCCCTTTATCTCAAAATCAATGTTCCCTATCCCACCTAAAATGAAATCAATGCCAACAAAACATAAAAGTAGAACAATTTGAGAAACAGTAGTAGGAACAATAACAAAACTTAAAATTCAAATATACACATGTAGTTAACATAAACAAAGCCTATTTTAAGGAAATTTATTTAATGATCTTGTTGCAAGCTGCTGCTTCATGAGGATGCCTCTTTAGATCTTCATTATTCAATTTGTTTCACTTAGAAACAGCTATGACCAAGAAACATCTACAAGATGTTTGGCCATAATAATAAATAAGCCAGAAGGACATTGAAATATATTTCACTAGAATGCCCAATTATTAAAATTCAAAATTCGCTCTCTAACCATTGGGTATGTGAAAAACACTATGGATTCTGTGATAGTGAAACAAGTCTTTGGGTTGACACCAAATGAACAACAATCCACAAAAATACTTGAAGATTTTCTGACTTTCATGAAGGGATTCATTTCTTTCCCCTTATGCAAGAGTCGTTCAGGTATCACAAGTTCTTTTTTTTTTTGGCTTGGTAATTGAGGACTTTATTAAAATAGGGAAAGGATACATATGTACATCAAATCAAAAGAAAATAATGCAAGGATTATAGAGGAAGTCCAGAGCTTACAATGATGCACAAGATTTTGTTCCAACTTCTTGCTATAAAACCCCTAAAATTCAAGATCAAACCCTAAAAAAAAACTTAGATCAATAAACACAAAAAAAAAATTCAGATCAATAACCAAACCCTAAAAAAATCAGATAAAAAAACACTAAAAAAACACAACAGATCTAAAAAAATCTAAGATCAAAAACACAATCAAGGAAGAGAAGAAGTAGATATAGATCGAGAGAGAGAGAGAGAGAGAGACCTTTCAATGTAACCGTTCTTTTTTATAGTCTCCGCGGCGAGGTTGTTCGGCGAAGGTGGTGAGGCAGAGGAATGGAGGCGGCAAGGCGGAGAGACTGAGGAGGCGGCGAGGCTGAGGCCTTTGATCGGCGTGACTCCACTTGATGAAGTTTTTAGGAGCTCTCCGAATGAATGTTGTTTGGAGAGGCAGCATCGCAGAGAGAGATTGTGCGGCGGGTTATTTGGGTGTGGCGGGTTATTTGGTTTTTGGGGATTTAGGGATTTCAAAACCAATGGGTCGGTTTAGTTCAAGTACTTTAAAAACATGTGGGATTTGTTTTACATGGATTAGATTTTCCTTAAAAGTTTGGAGACATTAAAAATATTTTATTAAAAATAATTTTTATTATTTGTTTCTCTAAAAATATTTACAACATTTATCAATGTTTAATACCAAAAATATTATTAACATATGCATATGATAATAACATGATATGAATACATAAAAAGTCATTTTTTTATCCCCTACGTCTGTTGCTCTTTCTTGTTCTAAAGATATTTAAAATAAATTTAAATTGAAGATAAAATTTTAATTAAAGTATAAAAGATAAAAGAGATAAATTTAAAATAAAAAATAAATGGCATAAAAAATAAAAATAAAAAGAACAAATAAGATAAAAGAGATGAGTCTGAAAAACGGCATATCTACTCATTTTTCTATTTCCATTTTCTAGATTTATGGGTGGTTATAAAAGTGAGTTTCCTTTAACTGTACTTTTTTCATGTTTCCAAACATCTATTTTGTAACTACGTTTACCGAAAACTGGCGCATATTAAGATTTTACCTCAAAACAAATGGACCCAATGTGACACTGTGTTTGGGTTTTGTTTATTTCAGAACGAGTCAGGTTAGGTCACTAATGAGTCAGATTGGGTCTGTCATTTATTTTTATTTTTTAGAACTTCATTTTCAGTCTAAATTCTAATTTATATGTGTTGTAAATTTTTTAAAAATAATAGACATAATGTAATGAGATATATTGATAAAAAAATGAATTCTATAGATGTATTTATAAAAAATGTAACAAAATTATATCGTAACATATACTTTATTAACATGAGCATATGCTATAATACGACATGTCCATCGCTCTACGATCAATAGACCCCCACATAGGGTCCGTTTGGTTCGAAGTAATTTCAAATACATCTAATTTAGTTTACATGGATAAGCTTTTTCAGGAAAACAAAAACTAAATTGCATGTTCGGTGACAGTGAATTTATTTTATCAAAAATGATTTCCATTGTTTGTTTATCCGGAAAATATTTATATTATATATCTTTTAAATCTAAACAAATTTTACAGTAATAACTTACAATGTTGTTTCATAAAGTCTACGTGTATGATATAAAAATTTTATTAAAAATGTCAATTATATATATGTTGTTTCATAAATAATAGGTATTAAAATTTATGCATATAATAATCAAATTTATGTAAATCATATAAATAAACTTTCAATATTTTAAAATCTACTATCGTTGTTTTATATGTTCATATCTACTTAATCTTTGTATCACTTTTATTATATCCTAAAAATTCTCTTATAAATAAGACAATATTCAAATTTTAAATCTTTTATGTGTTGTTTTATATGTTCATTATCTACATAATCTATATCTCTTTCACCATATCCTAAAAAATCTAATAAGATAATATTCAAATTTTAAATCTTTTACGTATTATTTTTAAATTTTCATAATCCTTTAATATGCTTTATTATATCCTATAAAATCTCTTATAGATAAAGATAATATTCAAATTTAAATCTTATATATAGTTATATCCTATTTAACTTTTAGACTATAGATTAAAATCGTTATTATAATATGTCCACATGTTTGTACGCCACTACGCCAATTTTTGGATTGTCTTGGGGGTCAAATCGAATTTTTTTACTTTTTTTTACCGTTTTGAGTTTGTTACAATTTTATGCATTTGTTAAGGTTTTACTATATTTAGATTTGAATTTTAAATAATGATTTGAATTCCAATTTGAATATTAGTAAGGATTAGATAAGGACCTAATTGTTATTTTTAGTTTAATTAAATTGGAATAATCAGTTGAGATCATAATTCTCTTCTATAAATAGGCATGTAAAATCATTTGATTATTCAGATCATTGATTAATAGAATTTATTTCTCTTTTATACTATGTTTGGTTATCCTAAGAGGATTATCAAATACATAGAATTTCTAATTATCTGGTATTTCTGAAGAAATCAACAGATTTTTGAAGCCCAACGTCTCTGATATTCTGCTTGAAGAATCAACAACGTCGCTGGAACCTATGAATTCGTACCTTCAGTTGAATTAGCAAAAGAGTGTATTTGTATGCTGCATCATTTCCCCAATTAAAAAATTATAAATCACAATTACCAATAAATAAATAAAAATTTGGTTTGGGCTTTGGATTTGGCTTTTATATGAATTTTTATTATATATTGTTTGTGCTTGCTCCTAATAAAACATTATATATATAATGATTATTAATATATCTAATGTGACATTGGGCTCATTAAATACAAGAATAAATGAATTGTATGTAATGTCAAAATGAATATATACTCAACTTTGACATCAACATACCTCAATCAATTACATAATATCCTATAGAAAGGAGTTCATCAAGCACATGTGTGATCCAAATTGAAATGTTCTTTTGAATATTTAATTACAAATATAATTAATATATCAAATTGTCTAATTTGGTGATGGACTACTACGAAAAATAACTATATGTCTATAATATAGTAATTTTTATCCATTCTTTCTGCTTATACACACCTAAATAAAGAAAAATATATATGAAAAACTTATCACATTATTTGTCTAATATATTCAATAATGTTTTAATTTTATTATTTATGTTTGGAACCAAATTATAGAAAGAATTTATAGCCAAAAGAATCTCAATTCAATAGTGATGCAGTGTATTTCGATTTCATAACAAATTAAAGCTTTTGAAAATTATTAAATAATTTGCAATGAAATTCAGTTTCACAGCTAAAAGTCAATTTTTCACAGCTAAAAATCTCTCTTTTACTACGAAAATATATATTGTAGCCAAAAGGTATATATTTAGCTATGAAATTGAGTGTCGTAGCTAAAGGTGTGAATGTTTTGCTACAAAGTTAAATTCGTAGCAAAAAATTATAAATATTGCTACAAAATCTCAAATCGTAGCTACAAAATCAAACCTTTTGCTACGAAGTATACATTCGCAACTAAAGGTTACATATTTTGCTACACAAATGAAATTTCGCAGCTAAAGTGTACAACATTTGCTACGAAATTAAATTTCGTAGAGAAAATTAAAACTATTAGCTACGAATATTTGTTTCACAGGCAAAAGTAACTTTTAGCTATGAAATTTAATTTCGCAACTAAACATTCGTAGCTAATGATCAAATTTGTTGTAGTGTCTATTCGTTTTCGCACGCCCAACATTGCCGTCTGTCGCGCTTGCTATTGCTCATCCATCGTTGATGCTCCGCGTCGTTTGCCGCTGCCCCGCGCAGCCCCCGTGTCTCTGCCTCCGCGCAGATCCGGTGCCCCGTGCAGCACCCGTGTCTCTACCGCTGCCATGTGCAGCCCCGTGACGCTGCCTCCGCGCAGCCCCCGTGCCCCTGCCTCCGCGTAGATCCGTTGCCCCACACAACCCCCGTGCCGCTGCCCCCACGCAGCCTCATCGCAGCCCCATCACAGTCTAGCCGCTGACCTGTGTAGCCCCGTCGCAGTCTAGCCGCTGCCCCGCGCAGCCCCATCGCAGTCCACCGCTCTTGCCACGCCGTGTAGCACCTCTGTCACGTTGTGCGGTGCCCTGTCGTGCCGCTCATCGTTGTCGTCAGCCTACGCCACCTTCTCATTTTTGTGCAAATTCTAAGGGTTCTACCCTTCAGAGTTTGGGAGGGTGTGTTAAAGAATAATTATTAGGAGAATATTATATTTTTATTAAGAGAATATTATGTCTTTATTATCATTATTGTGATATTATTAGTTTCTTAGTACTTAGTTTTCTTATTTTCCTTTTCTAGTATTTTAGGTTTTCCTCTATGTATTTATAAATAGAGTTTTCAGCTTCTATAATACAATAACAAGAATTCTCTTTTCATTTATTCTAATAGTAGTAAAGCATATAAGGTATGTGTAAAAGGTTTGAAGTAAAGTGAGACCCAAAAGGATGAAGACCGCAACTAGGCCTGTCAACGGGTCGGGTCCGGGTCGGGTCGGGGTGGACCCGGACCCGACCCGGTTGATTGTCGGGTCCTTCGGGTTGGGTCCACATCAGGTCGGGTCGGGTCGGGTCGGGTCGACCCATTAACAAAAGTAGGTCACACAAAGAGAGATTGGTAAACTTTTTAAAGGTCTACAATGGCTTATTTTTATTTCTTTTTAATAGAGAGTAATATATTATAAATAGTTTTTTACTATTTTGATTTTTTAATGTTTAATAAGATGACATTTGGAATACGATTTAGATTATTACGCTTTTACGTGAAGTCAAAAGATTGTAAAAATATTTTAAATGCTTAAAATTTTAAATGGGTATTCAATATTTAGTTATAAATGTTTGGTTGGATCATAAATGTTGGGTTAGATCATAAATAAAAAAAATCACAAAGTATTTGGGTCGGGTCAATCGGGTCCATAGGATCGGGTCGGGGTGGGCTCAGACCCGACCCATTTTCACTGTCGGGTCATTCGGGTCGGGTATTTATGCCTTCTATCGGGTCGGGTCCGGGTCGATCCGCGATCCGTTGACAGGCCTAACCGCAACCACAGAGATGACCACCCACGGGCTGTACGTTAAAGTAGTCGCGCGCCAGCACCGCCTGCCACCCGTGTGTCTTCGAATCGCAATACATGTTCAAATCAACAGTCAAGTCTCGGAGGTAACTCTGACCAGCCATGTCGTACACCTCCCTACACAACGCTGCGCTATCTCCTTTTCGCTTTTGTTTCCAATCTGTAGTATTTTCTCTCTTTGGAGCACCTTCACATCCATTGGGGTGTCGATCAAGGAGTCCATAAACCCTGCCCCTGCGTAGTAGGTTATGTGATTGTTAGTGTTGGTGTAGCACTGCTTGAACGCCATGAGGTTGCGGGAAGAGCACCATGGTATTCTCGTAGATGTGGAGCAGGGGGAACTCCATCACCCCGCTTTTAAACGACACGTCCAAGAAGCTGGAATCTCTCTTCACCATGAATTTTACCCCAGCCTCCAGTTCCTTCGTGCTCTTTATCAAACTTGAGCTCCACTGCCTCTCCTTCCTCACTCGGTCTTTGTTTCTGCGAAACGCTATTGGAATTGAATTGCGTAAGTGAAGGAGAGGACCTTGAGTTGTCTTCTTGATCTTCAAAAAGGCCCGGTCAACCAAATTAATAAGCTCATGGACGCAGGAGGAGGACTTTTCAGTGTCATCTGACTTGTAGTAACGACCCACGACCATCTCATAATAAAGGTGGAAAAGGTGATACACTAATTTGGGGTCCATCTATGTCCCAACAGGCCTTGGCCTAGTGGTGGACACCCCCTTCATTGGGTCTAGTATCCCAGGTTCAATCCTTGCCGCAAGCAAGCTGGATCAATGGGTAAAAACAGCCTAGGTGGGCTGGTTCAGTGGGTCCATGTTGGGCCTATTATGTAGTTGAGACTTTAGTGTCGCCCTGTTCAGGTCTCTATACCCGGAAAAAAAAAATTGGGGTTCATCTATGTTGCATCGTTAGTATAGCTCGGCTCCAGGCCAACCATGAGCATAGGCGACCAAGGCCGCCTAGGCCCCACATTCGAAGGGCTTCAAAATCATAAAAAAAAATGTTATTTATCCTTATTTTATTATAATTTTATTTTATACGGTTTTTCCTATTTTATTTATTTTCGGTTTGTTTGTTAGTTTTTTTTATTTGTTTTTATCTTATTTTTATTGTCTTTTTTTATCCCTACTTAATTAATTGGGATTCGGTATTTTGTTGGATAAAATTCATTTTTTAGTTTTATATTAATTATTATTTGATCCACGAAGAGCAAAATAGTATTGGCTCACTTTTTTTCTGTTATTTATTTTTTATCAGATTTTTTGTTTTATTTTTGAACTGTTTTATTTAATTTTTAAAAACTTATCCATATTTTCTCTTTGTTTGTCCTTTTATTAGGCCTTGTTTAAAAAATTAAAAATTAAATTTTAAAAAATATTTAATTTTTTGTAATAATAAAAATAAAAAAATTAAATGAATTTAAGGGTCTTTTTTACAAAGTTGCTTAGGTCCATTTCTTTTTGTCAATGTTTTTTTGAAGAAATGTAGATATTTGCTACCCGATTTCATAACTGAACTCGAATTACAAAATCTAAAATGTAGAAGAATAGAACTAAAGATATAACATCAAAATAAGTAAACCAAAAAAAAAACATAAACGGGTGGGGGAAACTCAAGGCCCCGGGTTAGAAGAGAATTCTAACAGACCAAGCCCCACGCCTGCCCGTTCAGCCCGTAATTCTCATGTATCCATTTTAAAATTGGATCTCCCCCGCTCTCGCTATGTGTCACCCCCAATCTGTGATGAGCCCACGGAACATGTTTCACATGTTCTCTTGATACACCCTAGACCCGTTGAAGATGGCATCATTGCGCGTCTTCCATAACGTCTATGCCCATGTCAAGAAAAGGGATTGCGAGACCACCGTCTCTCTACTGTTGTCGTCGGATCTCTTCATCTCTTTACCCGCCTCCCACAACTCCTCCACTGTTTCGAACGTGGTCTGCATGCCCGTGTGTCTCCCCACCATTGCCCAAAACTCCCAAGCCACCTCGCACATGCAGAATAGGTGATCAACCGTCTCCATGGCCCTCGCACATAGTACGCATTCAATCGAGTCTTCCGAAGCCCATCTTGCTCGGTACGCCTTCGTTGGTAGTCGTCCGCGGAATAGAAACCACACAAAAACTTTGATCTTTAACGGTATTTTCGGACTCCACGTTTGTGCGTACATCGCATACAACCTTGCCTCCTCTGTTTGATCCCAGCGCCACCCAGGGGCGGAGCCATGTAGGGACAAGGGGGGGGCTCAAGCCCCTCCTCGTATTTTTTTACTTTTTTTATGAAAATGTTATATCTAGTCTTTTTCCAGTCCTAAATTCAGTGTACAAATGTTTTGATTTTTTGAAATTAGTATAGCTAATCTAATGAAGTATATGTTTTTATAAAAAATGAAGTATGTACTATAATGAATTGCATTAATACTTTTATAGAAAATGTAAAAAAAAGTTATTGAAGCATCTTCCTCGTTAAAGTGAGTATATGCTTTGATAATTTTCTATCGACGCATATAGGACTGGAAGTGGGGCTGAAATAAAAACATTGTTTATCAACATTTTTTTAATAGTAAATAAACACGAACAATTGAGAATCTGAGTTTAATATGGATATATTTATTGAATTATAGTAAAAATTATTGAGCAAATAAACTCAAATATTGTTAAAAAAAACTTTTATTTTGTTTAAGTCTCTCAAAATTTTTAATATATCAAAACACCCTTAAGTGGTGATTATATTTTTTCTAAATTCTTTAATTTTTTTTTTATCGCTTACCCCGTGAAATACTTTTTACACACGATTATACACTTTGTGTATGTTATTCACTCGTACATTGTTATTCATGCTCTTTATTTTATATATCAACCCTTATTATGCATCTTATTTATACTATTAAGAGTCGGTTTGATAATCCTAGTTGAGAATAAGAATTCTTCTTTTCAAATAATCCAATTCAGATAAATTTTGTGTTAATTGATATATTTATGAATGAACACCTGAATGAATGATTCCAAATATAATTTTTCTAAGTAGTATGATAATTTTTATGAATGTCTCTGTTTAAAATTAATTTTATATCAAAGACATATACATAAATAATGAATTTTTTTATATTTCGTGTAAAGCCCCCCCTTAGAGAAAATCCTAGCTCCGCCACTGGCGCCACCTGATGTATGCGCTTTTGACTGAGTACACCCTTGAAGACGAGTGCCTCCGACGATCGTGATCCGCCATGGAACCTTGAGGTCTGCACGTCCCGAGCCGCTCCAGCAGCTTCGTAAACTAGCTGCTGGAGCCTTCCCCGTGACAGCTCAAGTGCCCATGAGTCATCCGTCGTCAGGTAGAATTCTTCAACCGTCCCACTCTTCCTAATCGCCAGCTAATAGATATCGGGGGCCAACTCGCGCAAGGTACCATCCTCACTCCATCGGTCCTGTCAAAAGTGAACTGAGGCATTGTTTACCAACCTCCATAGTATCGCACGGCCCATATCGTCACGGTCGGCAAATATACCCTTGCATATCTGTGATGCGCGCGCGTTCATGATAGGCCACCTCCCCTCACCTATGCCACCTCCCCCGTAGCGGTCCCTTACTGTAGATACCCCAATTTTGACTGTCCAAAAAGACAGAAATACTTCAAGTAACACCCAGAAATATCCCACATTTGGATATCTAATAGAGAACCAAAAGTTCAAGAAACCGAAAACCCTAAACCTAAACTCTGACCAAAACTCTACCCTAAACCAGACCCAAACCCAAACCAGGAACCCCACCAAGAGGAGCTCTAAAACCCAAAAAAACCATAAGTTCCTGACAAGGGGCAGCTACACCTAACTAGCCGCCCCATACCAGGTGGCTAGTTAGCACTAGCTACCCCCCTGGCCGACCTTGAACCGCTTCCCTGGATTGGACATAAAGCAGCATTAAATGCTGATCATTGCGGCGGGATGTGATCTTTAGCCACCCTATCTTGGCCGGATCAACCCAAGTAACCGACCCAAGCCACCGCTTGTAAGAGATGGGATGTTTGACAGGTCATGATTGGGGCGGCTATCAGGAAGTAGCCGCCCTTCACCTGGTCCTGACAGAAGAACCAGAGAATTAATGAAGGCTCTAATCACACACACTATTAGCCAAGCCACTCTTTTACCCTCTGGATATTCCCCTGCCTCTTTTTTACTATAAAGGGAACATCTTCAACAAAAGACACATGACGAGCAATCCAAAAATGATCGCCAACAGGATCATAGCAGCGATAACCCTTGTGTTCCAAGCTAATTCCCAAGCAAACACACTTTACTGACCGGGCGGCCAATTTGGTGCATTGATGAGGGGGAAGAAGCACAAAACACATACATCCAAATGTGCGAAGCCTGCTATAATCAGGATGGAAAGAATAAAGACGCTCAAGAGGAGTCATACCAGAGAGAACAGAAGGAGTAATATTGATAAGATGGACAGAAAGAAGGGCAGCATCAGCCCAGAATGTACTAGGGACTAAAGAGGAAAGTAAAAGAGCACGTGTCATCTCAAGAATATGACGATGCTTACGTTCAGCAATCCCATTTTGCTCATGAGTATAGGGGCAAGATTGCTGAAAAAGGGTGCCATGAGAGTGAAGAAGAGAACGCATTGTGGAAGAGATGTATTCTCGAGCACAATCAACCAAAAAATTTTAATACGAGTCTGAAATTGGGTATAAATCATGTTGGTAAAAACCTCATAAATTTTAGGAACCTCAAAACGATGTCGCAATAAGTAAATCCAAGTGAAACAAGAGTAGTCATCAATAAAACTAATATAATAGGAAAAACCATTTTTTGAGGTTACATGAGATGGACCCCAAATGTCAGAATGGACAAGCTCAAACAGACTCGAGGACTGATTATTACTAGGACTAAAAGGAGTAGCCACAGGTTTGGCTAATTTACAACTCTCACAAATAGAAAGTGGAGAAAAAGCAACACGACCTAAGACACCAGACTGAAACAGTTCTTTGAGACGAGATTCAGACACATGACCTAACATTCGATGCCACAAGTTGAGATAAGAAGTGACACTACCGCAGAAGACAGATGGATCAGGAACAGGAAGACGATGATACTCCACGTAATAAAGTCCACCAAGCCTACGCCCAATCACACAATCGACTAATAGATATAAGATTTACAACCAGAGGTGGTAAAGGTAACAGTGAGACCAGAATCATACAATCGACTAATAGATATAAGATTCATGCAAAGGACAGGAGCATGCAAAACAAATGGTAATGAAAGGCGTCCTATAGGGTCAGAAGTGGTAGTGATCAATCCACACTGCGTGATGACTAAAGGAGAGTCATTTGCAGTATGAATCGTGGGTAGGTGTGAACGTGCTGGTGAGCATGCAGTGAGGACAGAACTGTCTGGTGTCATGTGATGTGAAGCACCCGAATAAAAAAATTCAATGAATAGGAGTACCCGAAGTAGTAGAGAAAGCAGAGGGAGTGGGAGAACTAGGAAGAGGTTGTTGTACGAGCAGCTGATCGAGACTTTCTCAGATACGCCTAAGTTGATCTGTGTAGGAGGGTGGAGCAGCAGTAGCAATAGCAGCAGAAGTATAGGGTGCAGTGATGCGACGTTGTCCTCGTCCTTTTAGGCCAATGCGTTTCTCATGATGAATCTTCCAACAGTCGGCAATCGGATGTCCAGGCTTCTTACAGTGAGCACAGATCGTATTCTTTTGAGAAGAGCCTGTGAGAGACGGAGGAGTAGCTGCCAAGACACCCTCATAGGTAGAGGACGGTGTGGACTGACGTAATGCAATGCTGCGAAGGCGAGTCTCCTCAGCAACAACCTCAGCGACAGCAGATTCCAGTCGAGGAAGTGGATCCCGATGTATGAGTTGACCAGCCAATGCGAAAAACTCAGGACGAAAAGCCATCAAATACTGATATAACTCGCGACGATCACGAAAAACTTCTCGTTCGACCGGAGTGGCCAACGGTCCAGGTTCTAGTGCACGAAGTTCCCTGAAGTTTGCCCTCATGCGGCCATATAAAGTCTGAGCAGACAGATCACCTTGAGTAGCAGTCTGAGTCTCGATCAGAAGTTGATATTCACGAGCTCTGTTTTTTTCTACAAAGCGATCACATAGGTGCGTCCATAGCGCGGCAGAGGACGTGAAATCAGTGAGATCGGCACGGATCGAACGATCAATAGAGTTGATCAAATAAGACCGTACGCGTCTGTCTCGTGTGCGTCAGGTGATATATGTCGGGTCTTGATCTGAAGGTTGCACAGCAGTGCCATCAATATACCCAACAAGATGACGACGATCGAGAGCGCTTTTCACCATAATGTGCCAGGGTGACCAATCGTCTGTAGAACTGAGGGAAAAATCCATTGAGTTCGGAAGACTATCCTGAAAGTTACCATCGAGTTCGGAAGACTATCCTGAAAGTGACCAATATGCCATATGAGAGAGAGTGGCAACCCGAGAGAGATCAGATACCACAGTAGCTTGAGGAAGATCAATTACCTTCGAAGTCGGTGGTGGAAGAATAGTGTCATCGATGGTATTTGACATTGAGCAGAACCACTCAGAAAACGATGAGAACCAGACGAGGACGTAGAGCATGAAAAATCAAGCAAAATGGACTCATGGAACACCTTAATCGGACTGCCGGAGAGGAAGTTATGACCAATTTAGTGATTCGAAGTCTTGAGACCGGAGGGCGGCAAAGGGCGGTCGGAGGACAGTAGAGGACGGCCGGGGATACCGTAGGGCTGTCGGAGGTGACCAGGGGAGAAATCCAGGTCGTACCGGGTTGGCCGAGTCAGGTCGGGCTGGTTAGGGCTCAGACGGATCCGGGTCGCTCTGGGTCAGAACTGGGTGTTGTGCCGGGAGGGCTCTCGGACGGATCCGGGAGTTGGTCAGGGTCACTCCCGGGAGGGCTCTCAGATGGATCCGGGAGTATTCTCGGACAAACCCGAGTGCTGATTCGGGTTGTGGCGAATAGGCTAGCGAACAGAATCCCGGACAATCAGCGGCGAGTGCTGGGGAAACAGACTAGCGTGGCCGGATAGAATCCCGGGTAATCCAGGTCCAAATCCTGGGTAATCCGGGCAGAATCCCAGGCAGAATCTCGGGCGCGTGCAGCAGGGCACGGAAGGGGCCAGGCGCTCGTGCAGCAGGGCACGGCAGGGGTAGGAGCGTGTGCGCGGCAGAGCACTGCGCGAGAGCGGCGCAGTAGGGGCGCACGGCAGGGGCCGGGCGCGGGGGCAGCAGCGGCGCGGCGCAGCAGGGGCGCGCGGCAGGGGCCGGGCGCAAGGGGCAAGGCTGGGCGCAGGGGGTAGGAGTGCGCTGAAGGGGCCGGGCGCGAGGGCAGGGGCGGCGCGGCGCAGCAGGGGCTGTGCCCGGGGGCAGGTGCGGCACGGCAGGGGTGGTGCCCGGGGGCCGGGCGCAGGTGCAGGCGTGGTGCCGCAGCAGGGGTGGCGCACGGTAGGGGCACAACGGCGACGGCGACGGCAACGACAATGACGACGACAACGACGACGACGATGACGAACATACGATGAAGGATTCAAAAAAATATATATATTAGGGTGTTTGTAGCTCTGATACCATGATAAGATTAGAGAATGAAAATAATGGAATCCTTGTATTGTAATTAGGGTTTAATCCCCTTATATACAAACACACGTGAGATTATATGTGCAATACACTATGACATAACACATATAATCTAACAGTATTCAAGTGGGGTCATCACCAACCAATAGTTTTTTATATTCTGATCCATTCATGCAATAAGAACCACTATATTCAAAGCTAAATTTTCCACTCCACTCTGAAATCATTTCAAGTTTTCAGCTACTCCCATCACTGCATCATGCAATGTATGGAGACTGGTGCATTAAGCCAACCACCCATCACCATTTTAAAGGAGCTGCCCACCTTTAATTGGCCAATCCATTGACCCCAACCACATCTATGCAAGTCATTTTCAATGAGGAGACCAACAAATAAAATTTACATCACAAATATTTGCTGTTGTTCAACATGGTTTGACATACTGCTTTGTGTTGCCCAATTGGGTAGGTTCATAACAGGAAAGTATGCTATTATTTCAATTACTATGATCATTTAGGATCTCATAGAACCTAAAAATTAGTTTTCAGATTTTACTATTTTTAGTAATTTTTTTATTTTATGCTATTAGCATAAATAGCAGACTTGTAATTTAGGGTTTACAGATTTTATCAATAATATTTCAAAATTCCCTTTGTTTTGGAGCTTCTTCCTTGTGGATTCAAGGATTACTTGTGGATTCAAGGTGCATATGAGATCTCAACGCTAGTTGGGTCTTTTTATCCATTTTTCGCTTCGTTATTTGGTATCAGAGCGAGGATTTGCCTTGTTATGATCTCAACACTAGTTCGTACGTGGAGAAAGATGAAACAACTTCTCATGGATCAATTTCTACCATTAAATTATGAACGATATTGTAGATACTCCAATTTTGACCGTCCAAAAAGACAGAAATACATCAAGTAAACACCCAGAAATATCCCACATTTGGACATCTAGTAGAGAACCAAAATTCAGGAAATCAGAAACCCTAACCCTAGCCCTAACCTAAACCGGAAACCCTAACCCTAACCCTGACCTAAACCCTAACCCTAATCCTAATACCTAACCCTGACCTAAACCCAACCCTAAACCAGACCCTGGCCCAAACCAGAACCTCACCTAAGAGAAGCTCTCAAAAACCCAAAAAACCCTAACCCTAAGTCCCTGGCAAGGGGCGGCTAGACCTGATCCGTCCAAAGCTCCCCCCAATGTGTCTTGAGCTGCATGCCACCGAAACGATCACCTAAACCAAAAGGAAAAGAAGAAAAGCATGATCTTTGCATATATATACCATTCTTCTACCCAAAATCAAGACGCAAAGAAGCTATACCTCGGCGTATCGTCACCCGCTGGAGGATGAGTAGGAGGAACATCCTGGCTTGGCTAAGAAGGAAGCGGCGGATGAGGAGAGGACTGAACCTCTGGAGCATCAGGAGCGGCAGGAGTCTCTCGAACTGAGGACGCAGCCCTAGCATATATCCCACGACTCCGAGACGCCGAAAGACGAGAAGCGCGGCTGAAGGTGGCCCCAGTGGCCAACGAAGCCGAGAGATAATGGTCAGCTCAAGCGGAAGAAGGTCAAGGTCCGCCTCGGTCATGGACCCCCCTCCAACCAATTTTCCCCTCATAGTCGCCTCCCAGAGATGGACTTGCTGCATATCTCTGTCTCTCCTCTCCAATCTCTGTCGGAGGCGACTCTCTGTCCCTCTAGCCCGATCCTCGACAGCCCTCAACCTCTCCTCCAACTCCCACGCCCTCGCCTCTGATGCCCTGAGCGCCTCTCGATCCCTGTCCCCAGCCGCCTGGAGAGAACGAACCAAGTCCCCCATCAAACCTCCAGGAACACCCACCGAAGCCTCCAACTCCGACACCCTCATCTAGAGGGAGTCCCTCTCGCGGCTTAGGGTGATGAACCCCTCCTCTCTCGAAGCCATCGTGGACCTCAGCCAGTCCGTCTCCTCCTTGGCCCGGGAAACCCTACCCCTCGCTTGACCCAGCTCCATCTGTGTGGCCGTCAATTCACTCCGGGCCGCATCTAGCTCCCTCGTCAGCTCGAGCTCTTGCTCGGAAACCATGGAAGGAGGGGGGGCGGAAGAAGAAGAAGCACCATCGGCTCTCGCTCTTGACAGAGCATCCACCTGAGCCTCGAGGACCCGGACTTGGTCCTGCAAGCGTCTCCTTTCTACCCGCAACGCCTCTATCTGCCTAGCCCGCACTTGAAGATGCTCATTGGCGGTCTTGAGCCTCTTCTCCATCACATTCAACTCAACCTGCAAGATGAACCACTATTTAGAAAATATTCAAGCAAGGGAGAACGAGGAAAGAGGAGAAGGGTTATCAACTTACGTAAGTGTCCGGGATCTCCTCCTCCATCGTCCCGAGGATACCTGCGTACTCCTGACGATACTGTAGATACCCCAATTTTGACCGTCCAGAAAGACAGAAATACTTCAAGTAACACCCGGAAATATCCCACATTTGGATATCTAGTAGAGAACAAAAGATCAAAAAATCAGAAACCCTAACCCTAACCCTAGCCCTAAACCCTAACCCTAGCCCTGACCTAAACCTAAACCCTAACCCTAGCCCTAACCAAAACCGGAAACCCTAACCCTAGCCCTAAACCTAACCCTAGCCCTGACCTAAACCTAAACCCTAAACCCTACCCTAAACCACACCCTGGCCCCAAACCAGAATCCCACCCAAGAAAAACCCTAAACCCAAAAACCATGAGTCCCTGGCTAGGGGCGGCTAGACCTAACTAGCCACCCCATACCAGGCGGCTAGTTAGCACTAGCCGCCCCCCCTGGCCAACTTTGGACCAGTCCCCTGGATGGGACATAAAGCAGTATTAAATGATGATCATTGCAGCGGGTTGTGACCTTTAGCCGCCCCCTCTTGGCCGAATCAAACCTAGTAACCGACCCAAGTCACCACTTGTCAGAGATGGGACGTTTGACAGGTCATGATAGGGGCGGCTACCAGGAAGTAGCTGCCCCGTCCTGGGCGGCTAGTTAGCACTAGCCGCCCTTCACCTGGTCTCTGACAGAAGAACCAGAGATTTAATAAGGGGTCTAATCTAAGCCAACCCACTCCACTACCCCCTGGATATTCCTCTGCCTCTCTTTTACTATAAATAGAGGGGGTCCCAAGCCCAAAGAGAGGAATCAATAAACAATACACAATCCACCCATTCACATCCACTCGCAACCCACAATCCTCACTTGACCATTCCCTTCCACCACTAGAATTCCAAAAGAGAGAGAAAGAGAGCCCCTTTTGTGAGAGAAAACCCCATTCTCTACACAAAATACCCTCTCATCCCGCCCTCCAGAAACCCGGGCTAAACCTAGCTTAACCTCTATCCAAGACTAAACCCATTTCCTATGATGTTTTGTCCAAGCCAACCCAGGCCCCGGACGGCTATAACCTAGTAGCCGCCCCTCACCAGACGGCTGGATCCCACTAGCCACCCCCTACTCACACCCCGTTCGCTCCCCTATTCCCCAAGACTCCTTCAGAGCGGAGACCACAAACTCCCCACAGAGGCGATCAAATCCCACCCAAACCCTTTTCCTGCTTTTAGAAAAAGCAGGTGGCAATCACACAAACCCAGGAATCCTTTTGAGCTGCTGTTGAGCGCCTCAACCAGGAACGACACCCTCACCCTTCCGAGAAGGTGATCCGACCGAGCCCGCCAGGGCACGCATTCTGATCCGAATCCCCGAAGAACCCCCACACACGCACCCCACCCCCAATCGGATTTTTCAAACACCCAACGGAAATCCGACGCCGACAGATATCAAGCCAGGTATTCGTCACTCGAAATCACCTCAGGACGACGCTCCACCATGACGCCTTGGCCCATCCATCCTGCCACATATGTAGCGTAATTCCTCAGGAGGTTCGTGTCCCTAGGAATCCCAGCCACCGGAATCAAGGGGCGCCGCGGCAGAGGATCGGGCACCTACTGATGATACCCAAGCTGGTGGACGACCCGGCTGATCGCATGAAGCAGCACCTCATTAAAGTTGATCAACCAGACGTCTTGCGCCAAGGCCTCTGGAACCTCCTCCGGATAAGGCCTCCACGTCATCTAAAAACAACAAAAGATAGGAAATGCGCTTAGTCAAAAGAAAACCAAATACAAGCCAAAGGAATCTGAAGAAAAACTTATACCTCTTCCTCCGACAAGACGCGAAAGGCCTATCAGAATTGGGCGAGGCGGTACAAGCGAGAGGACCCCCGGGGTTCCCATCTCATGGCCCAAGGGAGGGCATGATCAAACGGTGCCAGAGTCGGGCGATCGAGGGCGAAGTGCTCGTATCCGAAGATCTAGCAAAGCAAGAGAAAATTATGATGATCAAAGTGAGCTAAACCAATGAAAAGACATATACCACTTACACATACCTGAAGAAATGGCGCGAAACCGCCAAGGTTCTTTCCCCCGACCCTCTTAACTTTCTTCGAGAGCTCCATGAAGAGATGGGCGAGCATCGCCGCACCCCAGGCATAGTGTCCCATGCCCTCCAGGTCCCTCATCAGCAAAAGAGAGTGAGAGGAAACCTTATCAGAAGCCGTCGAGAAGAGGACCCGGCCGAAAAAGTAAAGGAAGAATGCCCTCAACTCCCTCCGTGCCCCTGTGGGCACACAACCTCCTCTCTCGCCTCGATCATCGCCCGCCTTCCCTCGAAGCTAGCTACAGCTTCACCTTTCTGACGCTCCGTAAAAGAACTGAGGCCATACTGCCCCGAAAGCCTCCCTAAAGGAATCTGGTTCAGCGTCCGCTCCCGCTCCATGAACTCCCATTCTCTGATCAACTCCCGAAACAGCCCCCTATAATCCGCAAGGGTGGCTGCAATCACCGCTTCCCCCAAGACTGAAAGACCGGTGATCCGATGGACGTCCTCAAGGGTCGGCATAACGGTGCCAATAGGGAGGATGAACGTGCAACTCTCCGGGTCCCATCTCTCCGCCAACGCCTCCACATATGAGCGATGGACGTGGAACGGCTCAATCAGAAAGAAGGAACGAAAGCCCGCTCCATCCACTAAGCTCCTCTCCATCCACTAAGGTCATTCCTAAAACCCCATTCACACCCAGTCACCCGGTCAACCCGAGCATTTTTTCGTTCACCTCCCTTTCCCCCGTGAATCCAATGTTCCCAGCCGTTTCCACCCCAGGCCCTTACTAGGCCGCCCCAAACTCGGGACCGCTAGGCAGCCCTCCCAGGGGAGAAACACTGGATGAAACCATCCGGATAATCCTCTCTGAGACTGATCCTTCAGCCCCCAAGCACATGTCTCTACATAACCTGAGACAAATCCCGTCAGTCCACCTACCAGAGGGATTCAAAATCCCCAAATTCCGTCGGTACAACGGTCGTGGAGACCCAGACATTCATTTAACTGCCTTTTATCTAGACGCACGCCTGTTTCTAGATAATCAACCTCTGCTAGTCTTCCTCTTCCAGAAATCATTGGAAGGAGAAGCACTACAATGGTTCTCCACCCACCCTGTAGATCACTTGTCAAATTTCTCGCCTGTAAGCGAGAAATTCTTAGGCCGCTACGGTTACCAGAGGATCAGAACCCCCTCTATTTCAGATTTAACCGTAGAGAGAATGAGGCCTAGGGAGGAATTCGAACAATACGTGTCTCGGTGACGCACGCTTGTCCACCGAACCGGTCTGCAACTCGCAGAATGTCAAGAAATTGACATGATGTTACAGAGCCTGAATTCAAAGCTTCGTACGAGCCTTTCATACGGAGACTGTACGATGTATCAGCTTCTAATTGACCGCCACAACAGGATTTCCCATTGTGCGGCCCCAGTAGTCCAAACCCAGTCCCCACCTATCAGCCACAGGGTTGGACAACCGCCTCGTAAGGCACAAACCCCCACGGTAGAGGGGATCATCACCCAAGTATCAGCACTCTACCCAAACGGAGCACGAGTTCCTGATCGAGGAACGGCTCCGAGACAGTACACGTCCGATTGATCCGGTATGCGCCGCCTCGGCCAATCAACCAAAACTTCACTACTCGATCAGTACCCATCCCCGTGCCGACACAACAAAACCCAGAATAATACGATTAAGCATTTGAAAACCATGAACCTAGAAAAATCGACACCTAAGGCTTATACCTTTCAAATACAATTCTGGTTTGGACATAGGTGACCACAAGGGCTCCACCACAGGGACTTGATGGTATCTTTTACTTTAGAAAGTTGAGAACATTGCCCTCTCACGTAAGAAACCATTGAAGAATTAAAATGCCCCCTTATGCCAATTATACTTACGCATAAGCTTGCATTTTTCTTTTCTGAAAACACCTTAGCATCCGATTTTCTTGGAATATTAAAGTTAACCCCCCGTACCTAAATATTAAAATTGTCCCCACTCATTTCATGCCCTTCCGCACATGCTTGAGAAGAAATTATCTCACTTTCACACATACTTAAAAATTTCTTCACTCACGCACTTGGAATCCCTTCCTTGCATACTAAAGCATGGTCTCCCGCGCTTTACTTTCTCGCATTATCTTTCCATTTCACCTTAAGATGGATTGTAGCCCTTAACAATTCAAGCAAGAAGGGCTCGAAAGTCAGTGCAGGGGCGCAATTTGGACAGATTTAAAACTTGGTCAATGAAAGGAATGTTTTTAATAGTCTCGGAGGTTGAAACAGTCACAAAGGCTCTCAGTAACAACTGACAAGAAGCAAAACCAGAAGAATTGTCCCAGATATGGGGCGGCTAAACCCGACTAGCTGCCCCTCACTAGGTGGCTAGTTTACACTAGCCGCCCCTGCCCTTTGTTTCAGGAAAGTATGCCCCAGGCAGGGGGCGGCTAAACACAGCTAGCCGCCCCCCACTGGGCGGCTAGTTTACACTAATCGCCCCCTGCCTGCTACCCTGAAACCTGCTGTCAGCCCCACTTTTATCAAGTCTTCGTGTCTCCAATACCTATCAAGAACATTTCTTTCCAAAATTGCATACACACATTTCATACACATATACGTTCATAAAACCAATACGTATACACTTCGAAAAACAACCCTGTCTCAAAATCACATGTCCATCCATGAATCAAGCCTATAAAAGCCAAGGTTCACCTACACGCACATACGTATCCATAAAAATCCATGCTAAACTACTCTAAACCATGCATACAAAACGAGAAATTAAATTGTCCCACCAAAACCATAAACATAGATTGTTTTTCTAAACCAAAGAGAGTACATAAAAGAGAATCTTTTCCTTCAAAACGCTCCAAGCTCCGCAGTCTTGAGCTATACTTCACCGAAATAATCACCTGAGTCAAAAAGAAAAGAAGAAAAGCATGAATTCCTTGCATATATACTATCCTTCTACCTAAAACCAAGACGCAAAGAAGCGATACCTCGGAGTGTCATCGTCATCTGCCGGAGGCTAAGTAGGAGGAACATCCTGACTTGGCTGAGAAGGGAGCGGTGGCTGAGGAGAGGTATGAACCTCTGGAACGTCAGGAGCTGCAGGAGTCTCTCGAACCAAAGACGCGGCCCTCGCATATATCCCACGACTCCGAGACACCGAAGGACGAGAAGCACGGCTGAAGGTGGCCCCGATAGCCAAGGAAGCCGGGAGAGAATGGTCAGGCTCAAGTGGAAGAAGGTCGAGGTCCGCCTCTGTCATAGAACCCCCTCCAACCAATTTTTCCCCCATAGTCGCTTCCCAAAGATGGACATGCTGCATATCTCTGTCTCTCCTCTCCAATCTCTGTCGGACGGAGGCGACTCTCTGTCGCCCTGGCCCGATCCTCGACGGCCCTCAATCTCTCCTCCAACTCCCACGCCCTCACCTCTGATGCCCTGAGTGCCTCTCGGTCCCTATCCTCGGCCGCCTGGAGAGAACGAACCAAGTCTCCCATCAAACCTCCAGGAACACCCGCCAAAGCCTCCAACTCCGACACCCACATCTGGAGGGAGTCCCTTTCGCGGCCTAGGGTGATGAGCCCCTCCTCTCTCAAAGCCATCATGGACCTCAGCCGGTCCGTCTCCTCCTCGGCCCGAGAGCCCTGCCCCTCGCTTGGCCCAGCTCCGTCCGTGCAGCCGCCAACTCGCTTCGGGCCGCATCTAACTCCCTCGTCAACTCGAGCTCTCGCTCGGAAACCATGGAAGGTGGAGGGGTGGAAGAAGAAGAAGCATCATCGGCTCTCGCTCTCGACAGAGCATCCACCTGAGCCTCGAGGACCCGGACCTGGTCCTGCAAGCGTCTCCGTTGTATCCGCAACACCACTATCTGCCTGGCCCGCACTTGGAGGTGCTCATTGACGGTCTTGAGCCTCTTCTCCATCTCATTCAACTCAACCTGCACAAAAGGAAGCACTATTTAGAAAATATTAAAGCAAGGGCAAACGAGGAAAGGAAAAAGAGTTTCCAACTTACGTAAGCGTCCGGGATCTCCTCCTCCATCGTCCCGAGGATACCCACATACTCCTGACGATACCAAGCTAGGTATTCGTCACTCGAAGTTATCTCAGGACGACGCTCCACAAAGACGCTTCGGGCCATCCATCCCGCCACATACGTAGCGTAATTCCTCGGGAGTTCGTGTTCCGAGGAATCCCCGCCACCAGAATCGAGGGGCGCCGCGGTAGAGGATCGGGCCCCCACTGATGATAGCCAAGCTGGCGGACGACCTGGCTGATCGCATGAAACACGACCTCGTTGAAGTAGATCAACCAGATGTCTCGCGCCAGAGCCTCGAGAACCTCCTCCGGATAAGGCCTCCACGTCATTTAAAAAGCATCAAAAGATAGAAAGAGAGCTTTGTCAAAAGAAAACCAAATACAAGCCAAGGAAATTCGAAGAAAAACTTATACCTCTTCCTCCGACAAGACGCAGAAGACCTCTCGGAATTGGGCGAGGCAGTGCAAACAAGAAGACCCCCGAGGTTCTCATCTCATAGCCCAAGGGAGGGCATGATCAAACGGCGCCAGAGTCGGGCGATCGATAGCAAAGTGCTCGTACCCGAAGATCTAGCAAAGCAAGAGGAAGATTATCATGATCAAAGTGAACTAAACCAAGAAGAGGAATTTACCACTTACACATACCTGAAGAAATGGTGCGAAGCCACCAAGATTCTTTCCCCCGGCCCTCTTGACCTTCTTCGAGAGCTCCGCGAATAGATGGACAAGCATCGCCGCTCCCCAAGCATAGCGTCCCATGCCCTCCAAGTCCCGCATTAGCAAAAGAGAGTGAGAGGAAACCTTGTCGGAGGCCGTCGAGAAGAGGACCCGGCCGAAGAAGTAAAGAAAGAACGCCCTCAACTCCCTTCGTGCCCTCTGTGGGCACGCAGCCTCCTCTCTCGCCTCGATCATCGCCCGCCTCCTCTCGAAGCTAGTTGCGGCTTCGCCCTTCTGGCGCTCTGTAAAGGAACCGATGCCGTACTGCCCCGAAAGCCTCCCCAAAGGGATCCGGTTCAGCGTCCGCTCCCGCTCCATGAACTCCCATTCCCCGATCAACTCTCGGAAAAGCCCCCTGTAGTCCGCAAGGGTGGCCGCAATCACTGCCTCCCAAAGACCGGAAGGCCGGTGATCCGATGGACGTCCTCGAGTGTCGGCATAACAACGCCGGTAGGGAGAATGAACGTGCAACTCTCCGGGTCCCATCTCTCCGCCAACGCCTCCACATATGGGCGATGGACGTGGAACGGCTCGATCAAAAAGAAGGAACGGAAGCCCGCTCCATCCACTAAGCTCCTCTCCTCCTGCCCCAAGGCATCGTACCACCTCTTCGTCCCGTGCCATAAAGCCCGGATACGATTCGGCCGCTGCAAACAAACGAAGAAGAGATGGGTTAGTTCAAAAGAGCAACCGAGAGGTAAGAATCTAAAAACCTAAAAAATCATTAGAGATCATGCTTAGCAAAGTAAAACCCTCATATCAAATACAAAAGCATTCACGTAAAGGTTCACCTCCCATTATTCACAAGACACTCCTCATATGACCACGCATGCAAACAAATATGTCAAACATCCCACCATGGTCACCATTTACGTTCTTTCTTGCATCACGGCCTATCATGCTCATCTACTTTCCCTAAACACACCTAAACATATAGGAAGCACTTGAACCCATGAAATGCATGCATACAATCCCTCATCAAGCACATACGAAGACACGCCTAAAAATTATATACACATAAAAAAGTATCGCATGCAAGCATACAAACCATGCCATTCACTTCCTCTAAAAAATAGAACAAACATGGACATATATATAAAAATTACCCCCTTTCCTAGAAACAAACCCATGTCAACATACAGCATGCTTACACATCCCACCGTGACTATCTTATACACCAAGCATGCTTATTAAAAATACACACATATACAAACTGTTCATACCACCAAAACACATGCATATACACCAAAATAAAAAGGCTAAGACTAAAAGGTTAGGAACATACCACGGCCCGTGTGGACCCAGGAGCCCCCACCTCGGCCTCGTCGGGATCGTCCATCCCATCGTCATCCCCCCCCCCCCTCTTCATCCTCCTCAAACAAGGCCTCCTCGGCCTCAACCTCGACACCAACACCGGCCTCTGCAACCCCGGTGCCCATACCCTCGGCCTCCTCGGCCTCACCCCTAACCTCTCCTGTCCCCTCCACTCTCCCCGCGCCAGACATAAACTCCGCAAAAGCCCCCATAGCCCTACTTTCTTCCTCCTCAGCCCTGGCCTCTGTGGCCTCCCTGTCCAACATCCCAACAAGGGCATCCAACGACGCCCTCACATCTTCACTGACTCCCTCGGCCCCCACTCCCTTGGTTGCACCCTCAACCAATCCCCCGACCCCCAAAACCACCTCGACCACCGCCGGTCGATCCCCACGCCTCCTCTTGCGTGTATATCCTATCATACTACTCCCAACCTCCGGGGCAGCCCCCAAAGGCAAATCCCCAACCTCACCAGCGCCGATATCCACCGGCGGCACCTCCGTCACACCCATAGCCTCCCCCACGGCCTCGACCGCCGGCCTATCGCTCTCCGACGATGAAGAGCTCGGGCTACACTCTCCACGAGCCACCCGTGGTCGTTTCCCCCTCGAAGCAATCGCCTTCGACTTCGTCATCTTCCTCGGATTGAAAAGAAAATGGAGAACCCAAAACTAGGGTTTCTAAATCAAGAGAGGAGGACGGATCTAGGTCGAAATGGAGGAAGAAAAGGCAAAAAGGAATCAAGGTTTTCGATTTAAAATGAAGAAGAAGAGAGGAGGGAAGAGTAACCGTTTTAAAAACGTATGGGGAGAGAGAGAGCGTCCCTTTTCGGTTATAAGGGACCCAGTCGGGAGGCGGCTACCCGCGAGTAGTCGCCCGTCTCAGTTTCTCTGTTTTTATTTAAAACTCCTTTCCAATCTCTTTTCGGCCCTAAATTCCAAGATTTTCCATACCAAACAGCCATGTATTGGCTTATTTCCAGACACTACTTGATCAAACACGACTTTCCTGAAGTTTTGCCACACTTTCAGTGCCGTTCAAATTCAAATTTCTTCAGTTCTGGTTCTTTTCCAGAGTTCTTATCCTTCAGATGATCCAATTCACCAAATCAACTTTTACTTTGTTTTTGTCGGCGATATCCCCTCCTTGCTGAGTTTTTCCAAGCACGGGAACGGTAGGCACGAGGAAATTGACGCTGGACTGCTCCGCGCACGATAGCTAAGAACCCCGACCGCGGGTTGCATCACTCACCATTTACTTTTCCCCGCCTTCCACCTAGATCATCCTTTCGGTTAAAAATTCTAAGTCAAGACCTAGCCTCTGACAGTCCAAATCAACTCCCCGAATAGTACTGTTCGTATTGGCATAACTTCTTGAAGGTCGGGCCGGCCAAAATAGGGGTCTCTTTCCTTATCTTCGGTCGAAGTCTTTCCTGCTTCACACAAAGACTCCATCCGATGAGGGACAATTGTAGATACCCCAATTTTGACCGTCCAAAAAGATAGAAATACTTCAAGTAAACACCCGGAAATATCCCACATTTGGACATCTAGTAGAGAACCAAAGTTCAGGAAACCGTAAACCCTAACCCTAGCCCTAACTTAAACCGGAAACCCTAACCCTAACCCTGACCTAAACCCTAACCCTAATCGTAAAACCTAACCCTGACCTAAACCCTACCCTAAACCAGACCCTAGCCCAAACCAGAACCCCACCTAAGAGAAGCTCTCAAAAACCCAAAAATCCTAAGTCCCTGGCAAGAGGCGGCTAGACCTAACTAGCCGCCCCCCTGACCGACTTTGAACCAGTCCCTTGGATGGGACATAAAGCAGCATTAAATGCTGATCATTGCGGCGAGTCATGACCTTTAGCCGCCCTATCTTGGCCGGATCAACCCAAGTAACCGATCCAAGCCACCGCTTGTCAGAGAAGGGACGTTTGGCAAGTCATGATAGGAGCGGCTACCAGGAAGTAGCCGTCCCATCCTGGGCGGCTAGTTAGAACTAGCCGCCCTTCACCTTGTCCTGACAGAAAAACCAGAGAATTAATGAGGGGTCTAATCACATACACTATTAGCCAAGCCACTCCATTACCCCCTGGAAATTCCCCTGCCTCTCTTTTACTATAAATAGAGGGGTCCCAAGCCTAAAATAAGATCCACGAATCAACAATCTCACAAATCCACCATTTCACATTTCCAATTCACACATACACTCCCTTTCCCCCACTAGAAATCCCAAGAGAGAGAGAGAGAGAGACCCTTTTTTGTGAGAGAAATACCCCTTCCCCACATAAAACACCCTCTCATCCCACCCTCCAGAAACCCGGGCTAAACCTAGCTTAGCCCCTGCCCAAGACCAAACCCATTTCCTACCGAAGTTCTGCCCAAACCAGACCAGGCCCCGGACGGCTAAACCATACTAGCCGCCCCATATCCGACGGCTGGATCCCACTAGCCGCCCCCTATCCACACCCCATTTGCACCCCTAGGTCCCAAGACTCCTTTTGTCAAGCCCCGGAAGCAGAATAGGATTACCTGTTTTTCACCTCTGTGTACGGTATATCCGTGTCTCAGAGCGGCGACCCCACAAACTCCCCACGTAGGCGATCAAATCCAACCCAATCTTTTCTTGCTTTTAGAAAAAGCAGGTGGCGATCACACAAACCCTGGAATCCTCTTGAGCCGCTGTCGGGCGCCTCAACCAAGAACGACACCTCACTCTTCCGAGAAGATGATCCGACCGAGCCCGCTAGGGCACGCATCCGATCCGAATCCCTGAAGAACCCCCACACACGCACGCACGCGCACCCGCGCACCGCCGGATCCTTTCCGACGCCGACAGATATGTGCCCCCATTGTATCAAAATTATCGCAAAGCCGCAATGGTGGAATCACAATTAGAGAGATCAAACATGCAGGTTATGGTTGATGGATCGATGGAGGCGACCAAAGAAAATCATTCAAAAATTCAGAAGAGTCTGAAGATAGAACCCAATGATCAACATCTGGTTGAATCAGATATTAATGAGGACAAAAGTAACAATACAACTAACGGCAATGATATATATGATGGTGCTGAGTTCGCAAACGAAGAAGGAGAGCAGGTCAACTTCATCGTTGAACCAAATATCGATAAGAACATGAGCAATAAAGAAGTAGAGGATGTTGTTTTCTCTGTTGATTCTGAATATATTATTGGTGGAGAACAAGAGGAGTTGTTTTCATGGTCCTTAGCGGTAATCCCCAAGATGGAAGAGCTCCTATAGAAGTTCGTGTTGGAGGATATGTGTACCATCAACAAAAGTATTTTCCATATCATCATCAACAATGAAAATGTTCAAGACTTTGCAACTACTAAAATGGTGAAGAAGTTTGGGCTACAAATCGAGATGCATTCAATTTTCTACATGATCAATTTTATTGAGAAGAAATTTGAAGTAAAAAAAACATCTATTCTCTTGCCAAATGTGAAATAAAAGGACACATCAAAAGAAGAGCTGAAGAACTCGAGGACGAGTTCTTTTGAAAAAGAGGAGTCTGATGTAGGACAAATTATGCAGATGGAACCATCAAAAGTGGTCCAGCAAATAAATTCAAATCAATGGTCACGATTTCGAAATCGTACGACATTTGACATGGTGAAATATATCGAGGAGATCTTATGGAATAGTTGTTATACAACTAATAATTCTTATTTTTTTAAAATTCATTTATTTAGGCCTTTAAATTAGAGATTTTACTATTTTTAGTAAGTTTTAGATTTGTGATATATCAACTGTAACATATCGAAATTGATTTCTATCAATTCCTATGATCATTTAGGATCTCATAGATTCTGGAAAATTAGTTTTCGGATTTTACTACTTTTAGTCATTTGTTTTATTTTATGCTATTAGTATAAATAGCAGACTTGTAATTTAGAGTTTACAGATTTCATCAATAATATTTCAAAATTCCCTCTATTTTGGAGCTTCTTACTTGTTGATTCAAGGATTCCTTGTGTATTCAAGATGCATATGAGATCTCAACGCTAGTTGGGTCTTTTTATCCATTTTTCACGGCGTTAGCAACCAAAGCAAAAACACCAATCGCTATATGCAAACTTTGTTGACACCATGCAAACCGTATCACAAGGCATCACAACAAAGAACTTAGGCTCTACCTCTTCTGCCAGGGACAGATCAGACCCCATCTTCGGTTTTGCACAGTGTTTCATGTACCTCTCAAAAGTTGATTGCGTTTGACAATACTTTTTAGTTTTCTGTTTAATTAAAAGCGGAATGATTACTTTTGGGCATCGTTTGAAAACACAGTTGAAAAACAGCTTTTAGTTTTTACAGTTTTATGCATACCTTTTGAAGGTATAATAATGATTATTGTTTTATGTAACACAGATTTCGATATACAATTTAGAAATAAAATCTAGTAATGATGGTGCATTTATAAGTTGACATTTTTTATAACAGTTTTTAGCTTTTACTTATAGAAAAAATTAAAAGCTGCTTTTATATATATTGCCAAACAAGTCATAAGGGTACGTTTGGATGCAGTGATTATTTGTACGTATTTTTTTCACATGCAAATTTTACATTGAATATGCAGGAAAATTTTGTACACTGCTTACACATGTTTGTCTGTTTTCATATTGTGCTATCATTTACACATGTTATTGTTCGTACTTGTTTGTCTCAGTTATGAAATTGTTTGTGTATGTGTCAATTTATTACGTTAAAATATAACAATATTATAAATAGATAAAAAAAAATTTAAATGATTATCAAGTATATTATTTTAAAACCAAAAAAATATATGAAAAATATATTATATAAAAAAAATTTTAAATTTGAGATAATTCTGGCTAGAATTGATGCGGACTGTATATAGTGGATCCCATCGTGGATTGATGTGCAGCCAATAGATCCGCAGCTCGATTCCTTCTAGCCAGAAAATAAAATGCTAATTGGACATCCATCCCAACAACTCCGAACATCTCAAAACAAAATAAAATAAATATAAATATATAATATAAACTTACATGCATGTGTTGAGATTCATGTGCTAGAAGACAAAGAGAAGACCATAATCTCCCTTGTAAGTCAATGGATTAGCTACCTGGAATGTGCCTTCCCTTATAAATCTGAGACAATTTCAGGATCAATGAATCTCAAATTAAGACCGAGGGGAATGATGGTGAAAAAAACCGGCTGATTAACACCACCACCACCACAGAGCAGCCTGAGATTGCCATAGAGATTGAAAAATCATGGGAGGATCCACTATAAAAATAAATACCATTGTTTTCAATGATATACATACAAAAAAAACCTATTTGTTTTTATTTGAAAATCTAGAGCAAATGCGTTTGTTTCAGCAACTGACCAGTGACTATGAATGCCTGTAAACAATTCTAATTAAAACTTAATATTCTGTAGTATAACAATTCTAATTCAAACTTAATAATTATGACAACGGAAGTCTCCTTGCAACTACTTAACTATTTTGTTTTCCACAGTAGTTATTGGAGAGCGGGTTGGACTTAAGGGTGCGTTTGCTTGCGCGATTGCAAAACTGATTCTACAGAAAGCTCACTTTCTCAGCGTTTTGAAATCGCAACTTTTGGACACTATTTGCCTGCAATCGTTGGATTTAAAACTACGATTACAAAACTGTTTGGTTGCACGATTGTAAACGCAGCTTCCTAGAATTGCAAACGCTACGTAATCACGCAACCAAACGCACCCTTAGCTGGCATGTGGTTTATTATTTCAAAGACTTAGTTAATTCAGGGTTTCTAGAATATCTATAATTATTTTGAAATCTTGACATATTTCAGATTATTCATTGTTCTTCTACCACGTTAAGAGTCCCCTAAACATATGTTAATCTAGAAAAGCTCCTTTTAAATATCAAATCATCTTTCAAGAATTAATTGAAATTAGTTTGAACGTGGCTTAATCTTTTGTCACGTGTCTTATTTTAATTGAAAATAATACTAACATAAACATATATCATGTCCTACACCCCTACCTATACAAATTTGTTTGATTGACAGTAAATCTATTAAAGAAACAAATTAATGCGTCACGTCATCACATGTTACAGCGACTGACGCGTGACGATGAATGCGCGTAAAATATTATAATTTAAACTTAAATATTATATAAAATTAAACTACATGACATGATACATATATTTTTATATATTTATAAGTTTGGCAATGACATATAACTCACATACCAAGAAATATAAAACTTTCTAGTGGGAAGTGACTTTTTATTTTTAATTAATAAAGTCGGTGGATCTTACGTTCAAAGGGGAGTTGAAAGGGTCTTGGTTAAAGTTATCCACTTTTGATGGATCTTGTTCAAATTTGTTTTCGAGGTTTATTTATAAGTTCCGTTTAAAAACACATATGAAAAATAAAGTTCTCAATAAAGTGATTTAAATATATTTATTTTTTGCAGAGCAGTTTTTTTAATAAAATAATTAATTTTTTTGTATTAAAAGATTGAAATAACTTTTTAATTAAGTCAGTTTTTTAGAATGCATTTGATAATATTTTTTAACTTTTTGTTTAATTAAAAGCGGAATGATTATTTTTTTACATTGTTTGAAAACACAATTTAAAAACAGCTTTTAGCTTTTACAGCTTTATGCACACATTTTGACAGTGTAATAATGAAGACTGTTTTATGTAACACATATTTCGATGTACAATTTAGAAATAAAATCTAGTAATGATAGTGCATTTATAAGTTGACATTTTTTATAACAGCTTTTAGCTTTCATTTATAGAAAAAATTAAAAGCTGCTTTTATATATGTTGCCAAACAAGTTATAAGGGTACGTTTGGATGTAGTGATTATTTGTACGTGTTTTTTTCACATGCAAATTTTACATTGCACATGCAGAAAAAATTTGTACACTGCTTACACATGTTTGTGTGTTTTCATGTTGTGCTATCATTTACACACATGTTATTTTTCGTTCTTATTTGTCTCACATATATGAAATTGTTTGTGTATGTATCAATTTATTACGTTAACATATAATAATATTATAAATAGATAAAAAAAATTTAAATGATTATCAAATATAATATTTTCTTAAAATCAAAAAAATATATGAAAAATATATTATATATAAAAAAAATTAAATTTGAGATAATTCTGGCTAGAATTGATGCGGACTGTATATAGTGGATCCCAACGTGGATTGATGTGCAGCCAATAGATCCACAGCTCGATTCCTTCTAGCCAGAAAATAAAATGTTAATTGGACATCCATCCCAACAACTCCAAACATCACAAAACAAAATAAAATAAATATAAATATATAATATAAACTTACATGCATGTGTTGAGATTCATGTGCTAGAAGACAAAGAGAGACCATAATCTCCCTTGTAAGTCAATGGATTAGGAATCAAGGGCCCGAGGCAAAAGTTTTAAGTTTGGACTACACTTGGGGATACAAGTGGGGCGGGACATAAGAGAAACTACCAAAACAGGGAGAAGGTAGAGTTAAAAACAGGGGAAGCAGCTGTTGGGTTTGTGGGCCTTCTTTAGGTCCAGCCCATGAGGGCACTGTTCACGTGCACTATAAACGTGAAAAGTGCACAACTTATTAAATGTCCTAGGTCTTCATCTCTACAATATCGACGCACGGCCAGAGAAGATAAATAGGGTTTCGGCTTGTGTTCGGCGGCAACAGTGGAGAGAGAAAGAGAGAGAGGAGAGAGAGAGAAATAGAAGAAGAGTTGTTCCTTCTTCTAGTTCTTTCTTGGATTTCGATTCACATCGAGGTTAGGTTCTCCATTTTGTTTGGAAGATTTATTTAGGGTTTCATTAAGGTAATCATGTATCCCTCTTTCATCTTATATTCTTCAAGTTTTAGACAAAACTTGAGAGAACATTATTATCATTATTATTTGATATAGTGGATTGTTGCTGGAGTGCCCCGTGGATGTAGGCTTACGCCGAACCACGTTAAATTGGGTGTTTCTTTGTGGTTTGCTTACTTTTATATTTTTGTGATTGCGCCAGTGATTGATTTGGGCTTCGTATAATTTATTCCGCGATTATTGTTATTTATTTCACACAAATAAAATTGTTAAAAATTCCAACAAGTGGTATCAGAGTAAGGTTGAATTTATTTGTATGAGATAGTTATGGAGAATTCCATCGGCAAGATGATAGATTTGAATCATTCCAATTGGTTGATGTGGAAGCCCAAGATAGAGGACATCCTTTACTGTAAGGATTTATTTGAACCAATTGAAGGAGATAAAAGCAAACCAGAAAATGACAGAAGAATACTAGACCAAGTTGAATAGAAAATGTGTTGCTAATATTCGGCAATGGATTGATCCCAGCATATTCCATCACATTGCAAATGAGATGAACGCACACTCTTTATGGAAAACGCTTCAATCCTTGTATGACAAAAAGACTGCGGGGAATAAAGCGTTTTTAATTAGGAAACTCCTGAATTTAAAGTTCAAAGGTGACAGTGTTACAGAGCATAAAAATGAGTTTCAGAGCTTGGTGAATCAGTTGACTAATATGAAGATGACTTTGGATGATGAGTTACAGGCACTACTGTTTTTGGGATCTTTGCCAGATAGTTGGGAGACGTTAGTCGTCACATTGAGTAATTCTGCTCCAGATGGTGTGTTGTCTATGAGTGCAGTTACAAACTGCTTGTTGAATGAAGAAACAAGAAGAAAATCAGCGGGTACAGATAATGCACAAGCACTTGTCACAGAGAACAGGGGGAGGAGCAATGGTCGAGAACAAGAAGGTCATGGCAGTTATAAAAGCAAGTCAAGGTCTGAAGAAAACGCGTGCTACCATTGCGGTAAAGCCGGTCACTTCAAAAGGAATTGCCGAATTTGGAAAAGAGAACAGAATGAGGTAAATTATCAGAAGAAGAAAGATGACGACAAGAACATCGTGGTGACTGCATATACAGATGAGTTTGTGGCTCTCTCTTTCGGAGAGAAAAAATGTCCGCATGTTGTACATCAGAATACTGAGTGGATAGTTGATACAGGAGTGTCTTACCATGCGACTCCTAAGATTGATTTCTTCACTTCGTACAGGGCATGAGACTTTGGCATTGTGAAGATGGGAAACACTAGTCACTCAAAGATTACAGGAATTGGTGATGTGTGTATACGCACTGATGTCGGACACACATTGACTTTGAAAGATATTCGTCATGTTCCTGATTTGCGCCTCAATATGCTTTCTGGGATCGCTGTGGATCGCCAAGGATTTGATAATCACTTCGGCAATGGAAAATGAAAGCTCACCAAGGGTTCGCTAGTTGTTGCTAGAGGAAAGGCATGTTGTACTTCATACAAGACAAAGATAAAAGTGTGCAAGGATGGAATGAATACAGCTGAAGAAGATTCGTCTCCGGATTTATGGCATAGGCAGCTTGGTCACATGAGCGAGAAGGAGCTACAAGTTCTGGTAAAGAAGTCTTACATTCTCTTTACCAATGGTACGTCTCTTAGCTCTTGTGATTACTGTTTGATTAAAAAGCATCATAAAGTTTCTTTCGATAGATGTTCGAAAAAGAAGTCTAATGTTTTGGACTTGATTCACTCTGACCTTTATGGTCCGTTTGAGGTTGAATCTCTTGGTGGCAATAGGTATTTTGCTACGTTTGTTGATGATGCATCCAGGAAAATGTGGGTTTACTTGTTAAGAACAAAGGATCAGGTGTTTGAGCACTTTCAGCAATTTCATGCCATGGTGGAACGGGAGACAGGAAAACGGTTGAAGTCACTGCGGACCGTTAATGGAGGAGAGTACAATTCGAGGAGGTTCAGAGATTATTGCTCGCGTCATGGGATTCGACACGAAAGGACTGACCCTGGTACTCTACAGCATAATGGTGTCGCAAAACAGATGAATCACACTATTGTTGAGAAAGTCAGATGTATGTTGAAGAATGCTAAATTGCCAGAAACCTTTTGGGGTGAAGCTGTTTCGACTACCCGCTATTTGACGAACAGGTCACCATCAGTGTCTTTGGATATGGAGATTCTAGAGAAGGTTTGGTCCAGTACTGAGGTTTTGTATTCGCATCTGAAGGTCTTTGGATGTAAAGCTATGACGCTTGTACCCAAAGAGGAGAGACATAAGCTAGATGAAGCAGTCTCATGTATCTTCGTTGGTTATGGAAATGAATTCGGCTATAGGCTATGGGATCCAGCAACGAAGAGGATTGTTCGGCACAGGGATGTGGTCTTCTACGAAAACCAGACTATTGAAGATTTCGATGGGGTTCCAAAATCGGTTGGTGATGTTGCAGATTTGACACCAATTCCTTCTCCGATTCAGCTGGCTACAGATGGGGAGAAGATGAGAAATAAAGACTTCGATAAGGTGCCAGAGATACCTGACGTTGATGAAGATTCAGAACAGGAAGCTCTTGAGCAGGGGGAGCAGTGCCATCAGTCAGAGATTACAGAGATTCCGAAGAAGAGGTCATCGAGAGAGTCAGAGATTACAGAGATTCCGATGAAGAGGTCATCGAGAGAGTCAGAGATTACAGAGATTCTGATGAAGATGTTATCAAGAGAGTCAGCGACTACAGAGATTCCGATGAAGATATCATCGAGAGAGCATAGACCATCATTGAGTTACCCCACCTTTGAGTATATCTTTTTTACAGAAGAGGGGGAGGTAAAAAGTTTTCAAGATGCACAGTCTCATGAAGAACAGGATGAGTTCGAGCTTTGCGAGAAGTCAGACAGTGCGAACTCTAGGTGAGGAGTCGCGGATCAGGTCCCTCCCTCAATGGGCTGGAGGGGGAGATTGTTGGGTTTGTGGGCCTTCTTTAGGTCCAGCCCATGAGGGCACTGTTCACGTGCACTATTCACGTGAACAGTGCACAACTTATTAAATGTCCTAGGTCTTCATCTCTACAATATCGACGCACGGCCAGAGAAGATAAATAGGGTTTCGGCTTGTGTTCAGCGGCAACAGTGGAGAGAGAAAGAGAGAGAGGAGAGAGAGAAATAGAAGAAGAGTTGTTCCTTCTTCTGGTTCTTTCTTGGATTCCGGTTCACATCGAGGTTAGTTTCTCCATATTGTTTGGAAGATTTATTTAGGGTTTTATTAAAGTAACCATGTATCCCTCTTTCATCTTGTATTCCTCAAGTTTTTGGCAAAACTTGAGAGAACATTATTATCATTATTATTTGATATAGTGGATTGTTGCTTGAGTGCCCCGTGGATGTAGGCTTACGCCAAATCACGTTAAATAGGGTGTTTCTTTGTGGTTTACTTGCTTCTACATTTTTCTGATTGCACCGGTGATTGATTTGGACTTCGTATAATTTATTCCGCGGTTATTATTATTAATTTCACATAAATAAAATTATTAAAAATCTAAGCTGAATGAGCCCCCCTTTATCCTCCTGTGTGATTTCAGATAATTCTGACTAAAATTGATGCAGTCTGTATATGGTGGATCCCATCGTGAATTGATGTGCAGCCAATAGATCCACAGCTCGATTCCTCATAGCTAGAAAATAAAACGATAATTGGACATCCCAACAACTCCGAACATCTCAAAGCAAAATAAAATAAATATAAATATATAATATAATATAAACTTACATGCACGTGTTGAGATTCATGTGCTAGAAGACAAAGAAGACCATAATCTCCCTTGTAAAATCTCCCTTGTAAGTCAATGGATTAGGAATCAAAGGCTGGAGGCAAAAGCTGGAAGTGAAAATGAAGCTACCTGGAATGTGCCTTCCCTTCTTATAAATCTGAGACAATTTCAGGATCAATGAATCTCAAATTAAGACCATGGAAGGGAATGATGGTGAAAAGAACCAGCTGATTAACACTACCACCACCACAGAGCTGCCTGAGATTGCCATTGAGATTAAAAAATCATGGGAGGATTCTGTGAGGAGCAGAGTGAATGGCTCTTTCGTCCCTAAATGGCGCAAGGAGCCGTGCTCAATATTCCGAGTCCCCGCCAATCTGCGCGCACTGCACCCGGAGGCGTACGAGCCGACAGTGGTCTCCATCGGCCCGTACCACCACGGCAAAGCTCACCTCGAACCGATGGAGACGCACAAGTGGCGGATGCTCCGGCGCCTCCTATCGAGGAGGCGCGAGGAGGATGGGCTCGGGGAGTGCCTCCAGAAGGTGAAGGCATTGGAGGAGCGAGCGAGGAGCAGCTACTCGGAGGTGATTCGTATGAATAGCAATGAATTCACGGAGATGATGGTCCTTGATGGGTGCTTCATCATCGGATTTCTACTCAAGATGAGGAGGAAGGATACTGATTGGGTGTGGGACGAGCAGAAGGATGAGGAGGAGGCAGAGAGGGGCCCGATGCACAGCTCTTTATGGCTGTTGGATTTTGTCAATGATGATCTTCTCAAGGTGGAGAACCAGATGCCTTTTTTCGTGGTGGAGGCCCTATTCGACCTACTCGTGCTCCAGGCAAATCTAACCGTCTACGATCTTGCGATGAGTTGTTTGATCAAAGAACCAATAACCAGTATTTCAACAACGAACAACCCCAAAGGGCATCACTATTTCCACCTTTATTATGAGATGGTCGTGGGTTACAATAACTCGGTTGACACTGAGAAGTCCTCCTGCGTCCATGAGGTTATTAATTTGGTTGACCGGGGTTTTTCGAAGATCAAGAAGACAACTCAAGGTGTTCTCCGACCCTTACGCAATTCAATTCCAATATCATTACGTCGGAAGAGCAAAGACCGAGAGAGCAAGGAGGCGGACTGGAGCTCAGGCTGGGTAAAGAGCGCAAAGGAAATGGAGGAGGCTGGTGTTAAATTCGTGGTGAAAAGGGGTTCCAGCTTCTTGGACGTGTCATTTAAAGGCGGCGTGATGGAGTTCCCCATCCTTCACATCTACGAGAATACAATGGTGAACTTCCACAATCTCATTGCGTTCGAGCAATGCTACCCTGACACGAAGGATCACATAACCTACTACGCGTTGTTTATGGACTGCTTGATCGACACCCCAACGGATGTGAAGGTCCTCCAAAGAGAGGGAATACTACGGATTGGAATCAGCAACGAATCGGAGGTCGCACTGTTCTTCAACAACCTGACTAGGGAGGTGTACCATGGCAATGGTGAGAGATACCTCCAGGACTTATATATTGATGTGAACAGGTACTGCGATTCAAAGACACACAAGTGGAGGGCTGTGCTGGCGCGCGAGTATTTCAACAGCCCGTGGGCGGTCATCTCTGTGGTTGCGGCCTTCATCCTTCTGGTTCTGACTCTGTTGCAGACGGTTTACACCATGTATAGCTACTACCACACCTGATCTCACTTCATTTCTTTTTCTTATGATCAATCCGTTTCCAGACAGAGTTGATGGTTTCACATGAGATGGTGTCAATAAAGGGTTAGTTTTACAGAGCTTACATGTATGTGTGGACTTTTGTAATCTAGAAAATGTTATGTATTGGCCCTACTGGGTATTTGTGTATTATGTGTTACGTGACTCAATTTTTATGTATTATTTCTGTTTAAGTTTATCATATCAATAAATCAAAATATTAAAATTAAACATTAAAGACATTCATTAATTATAAATTGATTCTATAAAATTTGTCATGTTATTTTTATTATAATATAAATTAATATATGGTACACAAATTTATTACTTTTTGAGCTTTTAAATATTCAATGTATCTATAAATATTTTATCCATATAGTATTATTCATATTAATGTCACAATTATATCATGTAGATTTAGGTTGATGTGCATTTGACACGTGTACACAACTAGCTAGCTGGTCTATTTTTAGATGATTATTTTATCATAATAAACCACTCAATGAGCGATTTAGTAAAGTAATTCATTCAAGTTGGAGTTATCATTAGACTTAAGAGTTAAGATTGGATCCGTGAAAGCAAGCCATATAGGATCATGTAACACTGAATGAGATCATGTCAATTCGATATGGGAAACAATGAGGAGAATTTGCTGAGTAAGTGCCTCCGCAAGGTAAAGACGTTGGAGGAGCGAGCGAGGAGCTACTACTCTGAGGTGATTGATGATATGAGTAGCAATGAATTCACAGAGATGATGGTCCTTGATGGGTGCTTCATCATCGGCGTTCTACTCCACCAGAGGTCGGAGATGACGGAGGAGGAGGACGATGATTGGGTGTTGTTAGGAGCAGAAGGACGAGGAGCCAGAGATGGGTGTGATGCATAGCACTCTATGTATGTTAAACCTGGTGGTTCTTGATCTGCTCAAGATGGAGAACCAAATCTCATTCTTCGTCGTGGAGGCCTTTTGGGACCGGCTCGTGCCCGTGGCGAATATTGGATTTGTTCTCCCCATCTATAATCTCGCGTTTACTATTCTCAAAAAGTTGGATCTACTACGCTTCTTTAAATAAACCAGACGAATTCCATCACCTTTTCCATATTTTCTATGAGTTGCTCGCGTCAGGTGCCCAGAAGCCCGCCCCCTCTGCCCAGTGTAATTTGATTGTTGGGGGGGTTTTGAAGCTCAAGAAAAAGATTGAAGATATTCTCCTTCATGTACACAAAGCAATCCCATCATTCTTGAGGAGCAAACCCCGGGACAAGAAACAATTTATCACAAGTTCGTTAAAGAGTGCGACGGAACTGCAGGAGGCTGGGGTAAATTCGTGAAGAAGACGGACTCCAGCTTCTTGGACTTGTCGTTTAAAAGCGTCGTGATGGTGTTCCCCACCCTCGACATCTGCGAGCATACAATGATGCTCTTCCACAACATGATCGCGTTCAAGCAGTGCTTCATTTACTCGAAGGACCTCATAACCTTCTACGCAGCATTTATGGACTTCTTGATAGACACCCCAATGGATGTGAAGGTCCTCCAAAGAGGGAATACTGCGGATTGGGATCAGTAACGAAACAGAGATCGCGCAGTTCTTCAGCAACCTGAATAGGGAGGTGTACTTTAATAATAATCGTAGCTACCTCAGGGACATAGTAACAAAGTTCATGTACGGCAAATATTCGGCCGGTGTCATGTTCGGTACGGTACATGTACATTCGTAAATCATACGGGATAAATACGGAAAAGTATGGGGATAATTAGATTATTTTTAAGATAATTTAAGCATTAATATGTATTAATGAATTTAATATGCATTATGTTCGGTACGGCACGTTTTGTACGTTTGATGTCTAATTGGAGTACTTTAACGAATATTCAGAAAAGTACAGAGTACTTTATTACTATGCTCAGGGACTTGATTGTTGATGTGAATAGGTATTGTGATTCGAAGACACACAGGTGGAGGGTGGTGCTGACCCGCGACCATTTCAACAACCCATGGGCAGGGTCATCTCTGTGGTCGTCGCCTTCATTCTTTTGGCTCTCACTTTACTTCAAACCCTTTACACCATATATATGCTTACTACCACCCTCCATCTCCTTGATTTCTTGATTTTTTTTTTTTATGATACGTTTCTAGGAATCGATGGTTTCATATGGGATCCATCAAATAAAGGATCTTGTGCATCTTTGCAATCTAGTAGTGTAAAAAATGTGAGTAATGTTCTGTGTGTGCGCGTGTGCACCATAAGTGTGAATCAAATTTTATGTATCATTTTTATGTAAATTTCATGATAATGGGATCAATGAATTGATTTTTATGTCTATTTTTCCATCAATGACGTGATGAGATCGACCATGTTGAAGACTATGATTGGGCTAATCTATGCATTAGGGGCAAAGACATACATTCAAACAAACACAGTATATCAAACTTCTAATAAAATATATGTTCTATTATGCTAGCCTATGCTCTATTTCTAGAAAATGGATTTTAGGAGGGTACAAATATACTAAAAAAAACCCTTATTTTATCAATGTAATATAGACTAATCGAACCTCGTATATAACAGGTTAGGGAGAAGTGAGTATTACAGGAATGACCAGGTATACTAGCAGCTTTAGATTTAGGGTTCACTGTCATTGTTTTCTATTATTGTCAAATGAAAATTTGAGAGTATGTTTTTTTATATATAAAATCAATACTACAAAAAAAAAATACCAATATATCTATGATGAAGGGTAGCTTTTCGAATTGAGTTTAGAAAAGAGTGTTTTCACTAAAATCAGATTTTGAAATTAGCTGTCAATAAGACATATTTTTGTTAGATTGTTGAAAAACTCTCTTTGATAATCAAAAGCTGTTTTTTATTTTTCAAAAATCAAAATACCTAGAAATCTTTGAAAACAAGTTTATGTTAAATATGATTCAAACCCGCTCTCAGCAGTGAAACCTTCGTATTGGAATAAATGATCTTAAGACTTATTTTTGCATAAAAAAAAATCTGGACCCCGCGTGGATCCAAACCTCCTGACTGACTTTGCATATTTTTTTCGTCTAACATTTTGACTTTTCATTCACCGAGAAATGCAATTTATTGCCAGTCAAATAAATCTGAGTGGAGAATGAGAAATCCATGTTTGGTTTTCTTTATGTTAATCAACAAGTTCGGCTTTACCACCACATGCTCTTCCATCTTTTATCATATATATATGGTTGTAAATCAACGTCTACATATATCATTGCATTGTAATACACATTAATTTCCCAACCACAACGAATGCGATTGGTACAAAAGTCAGCTGTTTATGGATTCCTTTCCCCACCATAAATGAAAAATTGATAAAAGAAAACATATATCATGCAATTCCCAATTTTTCATAACAAAATGTGGTATGACATGGATGAGTGATTCCACCATCAAAGGCAGTCTGGTTGGATTCCAATACTGTCTCAAGTCTTAACTTAAAAAACAATTAAAAAAAAGAAGGGTATTGTTTTCTCTATATTTCAACCAAGAACAGTACATGCTGATCATTGTTTGACAACAGTACAGGATCTCCCAACTAAACATTCTATTGGCCACCAGCCTTCATTTGTATTCAAGTGGGGTCATCACCAACCAATAGTTTTTTTATATTCTGATCCATTCATGCAATAAGAACCACTATATTCAAAGCTAAATTTTCCACTCCACTCTGAAATCATTTCAAGTTTTCAGCTACCCCCATCACTGCATCATGCAATGTATGGAGACTGGTGCAGTAAGCCAACCACCCATCACCATTTTAAAGGAGCTGCCCACCTTTAATTGGCCAATCCATGGACCCCAACCACATCTATGCAAGTCATTTTCAATGAGGAGACCAACAAATAAAATTTACATCACAAATATTTGCTCTTGTTCAACATGGTTTGACATACTGCTTTGTGTTGCCAAATTGGGTAGGTTCATAACAGGAAAGTATGCCATAAACAACTATATATGCATTATAAGTGCAAATATGATCTCATGCAATTTTTCCATCTGTGGGAGCAGTTGTGAGGCTAGCAGCAAATCATCAAAGCAAACACAAACACGCACTCCATAAACTTGTGAAAGATGATCTCACGTTCTATGTCCTTCACCCTCCTCAATCTCCTCTTCACCACCACCTTTGCCTCCTCTGGCAACACCACCTCTCCCACTGTGTTCCTAAGCATCTGTGGTCACAACCAAAGCAAAAACACGCAATCGCTATATGCAAACTTTGTTGACACCATGCTAACCGTATCACAAGGCATCACAACAGAGAACTTGGGCTCTGCCTCTTCTGCCAGGGACAGATCTGACCCCGTCTTCGGTTTTGCACAGTGTTTCGGGTACCTCTCAAAAGTTGATTGCATGCTCTGCTTCACGGAGGGTAGAGAAAAGCTTCCTCTCTGCCTTCCCTCAACCTCTGGCCGTGTCAACTTAGACGGCTGTGTGCTACGCTACTCCGATAAGGATTTCTCCAATTCTCCCATCGATGGTCCAAGTATGTACACGTGCGGGACTACGAAAGAGGAGTCTAATCCAGAGAAATTCAGAGAATCGCTGAATGAGTTGATCACAAATTTGACATCAGAAGCCTATAAAGAGAGAGACTTCTATAAGGTGGGGAATGTCTCTGTGTCCTTGCAAGTGAGCTTATACGGGCTCGCACAGTGCTGGAAATTGATGAACACCAGCATGTGTAAGCAGTGTTTGGAGAGCGCAAGAGAGAGCATTGTGAGGTGCTCACCTTCGACTGATGGTAGAGCTATGAATGCCGGATGTTTCTTGAGGTACTCGACATCGCCCTTCTATATGAAGACGTCAACATCTGCAACGCATACTTCTACAGGTATTCCCAACAGTTCCTAATTGAGTTTTTGGTTTCTAAATCTCAAATTATATCTGATTTTTTACTATGCTTGTGAAGCTCGGGTTCGACTAGGCATTGCAACAGGATCTGCCATTACTGCAGTAGTGTTGATTGTGGGCGCTGTTTTTATCTGGGCAAGAAGAAGGCCTTGCTTTGATGGAATCGATGGTACTAACATCAAACAACTGCTCTTAAGCTTGTGTTCAATAGGTAGCAACACTTACTCCACTGGAATTCTCTTTCAGACATGGACAGAAACTCTGGAATTGTTCGAACGATTTCCGAATCCCACCTGAGCTTCAAGTATGAAAATCTGAGGATGGCAACAGGCGGTTTCAGCGAACAAAACAAGCTTGGTCAAGGAGGGTTTGGCTCTGTTTACAAGGTAATCAATAATCCTTGAATCGAATCCTAATCGAGCAGTTACTAATAGAATCACGCTAATAGAATCACGTTAAACATACCAGGGGATTATCCAGGACGGACAGGAAATCGCAGTGAAGCGACTGTTCTTCAACACGGGGAGACAGGCCGACCTGTTCTTCAATGAAGTCAATCTCATCTCGCGCGTCCAGCATAAGAACCTCGTTAAGCTCCTCGGTTGCAGCGTCGATGGACCTGAAAGCCTCTTGGTATATGAGTACCTCTGTAACACTAGCCTCGACTGGTTCTTATTTGGTACTCTAGTCCTCCATTTCACTCTAATTTCACCATGCATTATTGACTTCCAACTCTCTGTGAATTCACTCTGTTTCATTCATTGCAAATCTTCAGACCAGCACAGGCAGAGCCTACTGAATTGGGGGAGGAGGTTCAAAATCATCCTGGGTGTTGCGGAGGGGATAAACTACCTCCACGAGGAATCTGAAATCCGCATCGTGCACCGGGACATCAAGGCAAGCAATGTTTTGCTGGATGGGATGTTTAGGGCCAAAATCGCAGATTTCGGTTTGGCGAGGTGTTTTGGTGAAGACCAGAGCCATCTAAGCACGGGCGTAGCAGGAACTCTGTAAGTGCTATCACATAAAATGAATCAAATTACCTCATAGCAGAAAATGAATATATTATATGATTTGTTACAGCGGTTACATGTCACCTGAATACATAATACATGGACAACTAACAGAGAAAGCCGACATCTATAGCTTTGGAATGCTCGTAATGGAAGTCATGACAGGTCAAAAGAACAACAATCCAGCATTTTCAACAGAAGAATGCCAGTCACTCATGACAGTGGTAATACTAATTCTATCAATAAAAATACTGAATTTCTGAACAAACCTGTTGCATACTCACCAAAGCAGGGGCTCTTTCTTATCAGGTATGGCAGCATTACATGTCAAACAACTTGATTGAAATGCTAGATCCATGTATCCGAGACCAGTGCCCTGAAGAACAAGCTCTACATGTGTTTCAAGTGGGTCTTCTCTGCATGCAAGCATCGCCTGGTCTTCGGCCACCTATGTGGAAGGTGGTCGAGATGTTGGGTGGTAAACCAACAAGGCTTCCCCTCCCAACTCAGCCACCATTCATTAATGTTGAAGGACCAGAGGGTAGAAGTCATGGTCGTGAGACCTCGTTGTTAAAGTCACCAGTTTCAGTGAATCAGATGTCTATAAGCATAATCCAAGGAAGGTGAACATCGAGGTGATAGGAAAAGTTATTCAACACTAAACACAAGAATTGTATATAGAGATTTCACTCGTGGATTAAAGAGAGTAGACTGACTGTTGATAACATGTTTGTGCAAAATGAGATCTGTTCAAAACAGGACTTCATTTGACAAACCAGCAACTCGCGGGGCTTGTCATACACTCAAAACCAACATAAAAGTACAATGTGATGTGTAAGTGCTTGTTTTAGATACAAAAGTAAAATTGAGATTGAACGATATATTAAAACTAGCATAAAATATGTAACATTGTTTGATGTATAAATGGCTTCTAAATTGAAATGGAATGATGAACCAACAACTTATGAAGAACATCAGATTCGTTTCCTGGGTGATATCTTATTGTTTGAGATACAGATTATGCATTGTGACATGCTCACATATTATTTGCTCAAAAAAGGAATAAAAATGAGTTATCAAGTCAAAATTTATCAATCATGTATGAGATCATCATCCATGAGATTTCCTTAAGCTATAGCTGAAGTATGAAACCAACCCAGCACACAAGGAGATCAGAATGTGGGCTGTGAGGAACTTATAGCAGTCATTTCACCTCCTCCTCGGTTTTTTTTTTCCTTTCACGGACTTTTCTAGGCTTTTAAGCCGCTGACTGAGGACAGCATTAGAGGATATCTTTTTTTCGTACAGTTGCGGTTGTTGTACAACAGGAGATGGAGAAGATGCTGGAGGGGATTGTTTGGGTCCACTGCTCCATGGGAAGCTCAGTTTTTCTGCAGTGGGCGGTGGTGGAACGACAGGAGGAAGATTCAAGAATTTCCTCACTGGAGGGCGTTTAATAACTATTACAAATAAAATACCACATTATTTGGTGGTTAGTAAGGTAGTGGTAAAAAAAAATTAATATGAATTACAGGAGGGGGAGAGAGAATTACCTGCTCCATAGCAAAGGGAGAAAAAATTTGATGTGATCCAGTAACAGAATATCGCCTGCCAATTTATCAAAACGGTTGAATCAGGAGCAACTTTACAGGGACTATAAGTAATCAAATGTCAAATATACGGGTTGTATAACAAGCAATACGGTCACCACATAACAAACCATACATTACTAAATCAGGAAGAAACAAAGGGATTCAGATATGGAAACCCATCAATAAGCAGAGTTGATATTTTACTCCAAAAAAAAATGATGTGAATTTTCACCGGTGAACGTGATCCCCATCATTTATCAGTCACATTGTACTAGTCTTCATTTGTCTTTCTGAAAGATATGATGCAACATGAAGAAAAGTAATACAATTGTTCGGAAATTATAAATTTGATGAGGATTGGACTGATTCATGGTCTATCAATAATATTAAGTCAAGGATCAATGAGTAGGTCCACCACTCCGAGAACAATTCTCCATTCCCATGTTATAGAAGAGAAGAACAGATACTCAAAACTAAATCAATGCTTGTAGAAAAGATGAAGAGTATCAATTATCTCTACACTTTCATATCTGAGCTAGAGTCCTTAAGGCCTGGTTTTGCATTGGGACAAGAGATTGGGATAAGGAAATAATTGGGTTAAATCACATGTTATCCCATATGGTATTGGACAATTGTCCGTATTTTGAGAGTAAAAATGAGAATATTTTGTTCTAGATAAAAGATAAAACAGACTTTATCCCAATTTTTTAATCTCATTTTGCAAAACATGAACAATATTTATGACTTCCCTCTCTAAAAAAACAAAAATGAAAAACTTCATGAAACTAAAACCAATAATATTAATGTCTCATTAATAGAAATGGTAGACTTAATATTTAAAAAAAAAAATTTAAGTTACCCCATATTTTATATCATGTCATCTAAATACAAAGTTAAGGATAAGAATACAAAAAAATGGGGATAGCAAATGCATTGCCAAATGTAAATTTGGATAACAATAATGATCTTTTTATCCCCATAAATTAGGTTAACTTATCCTAAATATTTATCAATTTACCAAATTAGGCCTAAAGAGGTGAAGCAAGCCCTTATCAGTGACATGGCCATGAAGAAATCTCATTTTGTGCAATCATTGGCACATGGAAAAATGACTGAGCACGAAGATTGTCACATTAGTAGAAGAAATCAAGGACTGCTGGTAAAATTCATAAAACAGATCCCTTGCGAAAAGAGAAATATTTAGGAGTATAATACCACCACCTCCAAAAAAAAAAAATGTGCCCCAGGGTTGCAAATACCAAAACAAATAAAAATTAAATAAATCTTCCAAGAAAGGCAAGGAAATTATATTTCTATATGTGAAGGTAATACCATATAAAAGACTACATGTGAAACGTGATGACTAGCTGCTTGAGAAAAATGGTAGCAACCTCCTACAACTAGGTATTTCCCTCCTGCTTTAAGTTGAAAGTGTGAGCAAGTTGCCATGATGGCATTGCTCAAGATGGACAAGGCCATCACCTGTGAGGATTATAGCAGAACGGCCATCACTCAATCTCCAAAGAATGACATAATGCATCTAATAACACAACTCCATGGGCATTGAAGACTTCAACCATAGTTCAAAGTGTAGCCGTACGTATTAATACATGTGGCTGCACATGCAGATGTGCATCCCTTGGCACACATCTGCATCTGGTGCGGTGCATATGTGGGCATATGCGGTCGTGTGCGGTTAGCCGTTCGACCACAGTTTGAATGAAGTTCAAACGGCCTTCAGGCGTACGAACCGAGTTCGAACGGGATTCAAACGGCCCTTCAGGCATTCGAACAGGGTTCAACGACCCATATACTAATTTAAAATATATATATATATAGGGAACCGATTAGATGCGGCGGAACGGCGGTGCGGCAGCGATCACGGGCCGTCGATCACGGGTCCATCGCATTGGACGGTCGGGTGCGATTTACATCGACTGTCGGATGCGATGGATCCGCGATCGAACGGCCCACGTCGCGGCCGCACCGCCGTTCCGCCGCACCCAATCACTCGACTATATATATATATATATATATATACACACTGTGCATGTACCGTACATGCCCCACCAAACATCCATACATGTTTTTAAACTATGGCTTCAACTGTTAGTACGCGGCAAAAGTTTGGAATTGTACAAAGAGGCAAAACAGCATGTCATCCAAAGTTGATGGATTCCAATTAAAGAACATCACCATATAGCAAAATCAAACTGGCAAACTATATGTCTCACCAGCCAATACTCTTTTATAATGCAGAAATGCATTTAAGTGTTTTCTTTTTTGTGGAAAAAAGGGCATTTAAATTAAGGGATTTTCCTCATAGGCGCATAATATTCCAAGAAGTTAATATGGTAACCAACAGTTTTCATTTTATTATACAGAAAAAGCAGGTAGAAAAACTAATCCTGTTTGGACACACTATTTCATATCTCAATGAGCCACAGCTCTTGTAACTATAAATATTGGGAGTTCATATTCCATCTAATCTTTGGTTCGGGAGGTGATGTTTCGAGGGATTGTTATAGTTGGGTCTCGTCATGGATGAGATCATTTCATTTTATCTTGTATTTCCATTTTCCTTTCTTTTTTTCCATTTTCATATTTTGTCCATTTTGTATGGACCCCCGTCTCCTTTGTACAGGGGGCTTCTTTCATTAATAAGATGCCTTAAAAATAAAATAAAAAACTAGAAAAGCTCTCATATTTGCACCAGGACCAAATCAACATTACATTAGCATATTAATAACTCCATAAATGTCAAATTAAATAACACCATAGCTTTAGGGATCACAACACTTAACTAACAAAAAAAATACCTTCGGGAAACTCATTGTAAATGGAACTGTGGCCACAGCAAGGATTCTGGAAAAGTTTTTCATTTTTCCAGCAGCAGGATTCCCTTCCATACCATCTTGCATGTTCAACTACATGAGAAATATTAGTAAAATAACAGCTTTCCTGAACTCTACACCTGAAAAGATGTTGACGCAGCTCATGCAATTCAACTGACCTATCGTTCCTCCAAAATCGGCCTATTCTAAGTTTATAAACTGTGAAACCAATTAAAGGATTGCAAAAATATTATGATGTTAATATGTCATAACACAATATCTATGGGTTTTAGAATTTCGACATTGTGAAACACACCAGAGACAAAAGAACTGTAATGTTGAAATACTATGATTCTATGATGTCATAGTTGTTTAATGTGGGGAATCTCTCACAGTGATTTGTGTGATTCTTTCTCTCTCAACATTAAAATATCTACGATTATTTGATTCCTTGCATGGAAGAGAAGAAAATAAATCTAAATGGAAAAATTCATCATTGGTTATTATGAGTTTCCACTAATCATGATTATATTCAGAACCTTCATAGCATTTTGTTTTTTTAATGAAGAGATCCTTCACAGCAAATTTAATTCTAGCCATTCAATTCATTTCTAGATGGGAAACTAGCACGTCAAGATACAATTTAGTAATCTAAAGATATTTTAGTTCAATCTATGTGTGCATATGGAAATATCCCAATCCAGAACAAATGTCATCAAAGAGTCACAAAATGGAATCGAAATCAAACTCATGTTATGTTTATAGATATAGTGATATCTTTCACTTTTCTTTTTAAAAAAAAATACACTCTTTCATTGATGTACATATGCTGTTATAAAAAGTGAAATATGCATTGAGATACACTAATGTATTTTAAAAGAAAAATGAAAAAAAAAAAATTTCATACACTATGATAGTGTCATTGCGCAATGGCAGAGTTTATACTACACTATCGTTGTGTATAGGTGGCTGGGAGACCAGTTCTGGACGGGCTGAGTGTATCAACTCTCTATACAGATTCAAGGAAAAACAAATAATTCAACCCCACCAAAAGATTACTGTAACAGATGATTTCTCCATAATTCTGCTAAATATTAAAAAGTAAAAAAGACTTACCTCCACTGTTAATAAGAAGGTCGATGCTGTCAGAACCGGAAGGATGTATAAACTATCAGGAGTTGTCAAATCAGTGAACCAAAGTGTTCCACCACTTTTAAAAGAAGGAACTTTTTGAACCATGTTAGAGATCTGGAAGAAATATAATAGACAAAGAACATAGTTAAATCTCCACTCAAACTTCAATCATCATTAATAATAATAACAAAAGCTTTAGAATCTTACAGCCAAGAAAAAACTAATGAAAATGGGACCTTGGATGAGAAGACCCTTCAATGGAGTAAAAGGAGTGACACCATGCCTGCAAAGGCCAGATGCTAAATATATTATGCAATGAAGTGGAAACAAGTATGTTAGAGAAAGAAAAACCATGATTCAGAAATGGACAAACAAATATAACACAGAAATTTTATATGGACTTTTTTATTACTTGGTGAAACAAAAAAGCAAGTTGACCAAATTAATCTAGAGGTAAATATCCTGTGAAGACTGCTTGAAAAATGCACCCGTAATTGGTATTCCTACTCTTGAGAACCTTGGATATTATCTTCGGTGCCATTTTGAACAGAATCAACAGATTACTAAAAAGAATTGATAATCAAAACAAAAATTGCATTCTTCACATCTTGATGGTCAACACACAAAAGAAGACAAGCACTATCCAACATAACACAAAAACCTCAATAATTGATAATTGCACAGTATATGATATTTAATATACTTAAAACTGGTTATATATTAGAGAGAAAAAGCCCTGTGACCAAAACATCGCTGATTTTGTACGAGTTATAAGTAAATGAAGATGCACATCAATCATAAAACACATACATGGACAAATTACTATCAGCTTGTTGATGATTTCCAATGACAATCATCCATTTTACAGGAAATTTATTCAAATAAAGCTTATCTTAGAGAAAATACTGAAGCTTATTTTTTCAATAAGATATGGAAATCATTGAAAAAAACACATTTTAATGCCTTAAGAAGAAACCATGTAACCTGCAATTAATTCCCTGTCATCTTTTTAATCTCAAAAAGGGACCTGGTATCTTTCAAGAAATATATTGAGACAGATGCAAAAGCTTATGATACAGAGTTTGCTCTAGGTGGGAGCCTCTAAAAGCTTCTTACTTTTTGAACAGCTCTTTCACACGCTGTTGTTGCGCTTGAGCAATGGCTGGATCCATTGTCTACAAAAATATGGAAAAAAAAAAGATCTTATTGGATATCCTTCAGTTGCATTCAACCAAAAAGATGAAAAGAAGAAAGCTACGAACAACATCCATATTTTGCTTGAGGGCTTCCAGCTCTGGCCTCATTTCCTGCAGATGTTGAATGTGAATAAAAAAACGTTAATAGAATACAACAACAATCAATGACATAATGGTAGAACATGAAAAGGAAGAACTCTATAGACAAAAAACCACAATAAGCATGGTCAAACGTATGGGATACATGAACTCTATAGGTGATGGTGATTTCGACAAAAAGAATTGGCATACTAATCAGCAATTTTGTGCATGTTGAGGATATACAAATGCCCATCAAATCATTAATATCAAAAATGAATTCACATTAGCATTCCAACATAATCTCGAAGGTACAAATAGAGGGGATCATCTACAAGGATCAGGAGGAGATAACGGCCTGACTGGCAGAGCACTTTAAAAGAAATTTCAGCACCAGGAGGGGATGGAAGCCGGCATGGGGTGATCAGGACCTGCCTCGGCTTCACCCTTCACACTTGGCACTGCTTGAAGAACCCTTCAGAAGCAGAGGTGGCAAAGGTGCTCAACGGGGCAGACGGCGACAAAGCACCAAGGCCGGATGGTTTCGGCTTGGTGTTCTTTAAGAGATACTGGAGCATCCTGAAAGTAGACCTGTTGGATATGTTCACGTAGTTCTTCGCAGGAACACAAAGCGTGGGTTGCCTGAACGCGTCGTTGTTTGTGCTTCTCCCAAAAAAGGAAGGAGCGCTCGCGGAGGAGGACTTTCGTCCCATCTGCCTAGTGAATGGAGCGTACATGCTCATCGCGAAGGTCATGGCAAACCGATTGAAAGCGGTATGTGGGGAGCTTGTAGAAGAAATTCAGTCAGCATTCCTCCCTGGGCATGTGCTCCAAGAAGGCTTCCTCACGGCGCAGGAGGTCTCAGCATGTTACAAAGAGAGGAGAAGGGGGCTCCTATTCAAGTTAGACTTTGCAAAAGCCTTCGATAGTGTCGACCGCCAATTCTTGCTCCCTCCACTGGAGATGCATGGATCCCCCCCCCCCCCGATGAGTGCGGATGGTGTGCCAATGCACTGAGACGGCGCACGCATCAATGCTGATCAACGGCGAGGTGGCGGGGTTCTTCCCGCTCAACAGAGGCTTGCGGCAGGGGGATCCGATGTCACCGGTCCTCTTCGCACTGGTAGCGAACACCTTGAGCCACTTCTACGCGAAGGCCGAAAAGGGGGGTGGCTCCGGGGTATATGATGCACGCAAGATGGAAGGACAGTGTTAATCATTCAATACGCCGATGACACTCTCCTACTTTGCGAGGCATTAGACAAGAGCGTCAGAGGCTTGCGGTTCATCCTATGGTGCTTCGGTGTGCTCTCAAGATTGAAGCTCAACCTCAACAAAAGCACAATGTACGGGCTGAATTTGGAACAACCGGAGGAGGCACAGCTGGCCACACGAATGGGGTGTCCCTCTAGCGCGCTGCCTACCAAATATTTGGGACTCCCACTTGTCAAAGGCCGTCTGAACAAAGAAAACTGGAATCCTTTGGTGGAACGCTTCGAGCGGAAGCTCGCGGGATGGAAAGGAAGGCTACTAAGTTGGGGAGGGCTTCTGATTTTGTTGCAGGCAGTCCTCACGAACCTGCCTTTGTTCTTTTTGTCCGTATTCCAAGTTCCGGCAAGGATATTGGATAGGATTACCTCGGTCTGGAAGGGTGCCGAGGGAGAGAGAGAGAGACTCTACATTAGGTGGATTGGGCGACAGTGTGCAAGACGAAGGAGGGTGGCCTGGGGGTGCTGGATTTGAGAGATATGAATCGGGCGTTGCTTTCGAAATGGGTGTGGCGATGGCCTGCGGGGCACAACTCGTTGTGGATCTTGGTGATGAAAGACAGATATGGAGGTGCGGGGCTCGGGGAGAGGAGATGGCCTGCTATCAATGCGCGGTCCTTTCAGGATATTGAGGGGCTATGGCGGACAGGGAAGGAACTGAAAAGGACGCGGCGACCAGCAGAGTAGAGGCCACGCGCTCACAACTCCTAGTTCCGGCTGGGTCGTGGACTATATGGCGCACCTGTAATGAAGCAATTTTTCTAGGAGTCCGCGCATATCCAGAGAACACATGGGACTCGTTCGACGTCCTCATACTGGAGCAGGTATATCGCGGGGGGGTGGGGGGGGGGGGGGGGGGCAAACGCAGCGCAGCCCCCAGGCGGGGCACAACGTAGCGCGCATGGGAGGAGGTGGTCCCCGGGGTAGAAGCCTCTTCTACCTGGGATCATGTTTCTCTTTTCCTTTTTCGCATTGTGTTCCTTCTCTTGTTTCGATCCCCCTCCCTTCCCCCCCATCTCGTTCAGAGTTTGTAATTCGATGATCAGTAATGAAATCGAATAGTAAATTTCTACCTTTGCTTCAAAAAAAAATCTTAAATCAAAATTAGATTGAGATCGAACACTCATGCATGACATCCCCGTCACCGAGCGAGCATCTATCACTCAACTGGGCAAAGTGTGGAGTAATTAACGGGCATTCTACAACTCATGGTCAATTCACTAACACTGAAAGTCCATTTCATGGTCAATTAAACACTACTCAATTCACTAACACTATAATTTGCGATAATTTCTATTCTATCAGGAATAGCTGAAGGCCTAATAAAAATGCACATTGATGGCTTACAGAGAGTTTCATAGTAGATTTCAACTGATTCACAATAAGTGGAACCGTCGCAGTCCGGATGAAGAGAGTCGTCAAAGCAATCGCTGCCCACCTGTACCACCCAAAAAAAACCTCTCTTTTTGGATCCCCAAACACACCAATCTCCGAAAACGAAAGAAACATTAACAGACGCTGAACACTGACCAATTAACACCAAAGAGGTTATGAACACCATCGATGAAGTACTGCAGCACCGCCACGGGCGGGAACGAATCGGCCGCCGCGATCGCGACCTCGTTCGCGATCGGCGCGGAGACCACGGCAGCCTCCGCGGCCGTGTCGGTGATCACGTCCGCGACATCCCTCGTGTACTCAACACCGTCCGATCCACCACCGACGGCGGGCGATGAAGAGTAGGTCCTGCGAGACAGTGAAGGGTCGAACCCTAGTGGGAGGGAGAAGCACCCCCGGGACATCATAGATGGCGTGGATCGGTCGAATCCACGGAGGTGAGCAATCGATGGACGAGGCGGGCACGAGAGGGCGGAGGTGGAGGGGGTTTGGGATTCTGCATCGTCGCCGCCGTGGAGGGGATGAGAGAAGGCGGAGAGGTTGAGGCGGTGGCGGATGAGGTGGTTGAAGGTGGAGGAGGAGGAGGAGGAGCAGAGACTTCTCCTGTACGCCATTTCTTCATTCGCCAGAGAATCGAAGCTACCGTAACAGAGGGTTTAAGATTTTTTCAGGGGTGGGGCTATTTGCACCCCTCTATTTACTCTCTATTTACTGAGCTCACCCGTTGTCTAACCACACCCCACCTAAATAACTTAGGTTCTATACACATCCCAGTATTTATCTAATATTTCACTCTCCACTGCACACCCCTTTCATCTAAACCCTAAAAAACAAAACCCTTAAATGTGTCTCTCTTCTTCCCTCCCATTTGGTTCTCTCTCTTTCTCTACCACTAGAATCGGAGGAGCTCGAGTTCAAGCTGGAAGGCAAGATTTTTTCCCCATATATTTTTCTTTCAATGAAGAGTATCTAGGATCTGTTGATGTAAAAAATCCATATGGTTTGACTCCATTGATGGCATTGTTAGCATCTCCCTGTCTAAGTTATTCTTCTTTCTCTACATCTTTGGTTTTCCTATTAGTCTAAGGTACCGTTTGGGGGAGCGATTTAAGCGCGTTCGCGTCGGCCGACTCGGTGCACCGCCACCGCCCAAACAAACACAATATGAGCCGTTTGCGTTTGAAATGAAAATATGCGTTCGATGCCTATTTTTTCTCGCGGATCAGACGCATGGAAACAATGATTCGGCCAACGCGGAGCAATTCCTCAAACGCAGAGGTGCCCAACCCGAAGCCAAACGGTACCTAAGCTTAAATGATGGAGGGGTGTATAGTTCACTGTGCATTTACCAATGACAAATGCCTCTGTTTCTATGAATTTCACAACTTCAATAAAAATCTAGTCTTTTGTTAATTTGGAGACTTCGATTTTGCTTTTCTGCTTTAGATTTTTAATTGGGTGTCTGTTGATTCCCTTTTTATTGGGTTTCTTCAGTGGAAATTAAAGGATTGAAACAAATATTTCTATATTTTTGGGCCATTTTTTTTGCTTTGTATCTAATTGTGCTTATTATATTGGTATTAGCTAATGTGATTGTTGTTGGTATTGTTCTCATATAGATTTTTTGTTTAGAAGACAGAATTAACATGGTCCTTTAATAATACTTAAAGAAAATTGTATGTTTTTCTTGTCTAATATGTTAATATGTGAAGTGATAAGTTTTTCTCTTTTACTTGTGCATTGAAGATTGATTTCTATGAGCCCGAATCACAAAATTGTGAATTGTGATGTTTGTTGGGAACTATAAGTGTGGTTCTATAGCCTAAATTATGAAGTGAAGTTTGAATCATGTTTAGAACAGGAGCTTGGTTTACCCAATCTTGATGACTATGTTACAAAAGCGGAGGTTAATTTCATAAGTATACATTGGAAAAATTTATGAATTTATTTTGTGAAGAAGAACCTTTGAAGGTGACTCTCAAACTAATGTCACAGATGATATATACATATTTAAGTTTTATTGTGCTACTGCTATGTTGTCATGGCTTATATTACTGCTCGTTTAAGAAGACCCTTCATGCAATGATTTAATTTACATTGTCCAAACATTTTGGTGTTCTAATGGTTCAGTTATTTGGTTATTGCATTCCACTTGCTTTGATTTAGGTCACTTCATCGAAAAATAGAAATAGAGATCAATAATGAAAAATTAAAGAGGGTGATTGGGAGGTATTAAGTCAATGAAGAATGACCAAATGCACCTGACAGATCATCCTCATCCATTCATACGCTTCTTCAAATCAGGGTGTACATTTTTTTTTTTACTTGGACTAGTAAGAGTTGAATATTGATTGATGAAAATATTTCACTTTCTTATCAGGAATGGTTTACGTGTTAAATGATTGTGTAATGAGTAAGTATTTTGGCTTTTATTGGGTTATTCCAGCGACTGTGTTTCTACCTAGGATTTTTCTTCTTAAATTCTATATATGTTTAGCTCTTTGCGATAAGTAACTATAGCTTGCATTACCCTTATTTTTAGACATCTCTTCATTTTGAAAAATATTCCGTTAGTTCTATTTATAGTTTCTTTTGAAGCTCTTACACTTTTTTAATTGAAATATATATTTAGGTAATGAAATGCATAATATTTATGTCATTTGTAATAGAGTATTTCTGAGCCATATCTACCAGATAGATGCCTCCGGCAGCTTGGCCACATCTAATCCATTCCAAGAGAGCTAATACAACCAAATGGAAAGACCAGAAGATCACGCTTAGCTAGTAGCTCTCGAGTGACATATGGAAGTAATGTCACCCAGATGGAGCAGTGGGAGGACGTCATTTTAAGTCTGAAGACAATAGGCCCCCAGATTTTCAATCCATGGGACACAGTTCTAGAGTATATGGGGTGGTATAGAAAACTAAGCCACCCTTCTGTTTCAAAGCCAGATAGTAGAAAATTTTTTAGGTACACCGACAGTTTGGATTTGACTACTCCACAAGAGGATTGGGTAAGTATAGTCGTCCTTTATCATTAAATAATAAACTCTAATAATATTTTTGACACATTAATTTTTTTTCCTGATGTAGCATACTACTATTTCACAATACTTGCATCCACTGGTGGGAGGGCGATATACAGCATGTGTTTGGCAAAGGCATGTACAGAACGTATTGGACTACTGTCAAGACAACACACATCTTCCGGCATCGTCAAGTCACCCCAAGTCACCTACTAGAGAACGCCATTCTAAGAGGGTGGCCGACAGTTGAAGCAGTGGAATGTGATCATTTTGTACATCTTCAACAGATCATTTTGGTTTTTTATGAGATCAGTTATGTATTAGGTTTGTTTTTGTAAATCACTTCAACAAGTATAGTTGTTTTTTGTCAGAGAACGTGTTACTTGTTGAATGGTTATTATGGTGGTATTGATCAGTGTTTATACAACTTATGAATGAAAGAAATGAGTTTTGAATGTTTATTAATGTTTATGTGTTGATGAATGTTGTTGAACCACTATATGACTTCTTTGGCTTCAACAGTGCTGATACTCCATCAGAGAGTATGTTGGATAATTATAATTTTTTTTTCTTATGTTATGACAGAAAAATTTTACCCAATCATCTATGAATATAACTCACAATTTCACAGACCAAGTACTTCTTTTAATTAATTTGATGTTTTACCTTGAACATGCGGACTTCTGTTACCATAGACTTCACTAGTGTCTACGGATGACATATTTATAGACACCTTAAATGTCTAACACATTTCAAAACCTACGGATTTCATTTCTATTCCCATAAATTGCAGTAGTGTCTAGGTATTACATGTCTGTAGACAGATTAAATGTCTAACCCATTCCAGAACCTACGGGTTTCAATTCTATTATCATAGACTTCAGTAGTGTCTAGATATTACATATTTATAGACACCTTAAATGTTCAGAACCTACGGGTTTTACTTCCCATAGACTGAAGTACTGTCTAGGGATTTCATATATGTAGACAACCCAACTGTCTAACCCATCCCAGAATAAATGGGTTTCACTTCTGTTACCATAGACTGCATTAGTGTTTAGGGATTTCATATTTATAGACACCTTGGCCGTCTAACCCGTCTCAGATTCTACGGGTTTTACTTCTATTCTCGTAGACTCCACTAGTGTCTAGGTATTACATATATGTAGATACCTCAAATGTCTAACCCATCCCAGAATAAACTGGTGTATAAAGAAGGGGTGTATTTAGTACTCATTTATAACTGGATCTTCAAAGCTTTACCCATTTAAAAGGGGTGTGCTTAGCAAATAGAGGGGTGCAAATAGCCACACCCTTTTTTCAAGTGTGCGATCTCGTTCGGTACTAGATCCGACCCGAATAAGAACGGTTAAAATCCCAACCAAAGAATAGAGGAACAATAAAAAGGGTGGCTCTATTTGCCCCCCTCCAAATTAGGTGCACCCTCCTTTTGTGTGCTCCCCCCTCTAAAATTTAGGGTTTGTGTGCTCCCCCCTTGTGTTCACCTCTCCGACCTCTCCGTCTCCAACATCGCGCGGCGGAGCTTCACCTCTCTAGCGCCGGAAGAGGAGGGGAGGAGGTGTATGACTAATCGGAGTAGGAGGCGGTACCGGTTGTAGATGTCGAGGAGCTTGACGGACTCGTCGAGGTATGAAGCGATGATGCTCTCGATGTTGGAGACGGAGAGGTCGGAGAACATGACTTCGATGTCAGTGTGGAGGTGGAGAGAACTCGACGGCCTTAGAGAGTGTATTTTTCTTTCAACATTGATTTGAACATAAACCTGATAGGTTTGACACTCGCAGTGTCGACAGAAATGACTTTCATCGATATGTATTAAATTCAAAATGTTTAAACTGATCGAATCGACACATGAAGTGTCGACATTTTATGAATCTGTCGACACTTTAAGTGTCAACAGATTTGAAACCTCTGACATCATCGTTAAGGTTTGCTTCATCTCCTAAACCCATCGACACTCCGAGTGTCGACAGAAATCAATTCAGTCGACACTTGATCGGTCGACTTTAAATGGATCTTGTTAAGGATCCATATAGGGGGGTGCAACTGTATTAGAGGGGGGTGAATAGAGCCACCCTAATAAAAAAACAGGAGAGAATAAAACCACAATGATTTTTTTTTTTAATAAAATGTCACACTTTTTTTTACTATATGATTTGATAAAAAATATATATTATTTCATTTTCTAATCGAATGAGTCATTTTAGTAAGTGTAAAAAAAACTTAACAAGATATATATATCGTTTATGCTTCATTGGATTTTTGATGAGTTGTATAAAATTACATTTTAAACTATAAAAAATAACCAAATGCAACAACACCCTTATTTTCAATGAATAAGATAATAAAAACAGTTTGATTCGATCTGAGAGAAAATAATGAAAAGAAGAAGGGCCGACAAACAGTAAAGGAAGACAATCAACAAAAAATAGTGACAAACCGATGAGGAGGAAGTGATCAGAGAAGGAGAGTTGAACGAGATCATGTGCGAGTGATGCGTTGAGGAATGAGAGAGGAGATATCATCCGATAAAAAAGAATCAAAAGTATAATTAATACAAAAGGATGAAGAGAGCGATCGTAAGGTTTCACAAGATAAGGAAAAAAAATTAAAAAGAATAAAATGTGTTGCACAAATAAAAAATGTGACAAAAAAAACAAAAACAAAATCTTGTACATAAAAGGGTTTTATAAAAATTCCCTTAAATTGGAGGAGCATGTATGTAACGTAACTGCAAGTAAAACAAAATGTTCCGCATTCGCATATGTTTCGGTCAATTCGGTTCGGGTTTTACCAAACCCGACCCGACGAGGGCAAGCTCGCGGATTGCAACATGTGTCCCGAGTGGGGCCCACATATGGGAACCCACCTCCTCCCACAGTCCCACGTAAGCGTCCGGTCTCTTCCGTCTCTCACTTTCCTCTTTCTCGTCTCCTCCTCTGCCCTTGTTTTCATTTTTTTTCCTTAAATCCTTCCCTTTGTAGTTCATCTGAAAAGAAAAATAGAGAGAGAGAGAGAGAGAGAGAGAGAGAGAGAGAGAGAGAGATCGACGGGGTAAGGAGGGTGGGAGTGGCGGTGGACTTCTCGGAGTGCAGCAAGGCGGCGGTGAGATGGACGGTGGAGAACATGGCGAGAAAGGGGGACCATCTGATCCTCATCAACGTTCAGAAGGACGTCCAGTACGAGGAGGGCGAGATGCAGCTCTGGCAGACCAGCGGTTCACGTCCGTACATACTCCCTCTCTCTATTCTAATTGAAAACATCACATGAATTTCGCTTTTTTTTAAAACAAAAAAAAAAATTAAACAAGAAACCTTATCTTCAACTGGAACATATAATTTTTTTAATATAGATAGATGTAATTACATATTGGGTGGAGTAATGTGATAGGGAACTGAAATATCAGTATTAATATATTCTCATTTAGTAGAATAGTTGTATCCATGTATTATTGTTAACTGTTTCCCATTTTTGGCCCGGACCCGTCAAATGACAAGACACCCTTTTGTTTTTTTTTTGTTTTTGTTTTTGTTTTTTTTGGTATTAAAGGCTCCGAAGGAGCGCACAAATCCATGAAACAGACAACAACAGGCCATATGAGGCCTTTTTTTACAACACACTGGGCTACTGCCCAGGAAGCCAAGCCCAACCGGGCTTATCAAACTTGGGCCATGGGCCCATCAGTCAAGCCCATACGGGCTGGATATTTCCACCAAAGTCTTGCATATAGCAAGACTCGAAGGCATCCCTCTCACAAAGAGAGGGGTGTCCACAACCACTGGACTAAGCCAGGCGGGACCACCCTTTTGTTTGTTTGTTGTGTCTCTTTTGTCAATATCTGAATACTTTTTTTATGTATCGGATAAGATAGAATAACTTGGATGGATCGGAATCCCTGTTTGGAACAGTGATATGATTTATGACAGGGTATACAAGGATAAAATGATTTTGTGTTTAGTTGTGTTTTGAATTATTCTTGTTGATAAACGTAAGAATAAATGTTTTATTGTTTAAATAAAATGTGAATAAAGTATGGATAAGGACTTAAAAAGATAAAAAAATAATGATAGTTGATTTGAAAGATGATTTATAAGAGGTGATGACAATTGATTTGACAGTGGGTCTACATATTATTTTGGTGGAATAACCTATGATAACTTTAATTTCAGGGATTGATTGGAATTCATATACCATTTTATACCGGTTTATTATGGCATACTTTATCAGGAGTTATCTGGGACAAACAAATACACCAAAAATCTTCTTCGGGGTTATTCAAGGGCTTATACCCAAAACAAATGGGGGCGAGTTCAAGTTTTATTCACTCTAAATTATTGTCATGTACCCGTTTGCAGTTTATATCATTTTTTTTAATTATACATTCACTCTAAATCATAGTGTATGGAACTATGTATAGGGTTGTAATTACAAAACTGGTTAAGTGTATCACCACTCTATGCATAAATAACTTTAGGAATACTTTAAAAATAATAATGATTTTAAAATTGTTTGAATTTTTTATAATCGTCAAAAAAATATTTTTTTATAATCGTCAGATTTTATCATCAAATATGGTCTTCAATCAGATTCAACCTGACACATGCACTCAACAAACAAACAGGAGGACATTTTTAAGTTAGGCCAAACGTATTTTGGATTTTATTGTTATTGTATTTGTTAGGATTATTTTACATGCATATCTTAATTTATAATTTTATAGAGGAAGAGATTAAGTGTAATTATATTTAAATTTTCACGACATAATGATTATGTGTCCTCAGCTTCCTCTTCCTCCCATATTGATCCTATCACACCTATATATAGGTGTACATTTCATTTTTTTTATTTCTATATAAATTCATTCATTCTTCATCCTTCAAAAAAAAAAAAAGTTAAGTTGTAGGTATATTTATTTCATTGAAAATAACAAAATAAACAATGTCTGAATGGGGGATAAGAGAAACAGAGAAAAAATAAAACAACATACAAGATAAAAGAGAGCTGCGAGGACCGTGGATGATGCCCGGTAGATAAGATATCTGACCGGAGCACTCCCACAACCCCCCCCCCCCCCCCCCCCAACCCAATGCCCCACTCGATAATGCTAAGGTGTGTCATCTCCCATACAAAAGCGAAATAAAAGGAAGAGTCTGAGAAGACCACTGCGTTCCTCGTGCACCATATAACCCAAGCGCAAGCCGAAAAAATGGATAACATTACCTTACCTGCCGCACTCATGTCCCCTTTCCTCGCTAAGCCCGCTGCAGCCAATCAAAAATCCTGAAGCGAATCCAAGCGAAAACTCTTGTTGGATAGCTTACCTGCTATCATCCAAATGTGCTCAATCGCCAGACAACTCCAAAGATATGCGAGCTGGATTCAAGCGCTCCCTGACATAAGGCACAATCGGAGTTTGCAAGCAGACATCATTTCGCGCGATATTCCTGAGTAACCAAACAATCATGAAGAAACAACCACCATGAAGCCTTTTGCTTTCCAAAACAAAGAAGCACGTGTCGTGACCACCAATCATACCCCACATGCGCCGTGTATCCGACCCGAGGGTTAATAACCCAAGATGCCGGCTCTGGATTGTTGGTGATCAGCGGAACAGAGGATAGTAGCTCAAGCAGCCTCACGAAGTGATCGATCTCCTCCCCGCGTAAGCCTTTACAAAGACGGGTGGCCCAAGCAAAGCTAGAACCATCCGCAATCCAGAATTCCTGCACACAACCAGCAGCCCGCACGGCCTTGCCCCTCAGGCGCGGAAACAGAGCGCCAAGGGCCTGATCCGCACACCTGCGGTCATCCCAAAATCTGATAGTGCACCTGTCGCCCAGTACCCAAGCAACACTGGAGGCGAACTCCTCCCAAAGCTCGAAGAACCCTCGACAGAGCTGTGAAGGGCAAAGAGAAAGGCACGGAATCTGACCTCACGCCGCGGCTTGTAGATTGTACCACTCTCTGAATAAACCGACCCAAACCCCTTTCCAGATGATGCACCCAAGCCTAATACCATTTCGAAAGGAGACCTTTATTAAGAGTGTCCAAACAGAGGATGCCCATTCCCCGAGGACCGACGCAAACACACCGTCTCTCATTTGACCAAGAAAGGAGAGTTGCACTCCTGGTTTGCTCCTCGCCATAAAAAACGCCGACGAAGCACATCCATACGGTGTAAGACTGCCTTAGGAGCCCGAAAAATGGATAAATAAAACACGGGAATTGCCGATAGAATCGCTTGGAGGAGAATCAGTCTTACCGCCCCACGATAAGACTCTTCCTTCAAAAATTTAAGCAGTCGATTTTGTGAAGTGTCAGCTGTTCACAAGTGATACTGGAGTCAGATCACCAACAATGGTACCTATTTTTAACTTATGGTTATTGAGTTCATGAGAATATTAGGAGACTTTCATCCCTAAAAATTTGATATTTATTTCCATCTAATTATATTAGTGCGAAAAGTATATTAGTAATACAATATTGATCTGGTGTGAATCAAAGTGTACATGCACAGGCACTCTCATGAATGATATGCAACATGAAATCACACATATACTTCATGTCATTGCTTACTTTGTGGTTTATTTATTATACTTGTAGTCTTTATTTCATAGAATTTGGATATAACATAAGTAAATAATAGAATACACCAACAAGCACCCAACAAAGGAATAATGAAATAAAACATGAAAGTTCACAATTACACTCTTGGATATCATACAACACCATTGAAGAGTCTATATGCACTTGATATATCCAATTCTCTGCAGCATTCATTCCTCTATCGGAATTCTCGGACCCCCTCATTGCCAAGAAGTATGGGGTGCACCCAGATGCCGAAACCCTGGACATTCTCAGCACTGTGGCCTTGCAAAAAGAGGTGATCTCTCTGTTCATTATATTGGCTATAGTGAATTTAATTCATATTTGCTCCACCAAGACAAATGTAGCCAAATTAAAATCCACATGGCCAGGTCATAGTGCTCATGAAGATCTACTGGGGCGACACCCGTGACAAGATATGCGAGGCGGTCGATAACATCCCCTTGAGCTGTCTCGTAATGGGAAGCCGGGGACTTGGCAAGATTAAGAGGTTAAATTGATCTATTCAATGTCAGTTGGCGGAATTGGGATCTAGTTAGGACTTAATGTCATCAAGTCTTATCAATCTATAACAAGTGATTGACATGTGACACCTTGTATGTCTAGCAATGAAAGTTGTGACATTTTTAGTTACATGTAAATCTTTTGTTGAAGATTGGTGAGGTCTAATCAAATCTAGCCCTCTCTAGATCCAATCTCTGTTTGTCATGAGACAATCTTTTACTGGAGGGATGTAACTCATGAGAACGCTTTGATTTTGGCAGGGTGTTGCTGGGCAGCGTGAGCGATTTCGTGGTGAACAACGCAAAATGTCCGGTCACAGTTGTGAAGAACGCAGACCACCATGAAGGGTAGACTCTCTGCTGTTCTTGCTCTGTGTTGTGCCTATATAGCTCTCAAATAAAGAAAGAAGTCCCATGTCTTTTTTTGGGGGTAATTTTGATGTTTGGTTTGAAACACAGTCTTTGTCATGCCTTTTTTCCTTTCGTTCTAGGTTGTGTAAATCCATGAAATGCAGATTTTATGTGATGTTTGTATTTCTTGTGTATTGTTAAATAAAACAGCTAGAATGCTAGATAGTTGTACTAAACTATGTTTGCTTATTTTATGATTCTGATTCATTAGGCAGCGTTTGGTTGCACGATTTGATAGCTTTTGTGTTTGTAGGAAGCTGCTTGTGCAATCATCCAATGAAACAGTTAGCAGTTTCTTGCAAACAGATTTTAGACAAATAATGTTTAAAAGTTATGATTTTCAAAAGCTGGGGGGTGAGCTTCTTGCAAAATCATTTTTAAAACACAGATTCTTGCATAATCAATTTTGCAATCACACAACCAAACGCAAATAGTTTATCCACATAGAAGATCATATTTGCTTTATTATCCTCCAAAACATGTGACACATGTTTTGCAACAATTGTTTTTATTTATATATGTGACGTATTTTAAGTTTCCAAAGATAGTGTTTTTCTTTAGGAGTGTTGTTACACTAGGTTTTTATTCCAGCCTCACTTTCAGTCTTATATACGTCAGTAGAAAATTATTAGAGCATATATCTACTTTAACGAGATATATGTTTCGATAATTTTTTTTTCATATTTTCTATAAATGTATTTATACAATTCATTAAAACATATGTTTTATTTTTTATAAAAACATTTACCTAATTAGATGAGTTATATTATTTTTAAAAAATTCAAAACATAGATCGGATATAAGGCTAGAAAATGGACTTAGATGTAAATTTCTTGAGTTACACAATTTTTATAAGCAATCTCATTTGGTAAAGACATGCGCTTCGTTATATGGAACATGTATAATGTTAATCGGGAATGTACATTGTTTTGTTATATTAAATATAAACCGTAAAAACTTAAAGCATGTGGGCATATTGTCCCTAATATTATCCATGCACAAGAAATCTTTTTTAAAACAACTTAGAGCGATGCCACCTATATTTTCATTAAAAAGTATGATTGCATGCACAGAAATCTTAGTCTATGAATGCTCAATCTTTTCTCTGGTTGTTATGTTTCTCTTTGTTTATCTTATCCCCTTTCAGACTTATACTTTTATTTTTTGTAATAGAAATGTTGGTAACAAGTTCTATCTTCTTTTTTTTAAAATCCTAATCTTCATCTCCAAGTGACTGGATTCTTTGAAAAACCATGGATTGGATAATAAAGGATCAGTGGATGGGCAGTGGTGCAAATAGTGGTTTCCAGACATACCTAATAGTTGCACAGCTTTACTAACACAACCAAAGATTGGGGCACATGCAGTGATGGATTCCCAGCTTTTCTTTATTCTTCTCACCCATCAAGTAAAGAATAACTATTGTATACTTTTATACACACACACCCGTTTCCCCCACTCAAAATATGAAGCATTTCCATATTAGAATAACAAAAATTAGGAACAGTCAATAAACTCTACAATCACTTTTTTTCAATTTCAATATGTTTAAAATTTTTAAGTTTTATATTAATATAATGAGGTATATATATTTACAAATTATATTGAATGAATTGGTTGCACATTTTTTGCATGTTTTATAATTGAGTATGTATATTCAAGTAGATAAATAATATACTTGATTAAAATTACAATAATGACATAGTGTATTAGCATCCATAATATAAAAAAAAGAGATCAAGTTTGTTGAATTTCATCAAGTTCCATCATCATCGCTCACTGAAAAACTAACATATAGGTTTAATTAGATGTTTCACACATAACGTTTATAACATTTCCAATCACATGTTAATCCATCATTCTAACTCTAAAAAAAATAGACCGATAGAAAATGAGATGAGATTTAATCACTATTGATCTCATAGTACATGTCAAATATTAATGGCTAGATGCCGACGCTGAATTTCATCAAGTTCCATCAGTGTCAAAATTCATAATTAAAACAAAGACATAATTAAATTAATGCCGAATTTCATCAATTTCTATACTCACTCAAAGAAAAACCAATTCATGCAGTACTAATGACATTTTTAATCAAATGTAAGTCTATTCCATCTATAAAAAAAAGACCAAAAAAAGCCAAAATCACTTGAAAAATAATAAAACAAAACTAAAACCTATACACAAAAAAGTCCCAAAAATAAACACCAAATTCTATGCAAATTCAGTTACCCAACAATGGCCACAAACCCTTCAAAAACAAAAACCACAACCACCCTTCCACACCCCCCCCCCCCCCCCCCCTTTTCCCCCCTTCAAACAAACCTTTAATACCAATCTCTCCTCTCTCCCTCCCCTTCTCTCCTTCTCTCCCCCTCTCATCTTGGACCCAAAAATAAACACAAAATCCAAAATGGGTCCCACCCTCCTCCACCTCCTCCTCCTCCTCCCACTCTTCACCCCACCCACCTCCGCCCACTGCATCCCTCGCCCCTCTTCCCCCCACCCTCACCCCTCTCCCCACCCCCCCATCCCCACCCCCCATCGACGCCGCTATCCGCACCATCTGCCTCCTCACCGACCACCCCGACCTCTGCATCTCCTCCACCCACCCCTTCCACCCCACCCCATCCCCCCACTCTCCCCACCCCACCATCGACGCGCGCGCGGTCCTCCAAATGGAGATCAAGGCGTGCGCGAACCTCACCGAGATCGCGCGCGAGGCCTCGCATCGCATCGCGTCCGACCCCTCCACGCCTTCCACGCTCTCGATGGTCATCAGCGTCTGCACCGAGAGCTACGACGACGCGCTCGACAACCTGAAGAGCGCGACGAAGGCGATCGCGGACCGCGACGCGGGTACGCTCGATAGCATGCTCAGCGCGGCCATGACGGACTTCGGCACGTGCGAGGACAGTTTCATGGAGACGCCCGGGATCGTGTCGCCCATGGCCAAGTATGATGACACGCTCACCAAGCTTGCTAGTAATTGCCTTGTCATTGCTAAGTTGGTTCATTGATTGGATTTTGGGAGACATTATTATATGTACAATGTGTGGAGGAGAGGGTGGTGAGAGTGCATGCTTTGTTTGTAGGAATGGTTTGAGAGTGGGGGGGATTTGTAAGCCTTTTTGGATTGGGTTTTTTAATTATATATTTTTCTTTTATTGGTTATTCTCTCATAGGGTGTGTTTGGTTGCGCGATTGTAAAACTGATTCTGCAGGAATCTGCGATTGCAAACCTGATTCTGTAGGAAGCTCACTTTCTCAGCTTTTTGAAATCGCAGCTTTTGGACACTATTTGCCTGTAATCGCTGAGTTTAAAACTGCGATTACAAAACTGTTTGGTTGCGCGATTGCAAACGCAGCTTCCTGTAATCGCAATCGCAGCGCAATCGCGCAACCAAACGCACCCATAGAAGAGGATGATTTCAACCATGGTTTCATGTAATGTAGGGGAGATTGTAATGGATTGGATGAATTTTCCTTTTCATGCATGGGTCATTCTTGCTTTTTTTAGCTTTTGGCATGCATGGGACAAGGATTTTATACATGATGGCATTCTTGCTTCTTGACCTTGGTAAAAAAAAAATTGTGAGGAAGTAATTTGGCAAGGTGAAAAAAAATTTAATTAGGAAAGATACATTTTTTTAAATGAATAAATAAACATATATATAAGAGAATCTGATAGCAAAAAATAGATAATGATCTATTCAACTCTTCTTTTATTAAGCGGTAGAGATTTGAACCCATATCCGATCGCATTGCAAATTATATTGTTAACCATTAAACTATGGATCCAAACCCAAACCCCTTGTTCAGCTCTTTTGTGTTGCAATTTACTATATTTTGATATTGACAAGCAACTAGAAAAAAAACAATTTTCTTATTCAGCTCTTTTGTACTATAATTAATTTACTCTACTATTAATTGCCTCATATTGATTGCTAGCATCTTTTGTAAACATCCACTCAATAAATAATAATAATAATAATATCAAGAATGTGCATTTTTTTATAGTTCTCACATGGATACTTAGTGTAAATGAAGTAACATTATCTTTATAAAAAATTGATTTATAAACTTCAATGAATGTATTAGGGCTGCAACTCGGGGGGGTTGGGTTCGGGTTGACCCCAACCTGAACCCAACCCGAATTCCAAACGACTCAACCCTAACTCGACCCAACCCGATTTTCAACCCGAATTGGACCAACCCGAACCCAACCCGAAATTAAATAAACCAACCCGACCCAACCCGACTTAACCCGAATTGGACCAACCCGACCCCAACCCGATTTTCAACCCGAATTGAACCAACTCGACCCAACCCGAATTTCTAACATGATGTGTAAATTAAATAAATCAACCCCACTCAACCCATAAGATTAGTTAGGTTTACCTAAAGTTTGGACTACCCATATTAGAAGTTACAAAATAAACGGCCATGATTTTTTTTTAAATATTAATTTACGGGTTCGGATTGGGTCGGGTTGGGTCGGAGGCCAACCCGAATCCAACCCGATTTGTGAGTCAACCCGAATTGGCCAACCCGAACCCGAACCCGATTTGATCAACCCAACCCATGTAAAAATCGGGTTCAACCCGTCAGATTCGGGTTCAACCCAACCCAAGTTGCAGCCCTAAAATGTATATTAAAATAAAAAAGTTAAATATTAACAATCGAGTTATATATTGCATTTAGATCGAATAAGACTACATCCCATGATTGTGTATAATTGCTTATAACTGCCAGTTGTCATTAGTTGTCCTTTCTCAAGAGATAGAGGGGATAGAGGAAAGAAAGTATTCAGAGTACAAAGTGTGAAGGATACTGAGATGTGTGTGTTGTTTTTTAAACTAGCAAAAAATTGACAATGTTCACAGGAAAATCACGGTGTATGTGTTCAAGCTATGATCACTAATTATTTATTCCAGTTGTTTGTGGTCAGTTTGGATGCCTAGAATTAAAGTGAGTTAAGTGATCTTTAGAAACAATAGATATACGTGAATGTAAACTAATCTCCGTGTAGGATTAATATATTTTACTTATATCTCACTTACATAAATATGAAAAACTCTATTATTATGTAGAACCTTGTAACATCGGAAAATGATAAATTTGTATGTTGTAGTTATTTTTCATTATTACTATATATCAGAGTGATTCTCCGTGGTTGACTTTATGGTTATGTTGAAAGGGTTATCCCCACATGTTTGTTCTGGTCCCATGAAAAATTAATTCTTTCGAATAAGTTGTAGTTCTCTTACTATTGTCACTACTGAAAAATCTTGGCTCTCAGTCAAAAATAAGTGTTATAAGAATAGTTTAATTTCCACACTTTAAATCTAAGGGATAAAATGGAATCTCTAGCACTTCTCCTTGTGGATATTCATATTTGTTTTTCACACAAAATTAATTTACAAAGTGTTTATGTCCCCTTTTATATATATATTGATTTTTCCGTAGTAGATATATAACTAGTTTTCATCCACGTACATCCGATATATGTAAAAATAAAAAATTTGAAACAGTTTCCTTAAACCAGCATCCTTATATGCGACATAACATCTAATGAAAACATTAATAATTATTAACGGAGACGTGATTAATGATAATGGGAATAACTTTTCATAATCGTCTTCAAGAGAAGGGTTAAAAAAACCTTTTAACATGCATACTCGAGTGAGAAAGAAGGGGTGTCAGGGGTGTTGAGATGGGCAGAGGTAGCGAAGGCTAGCAGAGGAGGTGGCGACAACAAGGGAGGACGTGACAGAGGGGGAGAGGAAAAAGGGTCCGCGAGAGAGAGTGAAAGAGAGGGGGGGGGGGAGGATGGTGAAGGTTGCGGTTGATGGCCATGGAGGGGGCGTTCAAAGGGGTACGGGGAGAAAGAAGAAAAAAAAGAGGTGGTCAATCTCCATCACCACCCCCCTCCCCCTCCCCCTCTCTCTCTCTCTCTCTCTCTCACACACGGAGCACTTCACTCTTTTTTTCTTCTTTAATTATCCCGCCACACAGTCAATTGTTAAGTGTTACTTTTTTGTGTTGTTTGATTAATAAATTATCTGATTTAACAGTTCAATAATATTGTACTAATAATATTGCTGATATCTAAACTCATGTGATATATCTTCTGCGTCACTGACAATGTGTCTCTGTATTAACCGTGGCGAAGTTCCATCTGGTGACCCAAAAAATCACTCGCTGCCTATGAGTTTGTGCAGTCTAATGTTAATGTGCCATCTACGTGGCAACCTGTGATTCAGTCGCACATGATCTTCTTGAATCCCTGACACAAGAGGATCACTTTCAAGGTACACTGGTCTCATTAAAGATTGGGTATTCACTATGCTGAAACCAAGAAAGTATGTTTTGACTTGTCAGATGGTGCTGCTCCTTTGGAGCTTGGAGAAGTAGATTTCTCATGTATTGTTTTTATTTTTTTTAAGTTATTCATGTTCATCTATTGTTTTTATTTTTTTTAAGTTTTTCATGTTTATCATTGTGTCTTAGGCCCCGCTTAGAATAGGGATAAAATTTATGATATAGTATACATTTATTCAAATATAAATGAATATAAATAAAGATAAAGTGATTTTGTGTTTAGTTGTGTTTTAAATTATATTCATTGATAAATGTAAGAATAAATGTTTTGTTGTTTGGGTAAGATATGAATAAAGCATGGATAATGATTTAAAAAGATAAAAAATAATAATGATAGTTGATTTGACATGTGATGACAGTTAATTTGAAAGTGAGCCCACATATTCTTTGGGTGGAATAACCCATGATAACTTTAATTCCAAAGGTTGATTGGAATTCATATACCATTTTATACTAATTTATTCTGATATATTTTATCAGTGGTTATCCGGAGCAAATAAACACATCAAAATTCTTATTCAGGGTTATCCAATGACTTATATCCAAAACAAACAAGGGCTAAATCTTTGTAATACAAAAATCAGGATGTTGTTATATATCTAACCAGTCATCAAATAAGTAACCCCTTAGATATTTCATTAATGTTTTTACATTTGTTAGAAATTGATTCGTTTAACTCAAAATAAAATAATATGTATTTTTTATCGAAACATATATTATCATATTAATATTATTTTAAAACAATTTAAAAAATGAGCAGACTGTCCTTTGGATTGTGATTTAGAGTTGCATCTAACATTATCCTTCTTATAGCCCCAAATACAGTCACATACTTTTCTCAAGGGAAAATTCCAAATAGCCCTCTGTAAATTATCCGAAATCCATATAATCCCTTGACTTTTCCTAAAGTCAATATAACACCCCAAAACACCAATATAAATCCAATTAGCCTCCTGAGTTAAACTTCTGTTGATAGATGATGAATATTATGCGAATATTTTGTTTGGTTAACCCTGACTGAAAATACAATATAAAAAAAAACCTACAATTTGATAAAAATGCAAAAAACTCTATGTAAATAACTATTTACCAATTTGAATATATTATAAAATCCTATTTGGAGAGACAAAATTATATTTTACATAGAATTTTATGCATTTTTAACATTTTGTAAGGGGTATTTGGTATACTATGTTTTCAGTTATGATTAATTAAATAGAATATTTTTTATTTATCAATAAAAATTTAACTTGAGGTTATTGTGGCTATTTGAATTTGTACAAGTATTTTCATAGGGGTTGTATGAATTTCAGGGGTTGTATAGCTTACAGAGGATTATATGAATTTTTCTCTATTCTCAAAACATAAGAGGGACGATGTTTATTATTAAAAAAATAAAACATGAGCATTGATTGTTGTCCTGTACTTGAAATTGTATCTAATATTTCTACTAGAAGATATAATTTCAAATACCTATCATGTCTTTTTTTTCTCTCTTCTTTTTCCATCCAACGCACGCGTGAACCACCCGGATTCCAAACGACATCGATCCAACGGTGGACAACCCACCCTTTGATATCCCCAGTGAACATAACACGTGTAAACCAGCACGTGAAACATCAATCAACGGCCTTGATCGCAGCAGAAAAAAAAATCCCCCTCTCTATCCCCCACCCCCAACCATCCCAACTCTATAGTACTCCCGGCGTGACAATATCAAATCCCCGTATTTGCGGTTCAGCTTAACCTCAACCGGATCCCTGGAGACTCCCCACAAAAAGAAGACCCAAAAAACGGCGAAAGAGAAAACCATTTCATTCGTTAAAGTTGGGTATTTTTTGTAGTTTTTATCGTAAACTAGGGCGGAAGAGATTAGGATCCAATGACAGACCTTGCTCGGTGTTATCGTCAATCCTTACCCCAACTCGTTCACGCCCTCCATCATCACCACCACCTCCATCGACTCTCACAACACAAAGTCTCTTCGACCCACTTAATCCTAACCCTTAAAAAGGGGGAAAACACAAAGATTTCTCTCTCTCTTCCTTATATTTCGTTTCTTCTTCACAGGAGTTTCTCCACAAAAGGAATTTGAGATAAAATTAGGGTTTCGAGTTTGGTATTAAAGGTAATCGTGATTTCTTCTTCTCATCTTTGATGGGTTCTTGTTTTTTTTTTTGTGGTTTTTCGTTGTTGGGTTTTTTAAAAGATGGTTCCTTTCGATTTGGGTTTCCGTTTGTTTGGTTTTTGATTAACTTGTTTGATGGGTTGGTCGAAAAGGGTCTTCTTTTATAATTTTAGATTTGTGTTTGGTGTTTTTGATTGAGAGATATGTCGTTTGCTTATGTGCGAATGACTGGTTCAGTCTAGGGGTTTTTTATGTGGAGAATGTTGAATGTAATTGTTGTTGGTTTTGGTGGTTGATTTCTTTGTTTTATTTTTCATGTGATGTGTTCATCTTGGTATTCAGGTTTTGGGGTATTGGTTGTCTTTCACTAATTGGATTAGGCTGCATGTTGGACAGTAAATATATGGTTTCCTTCCGTTTCACGTCTAGGTCTGAAAAAAATGTCTTTGTTTGTGTTTTAGCTGTCTTTTCTTGCTCAATGATTTCATTTTATATGTTACATTGCATTGTTCCAGTCGGAGTGGTGCATTGAATTGCAGTCTTTTGGAACAACTTTGTTTTTACTTTGTCTTGGGAATTGAATTGAAGAATCAAGTGGTTTGACTTATACTATGTGGCATTTAATTGTTTTACATTTTTAAGGAAACTTTATTAAGGATTTATTTAATGATTATCTTGTTCTTAGTTCTTTCAGTTGACATGTGGTGTTGTGTGGTGTCTCCAATTTCAGATAATTTTAATTTCTTCCCATGGAGGGATTGGGCGGTTCTGGTTTTGGTATTGCAAATGCTGTGACAAAGAAACGTCGGAGTGTCTCATCTAGGCGACCCCGTTTAGATTCGCAGGCAATTTTGAGTGGAAGCAATGTCTCGCCTAATTCTTCCACGCCGTCTTCTGATAATATGAGTAAACCTTCTTCCGATGAAAATCCTGGCTATGAAGCTAGCATTGGAAAGAAAGAGTTTAATCTTAACAATGCTGCTTCAAGGTCCATCTCTGTTAACAAAACGATGAGGAAGGATGAACGGGGGTTTGGGCATATTGACAGGTTATATGGAAATACCAGTACATCTAGAGGTGGAACGTCAATGATTAATGATCAAGGGCATAATGGGTCAGATCTCAAACGATGCAGTGAAGGTGTCCTTGCCCCGGCTAATTGGAAAGGTTCGACCAAGATGAAAGAAATTTCGGATATCCATCCGATGAATGTGGAAGGCTATGTTGGCCATAAAAGAACTGTTGATGTCCATAATATGGGACAGTCAGGAGGGATGGCGACTGATGAGAACAAGCCGAGAAAAGTAAAGCTTAAGCTTGGGGGCGTTACACGTACAATTCATGCAAAATCTAATGCGGATGTGGCTGTAGGAGGTATCGGTTCTTTATTATTGGCGAAGCCTCCACGCTCAATGGAGCCCACTCAGCAGCGACGGAAGATTCTACTTCAGGTACACCACTAATATGGCGTGTTGGATTTTGATTTTTTTTGTAATGATTTTGTGAAATTTAAAATTTATGTAAATGATTTTTCATACATGATAGATTCCAATAACAATTATTTGTGGGGTTTTGTTTTGTTAAATAAAGTCTTTGGGCGCTGAGATCTCTCTATGAAGTGTTTCCCCCCCAAAAAGGTAAATTATAAAAGCTTTTGTAATTATTTTAACCATAGTCATACTTTAATGCGAACTGTAATGAACATTCAAAGACATACTCTGATAGGAAATCTCCTGTACCTATCGGTTGAACATACTTCTATTTGTTGAACTATTCATTCAATACATTCAGAAACCAAGCATCCATTTAGTTTGGATGATCCATTAGTTGAACTATTTATTCAGTACATTTTTGTATGTATTTTTCATACTAATGACAGAACACATCTAGGAAATAGTTTGATTACCTCTGCATTTTTACAGCATTGATCATGTATGATTTATGAATGTTGAATGTACAGTATCATACCAAACAAAATACTTACTTTATACATGTCGCACACGGACTTTGTGACTATGGTTGTTTCATAAACTTCCTTTGTTTCTGTCTTTTATGGCTGCAGGAAACGTCAGATGATGATCAATCTCCCCCGGAAAAAGGCAGCAGCTTCCAAGGGAGCTCACAGAAGGGCTTCACCAAAGGAGATTTGGCAGCATCTAAGCAGGCTGACAAATCCACCATTCTCTCTTCTGAGCCCACTCGTAAGAGCAAGAGAGTGCCCAAGAGGCGCGTGCTTGACATTGCCTTTGATGATGGCGATGAAGATGATGAAATGCGATATCTTGAGAGGCTTAAAATTTCCAAGGCCGGAAGAGCTGATCCACTTCCTGAATATGAAGCTGATGGGATGGAAGATATCAAAAAACAAAAGCTTCTAAATTCCAAAAAACAGGTGGGGAATAACGACTATGACAACTATGGTTTGACATCAAGGCATACCAAGGATAGCAGGAAGAAATCTAGATCAACCAGGGGGTTTGATGATATGGATTATTTTGAAGAAGAAGAAGAGCTAGGATCAGATACTGCACCTGATGCGAAGAAGAAGAAACAGAAGAAGGAACCTATTGATACAGTTCCTGTGGTTAAAAGTGAAACTTCACTTACGACGCGTCAGCGTGCCCTTCAGTCAGGAAAAGATGGCCCTCCTACGAGTCTGATAGAATTCCCTAATGGGTTGCCACCTGCTCCCCCACGAAGTAAAGACTAGGGACCTATATAGTATTTAATTGTTCTGAAGGGCCATTATTATCACTCTTCACCTTTTTTCTCATTTGTTTGTGTTACATGCAGAGCAAAAGGAGAAGCTCTCTGAAGTGGAGCAACAGCTGAAGAAAGCAGAGGCTGCTCAGAGGCGCAAAATACAAGTAGAAAAGGCAGCCAGGGAATCTGAGGTTTGTTAGGTTTTTTTCTCTCTGTTGGTTCTGTGTATCTGTTTTGATTCATTCACTCGAGTTTTGAACTGGGTTTGTTAAATTATAATTTGCAGGCAGAGGCAATTAGAAAAATATTGGGTCAGGACTCAAGCAGGAAGAAACGCGAGGACAAGATGCGAAAGCGTAGGGATGAATTGGCACAGGTACTGCTGATGCTTAATATATTTCTTCGAAAATGGATCTATAGTCTGCTTTCAGCTAAGTTCAGCCAAATTCGTGTTTTTCTTTCACGCAGGAGAAGTCTGAAAATGGTATGATGCTTGCATCAGACACAGTTAGATGGGTTTCAGGACCAAGTGGCACGGTTGTTACGTTCGCAACAGATGTTGGGCTGCCAAATATATTCGACTCCAAGCCATGCAGGTCTGTTTCTATTATTTTTCTTTCGAGCATTTTATACTTTTGAGTTTGAGTCTGTTTGACTTCTAAACCTGAACTCAACTTGTTGGGTTTGGTTTTAGTTCAGGTTGGGTTTTGGTTGGTGTTGAGTTGGGTTCTGGTTGGTTCAGCTTGGGTTTGAGTTTAGCTTCAAAATGGTGTCATTTCTTGGCTATTTGAACTCAGTAACAATCTGTCCCGAGTGGAAAAAGATAATAAAGCTGTAAATAAAAGATGATGATTGGGAGAGAATAATGAAATGAAATGATAAAAATGATAGATTTTATAAATAAATAAAAATTCGACAATTTAAATCTCATATCAAAGATGCAAATTTGACATGTAATTTAAAATTTATCACGTACCACAATGGGTTCGGGTTGCTTGGGTTTGGCCTCAAGTTCAACCTGCACGCTAAAATCCTAATCCAAACTTCCCCAAAGTCGGGTTGTGTTGGGTTCAACCCACCCAGGTTGCACCCTTAATCCTGATAGTGTTCCATTTATAATGTACCTGTTATTATTTCTGACAAAATCTGGAGGCTGATTGCCTACCTTCTTCTTCAAAAAAAAAAAAATTCTGACAAAATCATAACTGGTGCATATGTTAGGCTCAAGCTGCCTCCACATTGAATCTAGCTTTCTCATACACAGTCTCATTTTATTTGCTTGTGTTGGTTTCTTTATGTTAATTGAATTTTTTGGGGAAAAAAATGCAGTTATCCGCCCCCACGGGAAAAATGTGCTGGACCTTCATGTACAAACACATACAGATATCGAGATTCGAAATCAAAGCTTCCACTTTGCAGCCTGCAATGCTACAAAGCGATACACGAGGAGTCGCAGACTGAAAACCTTCTGATGTCTTCTCACGCTTGACTGCTTTTGATACAGCAGACAATCCTTTTTGAAGAACAATTCATTCTATTTGCAGAATTTAAGGTGACTACAGAATGCTGTTTCCATTATTTTTTATATGTTTTCGGCACATGCAACATGGCAACGGAAGGTTATTGTTGCTGTATATTCTTCACTGACTTGAAAGAATTAAGCAATACAAGTTATATTCATTATGGGACTTACAGTCAGAATGTACTCTGTTCCAATGAAAATGTGTTTTAAGAGCACATGGAAGGAAAATGTTTGGTGCAGCTCCGTTTGCAGCTTGCACACTGTATATACGTAAGGCCAGTTTGATATTCATTTTCATTATCATTTTAGTGGAACACTTAGAAAAAATGCATTTAGATTCTTCTATGCCTGTGTTCATTCTTGTACATTCCAATCAAATTTTTCTTTAACGGAATTAAAGCAGAACTGGATTTCTTGAAAGGAAAAATTCTCCTTTAAAGCAAACTGGCCCTTAGTTCAAGGAAAATATGGTTCAAGCAAACTGTTCTTACAACTCTGAATAATATTTTAGGAAAATATAGTTGCATGTTTTTTTTAAAGTATATATTTGTTTAATGAAATATACATTTTAGAAAAAATAAATGTTTACATTCTTACATTTTTTTCCTCCAAGAGTACATGTATACTTAATTAGAGAAATCACTTTGATTGGGAATGACTGGTTATAGCAGTGGTGCCATATTATATTCAGCAAATCACATTAACATTCATGCTATGGCATATATGGAAAGGTCGAAATGGGCAGCCATATGTTATAGTTTCGAAGGTTTTGGCACATGTTGGAGAATGCCTGAAAAGACTAGTGAAGGAAAAGGTTGATTGCAATTGGTCAGGGACTAATTTGAAAATTCAATTGCTCGTTGGCTTTCAAGCAAACTCTATAATGGCCGGGGACCAAGCTGAATTTGTGATGATTTCAGATGGTAGTATCCATCCACGGATATGGGGGGCTGGTGCTACTTTTTATTTTAGTGAAACCTGGTCCCTTTAAAATTGTGGGTGCAGGATTTGCAGCTTGGCCATGGGCCTCCCCATTCCGGATGGAGATTGGGTATGGATTTTGTCTGAGAGGCTTGCGTTACTCGACTGTGGGTTGTTCTGATTGTCTCTCGTTACTTCAATTACTTCAGTCGAAGAGTCCAGGTCCTCAAGTACAAGACATTCTCCATATCATATATACAAGGAACAATGTGGGCTTCCAGGTGAGCTATTCCAAGGTTGTGTGAGTTGGTTAGAGCGCCGGAGATTTTAGCACGATATGCATGGGACAAACTTGAATCTCGAAGCTCTGTGGAGTTACAAGATCCACTGATCAGTAGGCTGATTAATACAGCCCTTTCTTCTATACATGATTGTCTTAATTTTGCATATGATATATATGGGGACTGTCCCCCCATTTTGTGACCTGTTTCATAATGTTATATAATGCCCTATTCAGGGCCTCCTTACCAAAAAAAATAAAAATAAAATCACATTAACATTTGATCCTTCTAGAAAATTGTTGGCGTGTGAATTTTTGTAGCTCGGTTCTCATAAACCTTTCAAACCATTTCTTCTATTTTTTTTCCATAATGCAATTTGGAAGTTAAAAAAACTGACTTTTTAATGGGAGGGGAAAAGAAACGCTATGCATACTATTACTATTACGGGAAATTGGGGAAAATCATATCTAAAATGGGTCTTGCTATATGGGCCCTAAAATTTAAACTTTATCGAGAAGCCCAATAGGTGTCATTACACTGTTTAACTTTTAATAGAGATTAAAAGAAAAAAAACAATACTAATATTCCTTTATATTTTTTAGTTTTTCACTCCAAAAATATAATCCCTTGTATAACCGTCTCCTCTCTTAAAACTCTCTGTTTGGAAAATTTCTTTTTAATTCTTCTAAGTCATCCGCCACTTCAAAAATTCATTTCGGCCGGCCTCCTCATCTCTGACGACCGGCATCACCACCCTTGGATTCTTCTCATAATCAACTACCTTTCGAGCCCCCCTCCAGTCTCCACCTCCTCCGACCTTTACTTCTTTTTTTTTTTTCAGTTACAGCTACAAATACAAATGAATATATTAGTTTTTTCATATATATATATATATATATATATATATATATATATATATATATATATATATATATATACGCGAGTGATAATATGCGGTCGGTGCGGTCGTGCGGATCCGACGTGAGTCGTCCGATCGCGGGTCCATCGCATCCAACGGTCGAGATGAATCGCCTCCGACCGTCTGATGCGATAGACCCGTGATCGACGGCTCGTGGTCGACGCCGCACGACCGCACCGACCGCAGGGTATCATTTCCCTATATATATATATAAATGAATATATTAGTTTTTTCATATATATATATGAAAATTATTACGTGCGGCGAACGGCGGGTGCGGCCGCGACGTGGGCCGTTCGATCGCGGGTCCATCGCATCAAACGGTCGACGTGAATCGCACATGACCATCCGATGCGATGGACCCGTGATCGACGGTATACACACACACACACACACACACACAGAGTTGGATACAATCATATATTAGTTTTTCAGATACAGATATATTTAAAAATTTTCAGATACAGATACAATCGTCAGAGGTATCTTATGCACACTGCGTTGTATCTGAAAAAAGTGATTTATAAATATGTATATGATTAATAAATATCTTTAAATATACATGAGAAAAATAATTAAATATTATTCAGATACACATTAATCAAATCATCAAAACAAACATAACTTATAACACATTGGGCTGGATAAATTATTTAGATACACATTAAGTGTATCTTGAATTGTCATTAAAAAATTTACATTACACAAATGTATATGAGTTGAAAAATGATAATACAAGACTAAAATATGCTTAAGGATTCAATATGCATAATTATACACATAAACAACAACATAAAAGATTATACAAATCGTACATACACACAAAATGCACATAAAATCCAGATTCAACAGACATGTATCTGAATTATTCATATACACATTACGTGTATCTGGAATTGTCATTAAAAAATTTACATTAAACAAATGTATATGAGTTGAAAAATAATTATGCAAGACTAAAATATATTGAAGGATTCAATATGCATAATTATACACATAAACAACAACATTAATGATTATATAAATCATATTTAAACACAAAATGCATATAAAATCCAGATACAGTGGATATGTATTTGAATTTACATTAAAAAATCTAATCTCACAAATGCACATAAGGATTCAAAAATGAATGTAAAAGATTAAACATTCTTATTTAGATTGATATAGCCTAACATGAAATGATTACCATTGATTGCACCGCAGACAGGTCGCAAAAAGAAAAAAATCCAAATTATTTTCTTTTTCTCTAATCCCCACAAAATTGAAATCGAATATTTATTTTCTATTCCTTGAATCAATACGAATCAAAAAGTTTTACCTCGATATTTAGAATTGAAAAAAATGATTTGTACTAATTTCTCTCTTGCGCCTATTGGAAAAGACCACAACAATCATCACAACATTTAAAGGCGGCGTGTTGAACCAAATATTTTCTTTCCAATCGATGATAACCACTGTCTTTCTTTTTGTCAAAATGTAAAACAATGGCTTCTGATTGAATTGATTATTTTTTAAAAAGAATGAACAAATCAAATCATAATGGCTTCCAAATTTGAATTGATTGCTTTTAAAATAAGAATGAACAAACCAAATCATAACCACCTTGGAAATTAAGGGATTTGTTTTGGTATAAAATGCACAAATTACATGGAAGGGTAAATTTGTTTTGGTATAAATGCATAAATTACATGTAAGGGTAAATTGGGGATTTTAATCTTGTCACCAAACATATATGCCATGGTTCCTTACTTCGACAGGGTGCAAATATCTAACTTCCATCATTTTAGATATTTTTCCAAACGGATTGTCGATACTAAATAGTAGTCCAAAATTGGTATCTATTTTGAATTCTATTATGCATAGATCAGATATATCACGGCTAATTAAAAAATGGTGGACGATTCTTCCACAATGGAATCTGATAAGTAAGATTTCGAATAAGTGTTTACAGAGCTTGGGATGTGAAGTCTACTGCCCAAAAATCATTATTGATCGATTACTTGTGAAGTGCATTTTAAATATTTTTGGAAGTTACATTCCAAAATTATTTTAAAAAAATAAAGAAAAAAGCATTGGAAGTTATATATCCAATCTAATAAAATCGATACCTTCACAAAAAGTGAAAATATATTCGTGTAACAAATTGTATCACTATGTATTAAGGCACTATTTTTGTTCAAACCGAGAAAAATACTAATACATTCATTCCATTTCACAGCTGCTTTTATAATCATTGCATTATTAAAATAAACTGTTTACCGCAATGTAAATTTCATTATGTATGTACATAAACAACAGATACAATTTTTCCAAGTTACGCCTTAACATATTTTTCTCTCACTTCCATCGACTGTCTCCCTCGCGTTTCAACCATTTCAACCGTCCGATTGTGATTCCCCCGTCTCCCATCCGTAAGATCCGATGGTCGTCAATTAAGTGATTTATCAATGTATATATTATACATGGTTCTTCGTAAACCCTCCAAACCTAACCCTAATCATCTGAACCACCACCGCCATCTAAGAAGACCTACATCATCTGCGTTCATCATCAATCAATTCAGAGAATCCTGGGCTTGGACGGGGCACTGATACACGCAATCCTTTTGACAGTCCGTTTTGAAGTCCCATAAACTAAGATAACATAGTATATTATTATCATAGCATATGGGTCCTAACATAGTATATGATCCAATTTTTTATTTTTATTTTTTCATTATGAAAATAAATACACTAATGGATCTTAATATATACTTCATTTCATATAATAGCATGTACTTTAAAAGATGCGTGTATGATTTTTTAAAAAGGGCGCTGATATACACAGTCCGTTTTGCAGCCCCATACGCTAAGATAACTTAGTATATACTACGTTATTTTAGCGTATGGGTCATAACATAGTATATGACCCAATTTTTTTTATTATGAAAAAAAATACGCGCATATATCTTAGTATATACTTTATTTCATATAATAGCATGCACTTCAAAAGATGAATGTATAATTTTAAAAAAATTATGGGCTGTAAAACGGACTGCAAATGAGGCTGTGTATATCCTTTTCCTTTAAAAAATCATGGACTGCAAAACGGGTTGCAATTGGGGCTGTGTGTAGCTTTTTCCCCTGGGCCGGTCCAGCCCAAACCTAACTTGGGCCACGACTGATTCGATTTTTATCCGGACCTCGCACACTGGGGTGGCTCTATTCACCCCCTCCAAAATAGGTGCACCCCTCTCTTGTAAGCACCCCAACTCAATTTAATCATTTCCATTTGCATCCCCCCCATATATAAAGACATTTTAAGTCTTGTGTGCTCCCCCCTCTAGATTTTTAGGGTTTTATCACTCATCCCTCTCTGCTTCTCCAAAGTGGTTTGAAAAAAAAATTGCTCATCCGAATAAGCTCCCCCTAATGGTTGGCCGCGACTCTTCTCTCTGTTGCCTCCGTGGTGGTCGGCCTTGGCTTCGTTCTCACCTCCTCTCGACAAAGGAGTTCATTCATCTTCATTGTCTCACTATTTGAAGATTTATTTTTGAGATCATACAAAGGGTTCAAAGATTTTTTTTTTTTAACAAATAAAAGCTAGAACGATTGACACATTTTTGAATGGTTTCATTATGGTCCGAACACAACTTGATCTAAATATACATCTGGTAGTATCGACACTGCAAATGTCGACATAAATGTCTTCCATCGACACCTAGCTTGTCGATGGATCTAAAAAGGTGGGAAGCTTCTAAGCTGATAACATCAACACAAGGAGTGTCGACATATTGTGTAACCGTCGACAATAGCGATGTCGAAGCCTTCACTGAGAACTAGTGGTATTTGTGCAAGTGTCGAATGACTCACCTGAGTTTGCTTGGCTTCAATCTGTATGTTTCGACAACTAACTTGTCGGCCTTTGTCAATGTCATTGACGGTCATTGTGTCGATACACCATGCATAATCCACGGGTTAGGAATGTTTCAGCATCGACAATTAGAGTGTCGTATTATTCGACAATGGTCGACAATTGTTGTGTCGATGGGTACAGAATGCACGGGTTTGGAATGTTTCAGTATCGACAGATCAAGTGTTGGCTAATGCGATAATTATCGACCGTTGACGTGTCGAACGATCATGTTGTTCCTCTTGCTCCTAACTGCACCCACCACCTCCGCCGTTGTCTTCCTCCTCAGCCACATCACCCCTCCTCCCACCTCCTCCTCCTCTTCGATGACATTGTCCTCGAACCCGCCACCACCCCCCTCTCCACTATCCTCCGCCTCACAAATGATTCCAACCCACCACTACCCACAGCCCCTCTGGTGTCCTGTGCATCACCCCTTACACCCCCTCTGCCTCCACCTCCAACATGTCAACCTCCCTCGTCTTCTCCATCCTCCCCCAGATCCAACACTCTCCGCCAACTTCAGCCTCTTCTCCAAGACCACCCGCCCAGTACTTCGGGTGTCATTTTAGGGAATGCAAATCACCCGAATATATAAATGGATCTTAAAAACTATCCATTTAAGAGGAGTGCAAATGTTTTTGAGGGGGGCAAATAGAGCCTCCCCGCACACTGTTGTCCATTATTCGATCCGATTAACGAATACCCCCAATGTCGGTTAATACAACCAGTACCGCCACATCACTCAACCAGGATCTCATAATCTTGGAAGACACGAAAACCAAAACCCTCGCAAAATCGCCATTTTTTCAGAACCCAAATCCATGGCGGGTGCCTCTCGCGATCGATCTCTTGTAAGCAATCATTCTCTATCTGTGAATCTTCCGTTTGTATCGGATCAAAATCAGCACATGAAACCCTAGACACTTTCAAATGTATTTATTTTTGTTATTTTTAATTGGAGTGCAGGATTTCTTGGACAATCTGAAAGAATGGGAGTACTCGCTCAATCAGAAAGACACGAAGTCGAGCGGTCGAGCTCGAGCGGCCGAAAAATCGGTACTTTCAATGTTTCTCTTGGACTTGTTACATTAGTGATATTTATCGAATCAGTTTTTACTTTGATTTTAACGAAAACTTCATGAGCATGTTTTGGTTGTGCCGTATCTTTTGAGTTCTTCATTGCATTGTAACACGAGTGAAGCTACAAAGAGATGAATTTTGATGACTTGACTCATAGACCTTAATATGACTACATAATGGTTGAGTATTAACTGTAAATTTGTGGCCTATAATTTCACTATAAATTTGAGTAAAAGCTTCATTTGATATGGTGTGTCTCCAATTATCACTTTGAATTTCACTCAAATCGTTTTAAAATTTGTGGAGTTGAAGAAGAAAAATAACCTTTGGAAATTTGAGTAAAAGTTTGAGTCTCCCTTTATTTGGGTAAAAGTTTGAGTAAAAGTTTGATTTAATATGTGTTTAGGTAATGATTGGAGAGATTTTTGGGTGATTTTTACTCAAATTTAAGTTTGAGAACATATTTGAGTATAGGACTGGAGATGCTCTCAATGGAAATTCGTTCCATTGCTTTTACAGAACTTCCTTTTTGTATTGTTGTTGTGACTCAAACTATAGCATGCCCCATACTTAAGGGTCGCCTCAACTATCTGAGTGATCCATGAATGATGAAAATCTCTTTTTTGCTTGTGCCCCTCTTGGTGAGAAGAAACCAAACCTCTCATTTGATGTTGAGTAGTAGCTCGAATAATTCTTGAATGAGCCCCTCGAAAATTTGATGCAAATAAATGAATTTTTGTTTGATGTATTCTAACTCTACATATTAGTCTAACACTGGTCATTGAGAAACATTTTGGTTCTTATACAAGATAATCTCTATTTATAGAATTATGTTGAACTCATATGACAATGGGGAAAAGGTGTTCATTAGGTATTGTTGGGTAGATAGCATTTAAATACATCACTGGAAACCACATGTTTTTGAAATTATCTTGATCATTTTTGGTACCCAATTAAAACTGATGCTTAGCTAGCATACTTCTTATGCCTGCCAAAGGTAACATCCTCGCAGAAGATGGAAAAATCAAGTCAAGGAAAAGGACCTCTCAGAAAAATTTCTCCGGATGTGGTTACAAAGCAGTCTGGTAGCTACTTACGGAATCTTGATACAGTGAGTGGCTTATCTACCAGCACTTTTGATGAGGAAGGTGTGCCGGATGCGGCTTCAGAAAAAGAACTGGTACATTTTTCTTATTTCCATGGTGTTGTTCCTTAAAAAAGGTGTCATACTATTGAATATGCTGGACAAATTCTTGTGGTAAACAAGTTTTGCTATATTTCATTTCCAGGGAAATGAGTATTTCAAGCATAAAAAGTTTAAAGAAGCAATTGATTGCTACTCTCGAAGCATTGCATTATCTCCCACATGTGTAGCTTTTGCAAATAGGGCGATGGCCTACCTGAAAATTAGAAGGTAATTTGGACCCGCTCTGTTGTCTAAGCATGCAATTTGCAACTTTGGCTTGCATTATTTGTGTGTTTAGATGAGGTTTAAACAGACATGAACAAATATAGTCATGCACATGTAAAGGTGTCTGTGTAATACCGTGATGCCATCACAGAACTCTATTATCCGATAAAACTATGCTTTCAGGACTTCATTTCATGGGTGTTAGAGAGAGCCTCATTTTATTTAGTTCATAAATCTCAAATCGGTAATGTGTTAGTGGCAAAGTTTTATTTATTTATTGATAGGAAATACATATAGAAGTGCATTAAATTTTATTGATTCTCTAATTTGCTTCACTGTACATATCTGCTACTGGGATGTATCCTGTTAATACTAAGGGATCACCAGTTAAATCTAAATTAGACTTATCGATTCATTTGCTTTCCCTCACTTGTAAGAGAGGTCATGTTATTTTATAGGTGTAGTTTCTTCTGAAGTTCATGGTAGTGATTGTTACGTGGTAGTTAGAAAATTCTTCTCTGAATATGAAACAATATTGTTGCTTGGTTTACTTTATATATTTAAATGTGAATTTCTTAGAAGATGGTTCATTAGTAAGTTTTTGGGGATTTTGTGTGTACATATTTGGTTCCATTTCTCAATTCCTGATTTTCTGCATTTATATATAATTTTTTTTCTAGATTTGAGGAGGCTGAGAGTGATTGCACAGAGGCTTTGAATCTAGATGATCGCTACGTAAAAGCATACTCGAGGCGTGCAACAGCCAGGAAAGAACTTGGAAAACTACAATTATCACTTGAGGGTAACTCTATATCTTATCTAATATATTGTCATTTATTTTTCACTTCAAACATTCTTTTTGCTGTTGTTTGTAGAGCAGTTCTTGTGGTATGACACATATTGCTAATTGCAGATTCTGAGTTTGCTTTAAGGCTTGAGCCTAATAATCAAGAGCTGAAGAGGTTACACGTTGAGACCAAAATATTATATGACAAGGTGATTGGCCCTGAATTTTAAACCCTATCATATCATGCTAGATTTGTTACTTTTGATCGAGGTTGTTAATGGTGAAGGATGTAGGTTCAAGTGATTTTCTGCAGGGAAAGTAGATTTGATTTTATCATGCAATTTTCAGGCTTGAGAAATTGGCTTCCTCATAGTGCATTGTACGTCTGCTATTTTTTGAGGACCATATTCAAGCTCTGTCCTTTAATAATTGTATCTGTCAACAATTAATGTTTCAACTCCTTATAAATGTCATGCTCATATTGATAGAACGAACTTAGATCAGTTACTGAATTGGTAATCTTAGACATAAATTTGAAATTGTGTACTCAAGTGTCCTTTCTTTTTCTTGACAATATGGGTAATTTTTCTTGAATTTGTTGTGTAAGTGTTTTTAGTTATTGCCATTACAAATTGCAATTCTCGGAGGAAAACCTATTAATGCTGGTGATTAATATGACAATGGTGATTTTATTAAAAAAAGAAGAGTCAATGGTGAGTTGAACCGAGTTGTCCAAAGTCAAATGTAGGATTTTGTTTATTGGAGCAGCGTTATTTATTAGCCCTTGGATAATTTTGTCTTCCAATGCAAATGGAGCAAACAATTTTCAAAGGATCATATGAATGTGAAAACCATTTTTTTTTACTCTTTATTTTAGACCAACTAATTCTTAATTACTCATTTCAAATTCGTTAGAAGAAACAAGGATGCACCTTTTAATTTTTATCTATCTTATGGATGCTAGTCTAGCCCTTTGGGGGAATCGCCAGGAAAGGAAAAATTTGGGATAATACTTATAGATGATACCCTGTGATGGAGTCACCCAGTGAATCACTAATGTTATGAAGATCGTATGCAGGAAATGATGGGGAAAATTCGTGTAGCATTAAAAAAAGAAACAGATAAAATCTACGGAATGGGCGATTCTGATTTGAAAGCCAAAGCTGATATCCAGGGCGCTCATTCTGTCTCGAGTATCTCTGGAAAGACAGGGGTGGTTGAAGTTAAACCTGGTGATGAGGTATTGAAAAGTGAATGGCTTTAATCTCTCCAGTGATTCCTTTTCTTTTATTTTGAGTTAGTGGTTTGAATTTTGAATAGATGAGTTTGTGATAGGATGGTCTTCACTCCAATTTGAAATCTATTTCATTCATCCATAACTCATGATCTCATCTGGCAGAAATAGTCCTAACCATTGCAGTACTTTCACAAGTGTTAAATTCTCTTAATAGTGTGCATCATACCCTATTGTAAAAGATAAATTGTTAACAAAATTTTTTTGTTTTAAATTTGAAGAACTTGCTGAAGAATAACGGGAAGGCCTTGAACAAATCATCCATAATAGAGGAAATGCACACCAGGAGTGCAGGACCAGGAAATCGTAATGGGAATCAACGGTTTGATGGATCTGAGAAAGGAGCACCCAGTCTTTATGCGCTCAATTCGAAGGTATTGCGCGAATTGCACTCTAATGAAATAGATGAAGACCTAGCAAACATATCTTATAATTGAATGAATAAAGTGTTGATAATTCTTAGATGCTGCACTGTGAATGCTTGTGCTTCTTGAAGACTGATTTAACTCCACTAATCAAACAATGAAATATAAATGCATGGGAAAATGCAGTTTTCTTGTATATGATGTTCCATTTTACCTTTATTCATGTTCTCTTATTAAAAGTCGGGTCACATTGTAGAAAGAAGGATATATATCTTAATACTCTTGGACGATACATTTCATGGCTCAATTTAAACAGGAAGTTGACAGAAAGCTCAAGATGGAAACATCAGTGCAGGAGCTTGCCTCTCAGGCTGCTTCTCGGGCCCTGACTGCGGCTGCTAAGAATATCACAGCTCCAAGATCTGCATATGAGTTTGAAGTTTATTGGAGAGGGCTCTCAGATGACCCTGCGTCACAAGCTCGCTTGTTGAAGGTTTCTATAACTTGATGTCTTAATCATGGTTATTCCTTCCTTCCTTTTTTGCTTGCTCATTCACTTACAGATTTGTTTTATATATGGTTAGACCATAGACCCTGCTAGTTTACCACAGTTATTTAAAAATGCGCTGTCTGCTCCCATGCTGGTCAACATCGTCAAGTGTGCTGCTAACTTTTTCATGTAAGTCATTTTTCCCATTTGTACATGTAAACAAATATAGTATTGGCTTTCCAGTCATCATAGCTTCTAACTTTCTTGTGTTTTTTTCATCTTTTTTGTTTATTTGCAGGGAAGAAATGGATCTTGCTGTCAGCATTCTGGATAATTTGGCCAAAGTTGCTCGCTTTGATGTGATCATCATGTGTCTTTCTGCTGCAGACCAAGCTGGTATGATCTATGTGTACATTATCACCCCATCAAATGTATTATTTCTTTCGCATCAAATTTACGTCATCACCCTAATTGAATATATGGTTTAGATTTACATCACCAATCCTATAGAATTTATTATTGCTTTCACAGACGAAGCAATTCATTGAGAATGTGAAAATTTGGCAAACATCAAATTTCATAATGCTGTCATTTAATAAGGTCGTGCCCAAATATGGATCTATTATGTATTTGCATGCCACTTTTTTGTACTTTTTCTTGGATAAATTAATGGCTATTTATCATATGTTCCGAACTGGCCTTTACAAACACATGAATAGGGTTGAAAAGTTGGTTCTCATGATTGTACAAATTATTTGTTGCCAGATCTTCACCGAATATGGAATGAAGTGTTTGACAACACAAGCATTCCAATGGAGCATGCAGAGAAGCTAAATAGACTCCAACCTAGATACTGCCCCAGAAAATGACAGACTAATGTTTTTCAACCCAACAATCACAAGAATACAATGCCATCAAAATGGAGGTGATCCATATAACAATATCGTCATCCATGCAGGTTATAAAATTCTCCCTCATCTGTTTTATCATGTTTTCCCTCATTGTTAATGCTTGGTGTCACTTTCATTTATACAATACGACAACATGTATCTCAATGAAATTGTGCAAACTCTGTTGTCATTCATGTGTGTGATAATAGTTGTTTTTCATGACTTGAAGCTTATGGACTGCTTGTGGGGCGCCAAAGCAACACAACATCGATGTGCTTTCCTTTTATAATAATATATACATGTATTATTTAATGAGAGTTGGATTGAAAACTTTTTAGAATTGTTTGTTCCAGTGAGATGGATGATCTGGATGTGTGGCACATGAACTTAGAATGTACACACAATTTATTAAAGTTGGTCTCAAATTATACTAACATCATCACGGGAACTTCATATGCTATATTCATACACCTGTTTCAGGGGGACTAATTTTTGGGCTCTTCAACCAGTGGTACTCATTTGAGATGGGACCTTGACCCCACGTTTGGGGTGTGATTGAGATTTATTCTCTCCCGATAAAATGAATAAACAATTTTTTCTTTTATTGTCTTTTTTGTTTTTCTTATTGTGAAACATAGTAGAAGTGTTTAACTTAGATAAAATGAGGATAAGTGATGAAAAATATATGTACAAGAGTTTGTGACTAATTTGACAATTCTATCTATGCATAAATTGTTTGTATTTAGACATGAGTGTCAAACATGTGTGATATGATAGATGAGACGTGTGTGTGTGTGTGAAAGTATTAGGCAAGATAATTTTATAAAAATGACAAGTTTATTTCCAGACATAGCTTTTTAATGTTCATTCTTCCAAAAAACGGTTTTTAATTCTTATTCCTCTTTATTCATCCTTATTTTCTGGTTATGTCTTACACCCAAAATAGGGTAATGATCTTTCCAGTGATAACAATGAACTTGATTTGCGTTGAGTTTGTGCGAATTGAAAGTGTGCTTTTATTTGCGAGGGTGATATAAAGTGCCATACCCAAAAAAAAAAAAGTGAATCAATTGGTGTTAAAAAAGCACAGTCGGGTATTACTGAGACTTTTTGTTTTACGTGGTTTAATGAATTACAAGCTTCTCTTGTTAAAAAAAAAAAAAGAATATACAAAATAAATGTATTATTAAAGTGATATTTGTTTTGTCATATTTGATTTCTGATATGTTACTCGTAAGATATATTTTCAAATAAAAAATTATTTTCTTTTGTGAAATTTATTTTGAAATGGATGTCTGAAACATTAGATACATGACTGTTAAAAAAAAATTAAAAAAAAAATCTACAAATGACTCATTTGGGTTCTTAAATTCTAAAAGATTTTTTTTTATGTATTTATTTGAATTTAACAAAGAACTGAATCTATTAAGAATACAATTTTTTTTTTTTTTTTTTTGATATCGGAGGGACTTCCCGTGACCTTACGGTCGAGCTGGGAAAGCTACCTCCGCCTGTTTGTCCCGGTCCCACGAAAAATTCGAGCTGGGAAAGCTACCTCCGCTTGTTTGCCCCGGTCCCACGAAAAATTCTTTCGAATAATCGCCAACAAACAGGTAGGTAAGTCAGCGCCAAGACTCGAACCCAGGACCTATCAGTAACACCGCTAAACCCTGAACCGTTGTGTTATGGACACTGGAGACTTTTAAGAATACAATTAAGAAAAGAATAAAACTAAGTAACCATTTGAATTTAATTTGAATAGAGAATTGAGATAACTCTCTATATGAAATTTGGGGAGCTTATTTATCTATTTTGATTTAGTGAAGATTTCTTTTATGATGAGGATAACCCTTTAGAAAATAATTTAACAATATAAAAACTGATCCAATCCATTCTGGATCAATCACAAAAATGATAAACCATGTTTGTTTGTTGGTGTTGATAAAAACGAATATTTGATTTATGGGTGGATCTTCTAATTATATTCCTTAATATGTGGATCTGATTTTTAATTTATTGATGTATTTGATGATAAGGGCAAATCTTAACCTTTCTCGGTGGGCTGGTTATCCTAAACAAACTCTTAAAAATAGGTTGGGCCATCTTCATGTGGTGTCCACTTTAAATTTGGTCCAGTGGACCAAATAACAATAATATATACTATTCTCACTTTTTTTTATAACTTTTTTTCTCCCTGGCTTCCACCAGTCTTATAAAAAAAACAATTGATGCCATACAAGAGGAATATGCTAATATCATATAATAGGAATGCAAAAATAACTAAATAAAAAATTAAATTAGAATGTATTATAAAGATTATTCCCTATTAAGCATTTGGATATAGAATTAAGTTATTCTGATGTTCATGACTATTCTAATATAAATAAGGATAAAGTGATTTTGTGTTTGATTGTGTTTTGAATTATTCTCGTTGAAAAACGTAATAATAAAGTTTTTATTGTTTGGGTAAACTGTTAATAAAGTATGGATAAAAATATATTAAAAGTAAAAAAGTAAAGATAGTTGATTTATGAGAGGTGGTGATAATTGATTTGACAGTGGGCTTACATATTCTTTTATGTTGAATAACCTAGAATAACTTAATTCTAGAGGTTGGTTGGAATCCATATACCACTTTATACCAATTTTTTCTAGCATACCTATATCATGCTATACCCACTCATCCAAACACTTTTTTTTTTGCTTTATCCCCACTTATCCATATGTATTCCCATTTTATTCCCCATCCAAACAAGGGAGAGTAAAATCTTTAAAAAAGAAAAATTAATTATGGGTCCTTTGGGGAACCCCTGAATTAATTTTAGGTCCCTGGAATATTTGAACTTATTTTGAGATCCCAAAACCCATTGTGTATTATTTTTGTGTTCTCATGTCTATACAAGGTTAAGTTAGCCATTATATTTTCTATTTATATCCCTTCTTCACTGTCTGTGTACGCTATTAAACTATTTATGTATATCGGTAACAAATCTGTGTACACAATTAAACTATCCGTGTACTTAATTTGTTGATATACATTGTTAATTTTTAAATTATGAACGTCATTATATTATGACATAATAAAAAATTATTGTGTTATTAAGGTTTATTGTAGTATATATGTTCCTCATCAAATATGAATATATGACACGCGTTAAGTTTCTTATTGTATGTGTCGATGAGGAAAAAAGGGGCCACAAAGAAAATATGAAGACGGAAAAAAATTGAAAAAAAAGAGTTAAAAGATAACTCTCATTGGATGGAAAAACACAGAAATAATACTTCAACTAATTTGAGGATTTAAAAATAATTCATAGATTTTTGAGGACCTGGAATTAAATTTCCAAAAAATAAATTTTAATTATATGAGAAAAGAGTATTACGTTAAATTAAAATTTAATCATAATTTTGGATCACTGGACAGAATGTATGTGTTGGATCCCATCAGTTTCAGTTTCATGAGATACTAACAAATTTTACCTGATTTTAACTGAGTCTTATCTTTATCAACTCTAAGCGTGCTTATCTCAACAAACCACGAAAACCCATGCATCACAACCGTCTTATTTGCTAAGCTACAAACTATATGCCGTTGATCCGGTGGACCCTCGAAAACAAAAATATATATACACGTATTTTTCGGTTTTAGAGAGAGAGAGTCAAAAGGAGTCAAACATAATCATTCATTCATTTTTTTCATACACAAACTAACAATAAGAAGTTGGGGTTTGAGAAGGAGAAAAACAAGAAGAATAAATGGTTAAATTTGTACGAGTGCTGGTGGTTGATCAGGATTTATGCAGTCTTGAAGATGTGGCAAATAAGTTGAGAGAATTGGAATACAGTGGTATAGTTATTCAAATTTTCTTGCTTAGTTAGCTAAGCTTCAATTAATGTGCTTATTCTCTCATTCTCTGTTGGTAATTTTTTTATGTTAGGTAAATGCTGGAATCAGTATTGATTTTATGAGCACAGATAAGATGTGATTTTGTATTTTCTATATATGATTATGATGCAAATGGGACAGGATATAGCTCAGTCTAGATTTTTATTTAATAAAAATAATTTTAAAATCATCACAAACACCTTTTTCTTGTAATTTTTTTTATATGATGATTTCATTAACTATTATACATGTATAGAAACAGATAGACTATAAATGACATCAAAGGTATATTAAATGAATGGAATTGTAATATAAATGTAATATAATGAAATAGATCAACTTTAATATTTCTTTGACACCACAATTAGGAACTTAAAAAGAAAGATAGGCTCTTTTTTTTAAAAAAAAAAAAAGATTTTTAAAGTTTTTATATTTTAGATCTTCTGTTAAGTTCAAATTTTTTATTAATTATTCTCTACAAAAAAATAGTGCAATTTCTATTAATTTGAGCAATTTTCAATTATTTTAATAAATTTATTTCAACTATAAAAAAAACGGCATCATCATCATATATTCTTATATCATCTAGGGTTTTCTTTCTTTATTTCCAAAAATAAAAATATCAGAATATGAAAAGAAGAGAGATTAATCCAAAAATCAGTCAGAAAAAATATATAAATGATATTTAATTGATAAATCGAAACAATCTCAAGTTTGAGATTAAATAAATGATTTCTACTAGTCTGTAAAAAAATTCAATTTCAATAGTGTTTTATTTTATAGTTTGTTTTTTATATCTCCATATCATTTTTATTAAGATTTGGAATATGAAATTTGATTTTTTTCTATAGACTTTTACTTAATATTTTTTTTTATCAAATTTATAAAGAAAGTTCTACAAATAAATTAATTCATCCCACCCCAAAATAAAATCTTTATGTTCTCACCTCCGTCCATACCTCATACCTGGTTATATATATTCCAAGTGTGTAATTATAAATTTGTGTGTCTGATTATTATTGTATATTCTTGTCATCCATTTATTCATTAATTTATTTAGTTTCTTTCCAACTCTAAAGTTTACTAAATCATTTGTTTCATTCGAAAACTCTAAAGTTTAATAAATCATTCATGACTTCAAGTTTAATGATTTTTTTATATATATTTTTATTTTGCAGTGACAACATGTTCACATGCAGAGGAAGCCTTGGCCCTTCTGGGTGAAGAGGGACATGGATTCAATATTATCATTAGCGATGCTCACATGCCTAACATGGATGGCCTCAAGCTTCTCGAACAGAAAAATGTCCCTGTTATAAGTAAGTATTAAATTTTTTTCATATAGTGACAATTATGTGCTGCAGTTACATGAGGTAAACCCTAACAAGAAAGGGATTTAATAAATAGATTAAAAATGAGAAAACAATTATCAAAACACCTCTACACAAATTGTTCAGACCCTACACCATCACGAATAGACTCATTTATACTAGAATGCTAGAAATGATATGTCCATTCCCATGTACAATCCCGAGTGCAGCGCTTACTATTTTTTTTTTTAATAAACATTCACTTATTAAAGTATATACGATTATACGAATTAAAATATATGTACAATGAGATACATTAATATATTCTTTATTTTAAAAAATAAAAAATTACTCCACATATTTTGATAGAGCACATACATTGCGTTATTGTAGTGTATGAGATTGCAAAACGGGTTGAGCGAATCATACCAATATGTAAACCTCCATAGTTTGTGGTGGAGCATGAAATATATATCACGTCATCATATCAAAAAAATCAAATCAAAGCTAATGTGGAAGCATTAACCGGGACGAAGATCATTTCTTACAAATATGGGTGGGGACAATTTTGCAAATATTCAAAATAGTAAGGTTAATTTTGCAAATTATCCTTTTGTTTTTGTAAACCTAACGCCATGCATGCATGATATATATAGTAATGTCAGCGGACGAAAAGTCGACGAATGGAGTGTTCATGAAAGCCGTGGAAAAAGGGGCGTGTCATTGTCTTATCAAACCAGTTCGATCTGAGACATTGAAATACATATGGCAACACTTGGTGATCATGAAAAGAAGATTATTGAATCAAA